>CM055128.1:1276817-1531817 GCA_029206835.1 Rana muscosa
GATGGAAGAGATGGAGGGGGGTGTGTGGATGGAGAGGATGGGGGGGGGGTGTGTGGATGGAGAGGATGGGGGGGGGGGGGTGTGTGGATGGAGAGGATGGGGGGGGTGTGTGGATGGAGAGGATGGGGGGGGGGTGTGTGTGATGGAGAGGATGGGGGGGGGTTGTGGATGGAGAGGATGAGGGTGGGGGTGTGTGGATGGAGAGGATGAGGGGGGGGGTGTGTGGATGGAGAGGATGGGGGGGGGGGTGTGTGGATGGAGAGGATGGGGGTGGGGGTGTGTGGATGGAGAGGATGGGGGGGGGGGTGTGTGGATGGAGAGGATGGGGGGGGGGGGGGGGGTGTGGATGGAGAGGATGGGGGGGGGGTGTGTGGATGGAGAGGATGGGGGGGGGGGGTGTGTGGATGGAGAGGATGGGGGGGGGGGGGGTGGTGTGGATGGAGAGGATGGGGGGGGGGGGTGTGTGGATGGAGAGGATGGGGGGGGGGGTGTGTGGGATGGAGAGGATGGGGGGGGGGGGTGTGTGGATGGAGAGGATGGGGGGGGGTGTGTGGATGGAGAGGATGGGGGGGGGGGTGTGTGGATGGAGAGGATGGGGGGGGGGGTGTGTGGATGGAGAGGATGGGGGGGTGGTGTGTGGATGGAGAGGATGGGGGGGGGGGTGTGGATGGAGAGGATGGGGGGGGGTGTGTGGATGGAGAGGATGGGGGGGGGGGTGGTGTGGATGGAGAGGATGGGGGGGGTGGTGTGGATGGAGAGGATGGGGGGGTGGTGGTGTGGATGGAGAGGATGGGGGGGGGGTGGATGGAGAGGATGGGGGGGTGGATGGAGAGGATGGGGGGGTGGATGGAGAGGATGGGAGGGGGGGGATGGATGGAGAGGATATTGATGGAGAGGATTGGGAGGGGGGGGATGGATGGAGAGGATGGGAGGGGGGGATGATGGAGAGGATGGGAGGGGGGGGGGATGGATGGAGAGGATGGGAGGGGGGGGGATGGAGAGGATGGGAGGGGATGGATGGAGAGGATGGGAGGGGGATGGATGGAGAGGATGGGAGGGGGATGGATGGAGAGGATGGGAGGGGGGGGGGTGGATGGAGAGGATGGGAGGGGGGGGGGTGGATGGAGAGGATGGGAGGGGGGGGGTGGATGGAGAGGATGGGAGGGGGGGGGATGGATGGAGAGGATGGGAGGGGGGGGATGGATGGAGAGGATGGGAGGGGGGGGGATGGATGGAGAGGATGGGAGGGGGGGGGATGGATGGAGAGGATGGGAGGGGGGGGGATGGATGGAGAGGATGGAGGGGGGGGGATGGATGGAGAGGATGGGAGGGGGGGGATGGATGGAGAGGATGGGAGGGGGGATGGATGGAGAGGATGGGAGGGGGGATGGATGGAGAGGATGGGAGGGGGGGGGGATGGATGGAGAGGATGGGAGGGGGGGGGATGGATGGAGAGGATGGGAGGGGGATGGATGGATGGAGAGGATGGGAGGGGGGGGGGATGGATGGAGAGGATGGGAGGGGGGGGGGATGGATGGAGAGGATGGGAGGGGGGGGGGTGGATGGAGAGGATGGGAGGGGGGGGGGTGGATGGAGAGGATGGGAGGGGGGGGGATGGATGGAGAGGATGGGAGGGGGGGGGATGGATGGATGAGGATGGGAGGGGGGGGATGGATGGAGAGGATGGGAGGGGGGGGGATGGAAGGAGAGGATGGGAGGGGGGGGGGATGGATGGAGAGGATGGGAGGGGGGGGGATGGATGGAGAGGATGGGAGGGGGGGGATGGATGGAGAGGATGGGAGGGGGGGGGGGATTGATGGAGAGGATGGGAGGGGTGGGGGGTGGATGGAGAGGATGGGAGGGGGGGGGTGATGGAGGAGAGGATGGTGAGGGTGGGGGGATGAAGGAGAGGATGGGAGGGGGGGGGATGGATGGAGAGGATGGGAGGGGGGGGATGGATGGAGAGGATGGGAGGGGGGGGGGGTGGATGGAGAGGATGGGAGGGGGGGGGATGGATGGAGAGGATGGGAGGGGGGGGGTGGATGGAGAGGATGGGAGGGGGGGGATGGATGGAGAGGATGGGAGGGGGGGGATGGATGGAGAGGATGGGAGGGGGGGGATGGATGGAGAGGATGGGAGGGGGGGATGGATGGAGAGGATGGGAGGGGGGGGATGGATGGAGAGGATGGAGGGGGGGATGGATGGAGAGTATGGAGGGGGGGATGATGGAGAGGATGGGAGGGGGGATGGATGGAGAGGATGGAGGGGGGGGATGGATGGAGAGGATGGGGGGGATGGAGGGATGGGGGGGATGGAGAGGATGGGAGGGGGGGATGGATGGAGATGGGATGGGAGGTGGAGAGGATGGAGGGGGATAGGGGGGGAGTGGATGGAGAGGATGGGCGGGGGGGGGATGGAAGGAGAGGATGGAGGGGGGGATGGATGGAGAGGATGGGAGGGGGGGGATGGATGGAGAGGATGGTGATGGAGAGGATGAGGGGGGGATGGATGGAGAGGATGGGAGGGGGAGGGGGGATGGATGGAGAGGATGAGGGGGGGAGTGGATGGAGAGGATGGGAGGGGGGGGGTGGATGGAGAGGATGGGAGGGGGGGGGATGGATGGAGAGGATGGGAGGGGGGGGGATGGATGGAGAGGATGGGAGGGGGGGGGATGGATGGAGAGGATGGGAGGGGGGGGGATGGATGGAGAGGATGGGAGGGGGGGGGATGGATGGAGAGGATGGGAGGGGGGGGGGATGGATGGAGAGGATGGGAGGGGGGGGATGGATGGAGAGGATGGGAGGGGGGGGTGGATGGAGAGGATGGGAGGGGGGGGGTGGATGGAGAGGATGGGAGGGGGGGGTGGATGGAGAGGATGGGAGGGGGGGATGGATGGAGAGGATGGATGGAGAGGATGGGGGGGGGGATGGACGGAGAGGGGGGGGTGGATGGACGGAGAGGATGGGGGGGGGTGGATGGACGGAGAGGATGGGGGGGGTGGATGGACGGAGAGGATGGGGGGGGTGGATGGACGGAGAGGAGGGGGGGGTGGATGGACGGAGAGGATGGGGGGGGTGGATGGACGGAGAGGATGGGGGGGGGGGATGGACGGAGAGGATGGTGGGGGGATGGACGAGAGGATGGGGGGGGGATGGACGGAGAGGATGGGGGGGGATGGACGGAGAGGATGGGGGAAGGATGGAGAGGATGGGGGGGGGTGGATGGACGGAGAGGATGGGGGGGGGATGGACGGAGAGGATGGGGGAAGGATGGAGAGGATGGGGGGGGGGTGGATGGACGGAGAGGATGGGGGGGGGGGTGGATGGACGGAGAGGATGGGGGGAAGGATGGACGGAGAGGATGGGGGGGGGGATGGATGGAGATGATGGGGGGGGGATGGATTGAGAGGATGGGGGGGATGGATTGAGAGGATGGGGGGGATGGATTGAGAGGATGGGGGGGATGGATTGAGAGGATGGGGGGGATGGATTGAGAGGATGGGGGGGATGGATTGAGAGGATGGGGGGGATGGATTGAGAGGATGGGGGGGATGGATTGAGAGGATGGGGGGGATGGATTGAGAGGATGGGGGGGATGGATTGAGAGGGGGGGGGTGGATTGAGAGGGGGGGGTGGATTGAGAGGATGGGGGGGATGGATTGAGAGGATGGGGGGGGGATGGATTGAGAGGATGGGGGGGGGATGGATTGAGAGGATGGGGGGGGGATGGATTGAGAGGATGGGGGGGGGATGGATTGAGAGGATGGGGGGGGATGGATTGAGAGGATGGGGGGGGGGATGGATTGAGAGGATGGGGGGGGGATGGATTGAGAGGATGGGGGGGGATGGATTGAGAGGATGGGGGGGGATGGATTGAGAGGATGGGGGGGGGGATGGATTGAGAGGATGGGGGGGGGGATGGATTGAGAGGATGGGGGGGGGGATGGATTGAGAGGATGGGGGGGGGATGGATTGAGAGGATGGGGGGGATGGATTGAGAGGATGGGGGGGGGATGGATTGAGAGGATGGGGGGGTGGATGGATGGAGAGGATGGGGGGGTGGATGGACGGAGAGGATGGGGGGGTGGATGGACGGAGAGGATGGGGGGGTGGATGGACGGAGAGGATGGGGGGGTGGATGGACGGAGAGGATGGGGGGGTGGATGGACGGAGAGGATGGGGGGGTGGATGGACGGAGAGGATGGGGGGGTGGATGGACGGAGAGGATGGGGGGGGTGGATGGACGGAGAGGATGGGGGGGTGGATGGACGGAGAGGATGGGGGGGGGCTGGATGGACGGAGAGGATGGGGGGGGCTGGATGGACGGAGAGGATGGGGGGGGCTGGATGGACGGAGAGGATGGGGGGGGGCTGGATGGACGGAGAGGATGGGGGGGGGCTGGATGGACGGAGAGGATGGGGGGGGCTGGATGGACGGAGAGGATGGGGGGGCTGGATGGACGGAGAGGATGGGGGGGCTGGATGGACGGAGAGGATGGGGGGGGATGGATGGAGAGGATGGGGGGGGGGATGGATGGAGAGGATGGGGGGGGGGGATGGAGAGGGGTGGACTGGTACGGAGCACAGAGATTGAGCAGTAGAGGAGAACACTATACATGGAGGGAACATATTGGGGGGTCATGAATGAGAACAGGGCACATGAAAGGGGCAGCGGGGGAGGGCATAGAGAGGTACAGAACACAGGGATTGGGGGGGGGGGGGGGAGTACAGTATAGAGGGATCGGGGGGGTACGGTATAGAGGGATCGGGGGGGGACGGTATAGAGGGATCGGGGGGGGACGGTATAGAGGGATCGGGGGGGGGCGGTATAGAGGGATCGGGGGGGGGGACGGTATAGAGGGATCGGGGGGGGGGACGGTATAGAGGGATCGGGGGGGGGGGACGGTATAGAGGGATCGGGGGGGGGGTGGTATAGAGGGATCGGGGGGGGGACGGTATAGAGGGATCGGGGGGGGTACAGTATAGAGGGATCGGGGGTACGGTATAGAGGGATCGGGGGTACGTTATAGAGGGATCGGGGGGGGGGGGGTAAGGTATAGAGGGATCGGGGGGGGTAAGGTATAGAGGGATCGGGGGGGGACGGTATAGAGGGATCGGGGGGGACGGTATAGAGGGATCGGGGGGGACGGTATAGAGGGATCGGGGGGGACGGTATAGAGGGATCGGGGGGGACGGTATAGAGGGATCGGGGGGACGGTATAGAGGGATCGGGGGGGGACGGTATAGAAGGATCGGGGGGGGGACGGTATAGAGGGATCGGGGGGGACGGTATAGAGGGATCGGGGGGGACGGTATAGAGGGATCGGGGGGGACGGTATAGAGGGATCGGGGGGACACAGTGACAGATGTCGTGACATTACAAGGTCGGGGTGCAGTGGGACGGACATATTCGGGGGTCTCACTCTACATGGGGGGCACAAGATACCAACTGCACCAGAGGCCGGGGGGTTCACTGATCTCCCAGACTGTGTAATATATAGATAGAGGAGGGTATACAGAGATCAGTATATAGAGGGGGGGGGGATATATATATATATATATATATATAAGATGTGTATATAGATCAGAATATATACAGATAGAAGGAGGAATATTAATATCTATGTATACAGAGGATATATATAGAGGAGATCAGTATATAGGTGAGTACAGAGGATATATATAGAGAAGAGAGGAGTATATATATAGATAGATAGATAGATATATATATATAGAGAAGTATACAGAGATCTCGGGGGGAGGGGAGGGGATCTCACCCTGCATGCTGCTGACGGTGCTGTGTGGCCCCTGAGCCCCGGGCCCCGCTCCTCCTCCGCTCTGTCCGGGGTTGGAAGTCGCCATTGTTATATATGAGATTTCAGATGAAGGCTGCAATGCAGCAACCCCCACTGTGCGCCCCGCCCACTATCCCGGCCGTGACGTCCCAAACCCCGCCTCCATCTCTCCGCTCTGCTTCTCCTCCCACCGGCCCTGGTCGTGACGTCCTTCAGGTTCCGACTCCTCCCTCCACAGCGCTACAAACTCCTAGCTCCGCCCCTCTTCCGTTCCCTGATTGGAGAGGGGTGGTCTGAGGTCTCTAGGCCACGCCCATCTACACCACCGCCCCCGTAGTGGACGTGACGTAGAACGTCCGCACGGGCCGCGCCCACTGCGTCCCTATTCCGGATCCGCTCCCCGCCCCTTCCCGCCTCGGCTGCTGCGGAACCTCCTGTCAGTCACACGTAGGTGGGCGTGGCTACGGCTACTACAGGCCCTCCCCTTTCCTGTCAATCACAGAGGCATCAGCTTTCTATCCATAGATCACATCTGCCGGAGAACCTCCTCTCTCCATAGATCACATCTGCTGGAGAACCTCTTCTATCCATAGATCACATCTGCCGGAGAACCTCCTCTCTCCATAGATCACATCTACTGGAGAACCTCTTCTATCCATAGATCACATCTACTGGAGAACCTCCTCTATCCATAGATCACATCTGCTGGAGAACCTCTTCTATCCATAGATCACATCTGCTGGAGAACCTCTTCTATCCATAGATCACATCTGCTGGAGAACCTCCTCTATCCATAGATCACATCTGCTGGAGAACCTCCTCTATCCATTGATCACATCTGCTGCAGAACCTCCTCTATCCATAGATCACATCTGCTGGAGAACCTCTTCTCTCCATAGATCACATCTGCTGGAGAACCTCCTCTATCCATAGATCACATCTGCTGGAGAACCTCCTCTATCCATAGATCACAGCTGCTGGAGAACCTCCTCTATCCATAGATCACAGCTGCTGGAGAACCTCCTCTATCCATAGGTCACATCTGCTGCAGAACCTCTTCTCTCCATAGATCACATCTGCTGGAAAACCTCCTCTATCCATAGATCACATCTGCTGGAGAACCTCCTCTATCCATAGATCCCATCTGCTGCAGAACCTCCTCTATCCATAGATCACATCTGCTGGAGAACCTCCTCTATCCATAGATCACATCTGCTGGAGAACCTCCTCTATCCATAGATCACATCTGCTGGAGAACCTCCTCTATCCATAGATCACAGCTGCTGGAGAACCTCCTCTATCCATAGGTCACATCTGCTGCAGAACCTCCTCTATCCATAGATCACATCTGCTGGAGAACCTCTTCTCTCCATAGATCACATCTGCTGGAGAACCTCTTCTCTCCATAGATCACATCTGCTGCAGAACCTCCTCTCTCCATAGATCACATCTGCTGCAGAACCTCCTCTCTCCATAGATCACATCTGCTGGAGAACCTCTTCTATCCATAGATCACATCTGCTGGAGAACCTCTTCTCTCCATAGATCACATCTGCTGGAGAACCTCTTCTATCCATAGATCACATCTGCTGGAGAACCTCCTCTCTCCATAGATCACATCTGCTGCAGAACCTCCTCTATCCATAGATCACATCTGCTGCAGAACCTCTTCTCTCCATAGATCACATCTGCTGGAGAACCTCTTCTATCCATAGATCACATCTGCTGGAGAACCTCCTCTATCCATAGATCACATCTGCTGGAGAACCTCCTCTATCCATAGATCACATCTGCTGCAGAACCTCCTCTATCCATAGATCACATCTGCTGGAGAACCTCCTCTATCCATAGATCACATCTGCCGGAGAACCTCCTCTATCCATAGATCACATCTGCTGGAGAACCTCCTCTCTCCATAGATCACATCTGCTGGAGAACCTCCTCTATCCATAGATCACATCTGCTGGGGAACCTCTTCTATCTATAGATCACATCTGCTGGAGAACCTCCTCTCTCCATAGATCACATCTGCTGGAGAACCTCCTCTATCCATAGATCACATCTGCTGGGGAACCTCTTCTCTCCATAGATCACATCTGCTGGAGAACCTCTTCTATCCATAGATCACATCTGCTGCAGAACCTCCTCTATCCATAGATCACATCTGCTGGGGAACCTCTTCTCTCCATAGATCACATCTGCCGGAGAACCTCTTCTCTCCATAGATCACATCTGCTGGAGAACCTCCTCTATCCATAGATCACATCTGCTAGAGAACCTCCTCTATCCATAGATCACATCTGCTGCAGAACCTCCTCTATCTATAGATCACATCTGCTGGAGAACCTCCTCTATCCATAGATCACATCTGCCGGAGAACCTCTTCTATCCATAGATCACATCTGCCGGAGAACCTCTTCTATCCATAGATCACATCTGCTGGAGAACCTCCTCTATCCATAGATCACATCTGCCGGAGAACCTCCTCTATCCATAGATCACATCTGCCGGAGAACCTCCTCTATCCATAGATCACATCTGCTGCAGAACCTCCTCTATCCATAGATCACATCTGCTGGAGAACCTCTTCTCTCCATAGATCACATCTGCTCGAGAACCTCTTCTCTCCATAGATCACATCTGCTGGAGAACCTCTTCTATCCATAGATCACATCTGCTGCAGAACCTCCTCTATCCATAGATCACATCTGCTGCAGAACCTCCTCTATCCATAGATCACATCTGCTGGAGAACCTCTTCTATCCATAGATCACATCTGCTGGAGAACCTCTTCTCTCCATAGATCACATCTGCTGGAGAACCTCTTCTATCCATAGATCACATCTGCTGCAGAACCTCTTCTCTCCATAGATCACATCTGCTGGAGAACCTCCTCTATCCATAGATCACATCTGCCGGAGAACCTCTTCTCTCCATAGATCACATCTGCTGCAGAACCTCCTCTCTCCATAGATCACATCTGCTGGAGAACCTCTTCTATCCATAGATCACATCTGCTGGAGAACCTCTTCTCTCCATAGATCACATCTGCTGGAGAACCTCTTCTATCCATAGATCACATCTGCTGCAGAACCTCTTCTCTCCATAGATCACATCTGCTGGAGAACCTCCTCTATCCATAGATCACATCTGCCGGAGAACCTCCTCTATCCATAGATCACATCTGCTGGAGAACCTCTTCTCTCCATAGATCACATCTGCTGGAGAACCTCTTCTCTCCATAGATCACATCTGCTGGAGAACCTCTTCTATCCATAGATCACATCTGCTGGAGAACCTCTTCTCTCCACAGATCACATCTGCTGGAGAACCTCTTCTATCCATAGATCACATCTGCTGCAGAACCTCTTCTCTCCATAGATCACATCTGCTGGAGAACCTCCTCTATCCATAGATCACATCTGCCGGAGAACCTTCTCTATCCATAGATCACATCTGCTGGAGAACCTCTTCTCTCCATAGATCACATCTGCCGGAGAACCTTCTCTATCCAAAGATCACATCTGCTGGAGAACCTCTTCTATCCATAGATCACAGCTGCTGCAGAACCTCTTCTATCCATAGATCACATCTGCTGGAGAACCTCTTCTCTCCATAGATCACATCTGCTGCAGAACCTCTTCTCTCCATAGATCACATCTGCTGGAGAACCTCTTCTCTCCATAGATCACATCTGCTGGAGAACCTCTTCTCTCCATAGATCACATCTGCTGGAGAACCTCCTCTCTCCATAGATCACATCTGCTGCAGAACCTCCTCTCTCCATAGATCACATCTGCTGAAGAACCTCCTCTATCCATAGATCACATCTGCTGGAGAACCTCTTCTCTCCATAGATCACATCTGCTGGAGAACCTCCTCTATCCATAGATCACATCTGCTGGAGAACCTCCTCTCTCCATAGATCACATCTGCTGGAGAACCTCCTCTATCCATAGATCACATCTGCTAAAGAACCTCTTCTATCCATAGATCACATCTGCTGCAGAACCTCCTCTATCCATAGATCACATCTGCTGGAGAACCTCTTCTATCCATAGATCACATCTGCTGCAGAACCTCCTCTATCCATAGATCACATCTGCTGGAGAACCTCTTCTCTCCATAGATCACATCTGCTGGAGAACCTCTTCTCTCCATAGATCACATCTGCTGGAGAACCTCTTCTATCCATAGATCACATCTGCTGCAGAACCTCTTCTCTCCATAGATCACATCTGCTGCAGAACCTCTTCTATCCATAGATCACATCTGCCGGAGAACCTCTTCTATCCATAGATCACATCTGCCGGAGAACCTCTTCTATCCATAGATCACATCTGCTGCAGAACCTCCTCTCTCCATAGATCACATCTGCCGGAGAACCTCTTCTATCCATAGATCACATTTGCTGGAGAACCTCCTCTATCCATAGATCACATCTGCTGCAGAACCTCCTCTCTCCATAGATCACATCTGCCGGAGAACCTCTTCTATCCATAGATCACATTTGCTGGAGAACCTCCTCTATCCATAGATCACATCTGCTGGAGAACCTCTTCTGTCCATAGATCACATCTGCTGGAGAACCTCTTCTGTCCATAGATCACATCTGCCGGAGAACCTCTTCTATCCATAGATCACATCTGCTGGAGAACCTCTTCTATCCATAGATCACATCTGCTGGAGAACCTCTTCTATCCATAGATCACATCTGCTGCAGAACCTCCTCTCTCCATAGATCACATCTGCTGGAGAACCTCCTCTATCCATAGATCACATCTGCTGGAGAACCTCCTCTATCCATAGATCACATCTGCTGGAGAACCTCTTCTATCCATAGATCACATCTGCTGGAGAACCTCTTCTATCCATAGATCACATCTGCCGGAGAACCTCCTCTCTCCATAGATCACATCTGCTGGAGAACCTCTTCTCTCCATAGATCACATCTGCTGGAGAACCTCTTCTCTCCATAGATCACATCTGCTGGAGAACCTCCTCTCTCCATAGATCACATCTGCTGGAGAACCTCTTCTATCCATAGATCACATCTGCTGGAGAACCTCTTCTATCCATAGATCACATCTGCTGGAGAACCTCCTCTCTCCATAGATCACATCTGCTGCAGAACCTCTTCTCTCCATAGATCACATCTGCTGGAGAACCTCTTCTCTCCATAGATCACATCTGCTGGAGAACCTCCTCTCTCCATAGATCACATCTGCTGGAGAACCTCTTCTCTCCATAGATCACATCTGCTGGAGAACCTCCTCTCTCCATAGATCACATCTGCTGGAGAACCTCTTCTATCCATAGATCACATCTGCTGGAGAACCTCTTCTATCCATAGATCACATCTGCTGGAGAACCTCCTCTCTCCATAGATCACATCTGCTGGAGAACCTCCTCTATCCATAGATCACATCTGCTGGAGAACCTCCTCTATCCATAGATCACATCTGCTGGAGAACCTCCTCTATCCATAGATCACATCTGCTGGAGAACCTCTTCTCTCCATAGATCACATCTGCTGCAGAACCTCCTCTATCCATAGATCACATCTGCTGGAGAACCTCTTCTATCCATAGATCACATCTCCTGGAGAACCTCTTCTATCCATAGATCACATCTGCTGCAGAACCTCCTCTCTCCATAGATCACATCTGCTGGAGAACCTCCTCTATCCATAGATCACATCTGCTGGAGAACCTCCTCTATCCATAGATCACATCTGCTGGAGAACCTCCTCTATCCATAGGTCACATCTGCTGCAGAACCTCCTCTATCCATAGATCACATCTGCTGCAGAACCTCTTCTCTCCATAGATCACATCTGCTGGAGAACCTCCTCTATCCATAGATCACATCTGCTGGAGAACCTCTTCTGTCCATAGATCACATCTGCTGGAGAACCTCTTCTGTCCATAGATCACATCTGCCGGAGAACCTCTTCTATCCATAGATCACATCTGCTGGAGAACCACTTCTATCCATAGATCACATCTGCTGGAGAACCTCTTCTATCCATAGATCACATCTGCTGCAGAACCTCCTCTCTCCATAGATCACATCTGCTGCAGAACCTCCTCTCTCCATAGATCACATCTGCTGGAGAACCTCCTCTATCCATAGATCACATCTGCTGGAGAACCTCCTCTATCCATAGATCACATCTGCTGGAGAACCTCTTCTCTCCATAGATCACATCTGCTAAAGAACCTCTTCTATCCATAGATCACATCTGCTAAAGAACCTCTTCTATCCATAGATCACATCTGCTGCAGAACCTCCTCTATCCATAGATCACATCTGCTGGAGAACCTCTTCTCTCCATAGATCACATCTGCTAAAGAACCTCCTCTATCCATAGGTCACATCTGCTGCAGAACCTCTTCTCTCCATAGATCACATCTGCCGGAGAACCTTCTCTCTCCATAGATCACATCTGCTGGAGAACCTCTTCTATCCATAGATCACATCTGCTGGAGAACTTCTTCTCTCCATAGATCACATCTGCTGGAGAACCTCTTCTATCCATAGATCACATCTGCTGCAGAACCTCCTCTATCCATAGATCACATCTGCTGCAGAACCTCTTCTCTCCATAGATCACATCTGCTGGAGAACCTCTTCTATCCATAGATCACATCTGCTGGAGAACCTCCTCTATCCATAGATCACATCTGCTGGAGAACCTCCTCTATCCATAGATCACATCTGCTGCAGAACCTCCTCTATCCATAGATCACATCTGCTGGAGAACCTCCTCTATCCATAGATCACATCTGCCGGAGAACCTCCTCTATCCATAGATCACATCTGCTGGAGAACCTCCTCTCTCCATAGATCACATCTGCTGGAGAACCTCCTCTATCCATAGATCACATCTGCTGGGGAACCTCTTCTATCTATAGATCACATCTGCTGGAGAACCTCCTCTCTCCATAGATCACATCTGCTGGAGAACCTCCTCTATCCATAGATCACATCTGCTGGGGAACCTCTTCTCTCCATAGATCACATCTGCTGGAGAACCTCTTCTATCCATAGATCACATCTGCTGCAGAACCTCCTCTATCCATAGATCACATCTGCTGGGGAACCTCTTCTCTCCATAGATCACATCTGCTGGGGAACCTCTTCTCTCCATAGATCACATCTGCTGGAGAACCTCTTCTATCCATAGATCACATCTGCTGCAGAACCTCCTCTATCCATAGATCACATCTGCCGGAGAACCTCTTCTCTCCATAGATCACATCTGCTGGAGAACCTCCTCTATCCATAGATCACATCTGCTAGAGAACCTCCTCTATCCATAGATCACATCTGCTGCAGAACCTCCTCTATCTATAGATCACATCTGCTGGAGAACCTCCTCTATCCATAGATCACATCTGCCGGAGAACCTCTTCTATCCATAGATCACATCTGCCGGAGAACCTCTTCTATCCATAGATCACATCTGCTGGAGAACCTCCTCTATCCATAGATCACATCTGCCGGAGAACCTCCTCTATCCATAGATCACATCTGCCGGAGAACCTCCTCTATCCATAGATCACATCTGCTGCAGAACCTCCTCTATCCATAGATCACATCTGCTGGAGAACCTCTTCTCTCCATAGATCACATCTGCTCGAGAACCTCTTCTCTCCATAGATCACATCTGCTGGAGAACCTCTTCTATCCATAGATCACATCTGCTGCAGAACCTCCTCTATCCATAGATCACATCTGCTGCAGAACCTCCTCTATCCATAGATCACATCTGCCGGAGAACCTCTTCTCTCCATAGATCACATCTGCTGGAGAACCTCTTCTATCCATAGATCACATCTGCTGCAGAACCTCCTCTATCCATAGATCACATCTGCTGCAGAGCCTCCTCTATCCATAGATCACATCTGCCGGAGAACCTCCTCTATCCATAGATCACATCTGCTGCAGAACCTCCTCTATCCATAGATCACATCTACTGGAGAACCTCTTCTCTCCATAGATCACATCTGCTGGAGAACCTCTTCTATCCATAGATCACATCTGCTGCAGAACCTCCTCTATCCATAGATCACATCTACTGCAGAACCTCCTCTATCCATAGATCACATCTGCTGGAGAACCTCTTCTCTCCATAGATCACATCTGCTGGAGAACCTCTTCTCTCCATAGATCACATCTGCTGCAGAACCTCCTCTATCCATAGATCACATCTGCTGCAGAACCTCCTCTATCCATAGATCACATCTGCCGGAGAACCTCTTCTCTCCATAGATCACATCTGCTGGAGAACCTCTTCTATCCATAGATCACATCTGCTGCAGAACCTCCTCTATCCATAGATCACATCTGCTGCAGAGCCTCCTCTATCCATAGATCACATCTGCCGGAGAACCTCCTCTATCCATAGATCACATCTGCTGCAGAACCTCCTCTATCCATAGATCACATCTACTGGAGAACCTCTTCTCTCCATAGATCACATCTGCTGGAGAACCTCTTCTATCCATAGATCACATCTGCTGCAGAACCTCCTCTATCCATAGATCACATCTACTGCAGAACCTCCTCTATCCATAGATCACATCTGCTGGAGAACCTCTTCTCTCCATAGATCACATCTGCTGGAGAACCTCTTCTCTCCATAGATCACATCTGCTGGAGAACCTCCTCTATCCATAGATCACATCTGCTGGGGAACCTCTTCTCTCCATAGATCACATCTGCTGGAGAACCTCTTCTCTCCATAGATCACATCTGCCGGAGAACCTCCTCTATCCATAGATCACATCTGCTGCAGAACCTCCTCTATCCATAGATCACATCTACTGCAGAACCTCCTCTATCCATAGATCACATCTGCTGGAGAACCTCTTCTCTCCATAGATTACATCTGCTAGAGAACCTCCTCTATCCATAGATCACATCTGCTGGAGAACCTCTTCTCTCCATAGATCACATCTGCTGGAGAACCTCTTCTCTCCATAGATCACATCTGCTGGAGAACCTCTTCTCTCCATAGATCACATCTGCCGGAGAACCTCCTCTATCCATAGATCACATCTGCTGGAGAACCTCCTCTCTCCATAGATCACATCTGCTGGAGAACCTCCTCTCTCCATAGATCACATCTGCTGGAGAACCTCTTCTACCCATAGATCACATCTGCCAGAGAACCTCCTCTATCCATAGATAACATCTGCTGGAGAACCTCTTCTATCCATAGATCACATCTGCTGGATAACCTCCTCTATCCATAGATCACATCTGCTGCAGAATCTCTTCTCTCCATAGATCACATCTGCTGCAGAACCTCCTCTATCCATAGATCACATCTGCTGGAGAACCTCTTCCCTCCATAGATCACATCTGCTGGAGAACCTCCTCTATCCATAGATCACATCTGCTGGAGAACCTCTTCTCTCCATAGATCACATCTGCTGGAGAACCTCTTCTACCCATAGATCACATCTGCTGCAGAACCTCTTCTTTCCATAGATCACATCTGCCAGAGAACCTCCTCTATCCATAGATAACATCTGCTGCAGAACCTCCTCTATCCATAGATCACAGCTGCCGGAGAACCTCTTCTATCCATAGATCACATCTGCTGGAGAACCTCCTCTATCCATAGATCACATCTGCTGGAGAACCTCCTCTATCCATAGATCACATCTGCTGGAGAACCTCCTCTATCCATAGATCACATCTGCTGCAGAACCTCCTCTATCCATAGATCACATCTGCTGGAGAACCTCTTCTCTCCATAGATCACATCTGCTGGAGAACCTCCTCTATCCATAGATCACATCTGCTGGAGAACCTCCTCTATCCATAGATCACATCTGCTGGAGAACCTCCTCTATCTATAGATCACATCTGCTGGAGAACCTCCTCTATCCATAGATCACAGCTGCTCCAGAACCTCCTCTATCCATAGATCACAGCTGCTGCAGAACCTCCTCTATCCATAGATCACATCTGCTGGAGAACCTCCTCTATCCATAGATCACATCTGCTGCAGAACCTCTTCTCTCCATAGATCACATCTGCTGGAGAACCTCCTCTATCCATAGATCGCATCTGCTGGAGAACCTCCTCTATCCATAGATCACATCTGCTGCAGAACCTCTTCTCTCCATAGATCACATCTGCTGCAGAACCTCTTCTATCCATAGATCACATCTGCTGGAGAACCTCTTCTATCCATAGATCACATCTGCTGGAGAACCTCTTCTATCCATAGATCACATCTGCCGGAGAACCTCTTCTATCCATAGATCACATCTGCTGGAGAACCTCTTCTATCCATAGATCACATCTGCTGGAGAACCTCCTCTATCCATAGATCACATCTGCTGGAGAACCTCTTCTATCCATAGATCACATCTGCTGGAGAACCTCTTCTCTCCATAGATCACATCTGCTGCAGAACCTCCTCTATCCATAGATCACATCTGCTGCAGAACCTCTTCTCTCCATAGATCACATCTGCTGCAGAACCTTCTCTATCCATAGATCACATCTGCTGCAGAACCTCTTCTCTCCATAGATCACATCTGCTGCAGAACCTCTTCTCTCCATAGATCACATCTGCTGCAGAACCTCCTCTCTTTATAGATCACATCTGCTGCAGAACCTCTTCTCTCTATAGATCACATCTGCTGCAGAACCTCTTCTATCCATAGATCACATCTGCTGGAGAACCTCCTCTATCCATAGATCACATCTGCTGGAGAACCTCTTCTCTCCATAGATCACATCTGCTGGAGAACCTCCTCTATCCATAGATCACATCTGCTGGAGAACCTCTTCTCTCCATAGATCACATCTGCTGGAGAACCTCTTCTACCCATAGATCACATCTGCTGCAGAACCTCTTCTCTCCATAGATCACATCTGCTGGAGAACCTCTTCTCTCCATAGATCACATCTGCTGGAGAACCTCTTCTACCCATAGATCACATCTGCTGCAGAACCTCTTCTCTCCATAGATCACATCTGCTGCAGAACCTCTTCTACCCATAGATCACATCTGCCAGAGAACCTCCTCTATCCATAGATAACATCTGCTGCAGAACCTCCTCTATCCATAGATCACAGCTGCCGGAGAACCTCTTCTATCCATAGATCACATCTGCTGGAGAACCTCCTCTATCCATAGATCACATCTGCTGGAGAACCTCCTCTATCCATAGATCACATCTGCTGGAGAACCTCCTCTATCCATAGATCACATCTGCTGCAGAATCTCTTCTCTCCATAGATCACATCTGCTCCAGAACCTCCTCTCTCCATAGATCACATCTGCTGGAGAACCTCCTCTATCCATAGATCACATCTGCTGGAGAACCTCTTCTACCCATAGATCACATCTGCGGGAGAACCTCCTCTATCCATAGATCACATCTGCTGGAGAACCTCTTCTCTCCATAGATCACATCTGCTGGAGAACCTCTTCTACCCATAGATCACATCTGCTGCAGAACCTCTTCTCTCCATAGATCACATCTGCTGCAGAACCTCTTCTACCCATAGATAACATCTGCTGCAGAACCTCCTCTATCCATAGATCACATCTGCTGGAGAACCTCCTCTATCCATAGATCACATCTGCTGCAAAACCTCCTCTATCCATAGATCACATCTGCTGGAGAACCTCCTCTCTCCATAGATCACATCTGCTGGAGAACCTCTTCTATCCATAGATCACATCTGCTGGAGAACCTCTTCTATCCATAGATCACATCTGCCGGAGAACCTTCTCTATCCATAGATCACATCTGCTGGAGAACCTCCTCTATCTATAGATCACATCTGCTGCAGAACCTCTTCTCTCCATAGATCACATCTGCTGCAGAACCTCTTCTACCCATAGATCACATCTGCCAGAGAACCTCCTCTATCCATAGATAACATCTGCTGGAGAACCTCTTCTATCCATAGATCACATCTGCTGGATAACCTCCTCTATCCATAGATCACATCTGCTGCAGAATCTCTTCTCTCCATAGATCACATCTGCTGCAGAACCTCCTCTATCCATAGATCACATCTGCTGGAGAACCTCTTCCCTCCATAGATCACATCTGCTGGAGAACCTCCTCTATCCATAGATCACATCTGCTGGAGAACCTCTTCTCTCCATAGATCACATCTGCTGGAGAACCTCTTCTACCCATAGATCACATCTGCTGCAGAACCTCTTCTTTCCATAGATCACATCTGCCAGAGAACCTCCTCTATCCATAGATAACATCTGCTGCAGAACCTCCTCTATCCATAGATCACAGCTGCCGGAGAACCTCTTCTATCCATAGATCACATCTGCTGGAGAACCTCCTCTATCCATAGATCACATCTGCTGGAGAACCTCCTCTATCCATAGATCACATCTGCTGGAGAACCTCCTCTATCCATAGATCACATCTGCTGCAGAACCTCCTCTATCCATAGATCACATCTGCTGGAGAACCTCTTCTCTCCATAGATCACATCTGCTGGAGAACCTCCTCTATCCATAGATCACATCTGCTGGAGAACCTCCTCTATCCATAGATCACATCTGCTGGAGAACCTCCTCTATCTATAGATCACATCTGCTGGAGAACCTCCTCTATCCATAGATCACAGCTGCTCCAGAACCTCCTCTATCCATAGATCACAGCTGCTGCAGAACCTCCTCTATCCATAGATCACATCTGCTGGAGAACCTCCTCTATCCATAGATCACATCTGCTGCAGAACCTCTTCTCTCCATAGATCACATCTGCTGGAGAACCTCCTCTATCCATAGATCGCATCTGCTGGAGAACCTCCTCTATCCATAGATCACATCTGCTGCAGAACCTCTTCTCTCCATAGATCACATCTGCTGCAGAACCTCTTCTATCCATAGATCACATCTGCTGGAGAACCTCTTCTATCCATAGATCACATCTGCTGGAGAACCTCTTCTATCCATAGATCACATCTGCCGGAGAACCTCTTCTATCCATAGATCACATCTGCTGGAGAACCTCTTCTATCCATAGATCACATCTGCTGGAGAACCTCCTCTATCCATAGATCACATCTGCTGGAGAACCTCTTCTATCCATAGATCACATCTGCTGGAGAACCTCTTCTCTCCATAGATCACATCTGCTGCAGAACCTCCTCTATCCATAGATCACATCTGCTGCAGAACCTCTTCTCTCCATAGATCACATCTGCTGCAGAACCTTCTCTATCCATAGATCACATCTGCTGCAGAACCTCTTCTCTCCATAGATCACATCTGCTGCAGAACCTCTTCTCTCCATAGATCACATCTGCTGCAGAACCTCCTCTCTTTATAGATCACATCTGCTGCAGAACCTCTTCTCTCTATAGATCACATCTGCTGCAGAACCTCTTCTATCCATAGATCACATCTGCTGGAGAACCTCCTCTATCCATAGATCACATCTGCTGGAGAACCTCTTCTCTCCATAGATCACATCTGCTGGAGAACCTCCTCTATCCATAGATCACATCTGCTGGAGAACCTCTTCTCTCCATAGATCACATCTGCTGGAGAACCTCTTCTACCCATAGATCACATCTGCTGCAGAACCTCTTCTCTCCATAGATCACATCTGCTGGAGAACCTCTTCTCTCCATAGATCACATCTGCTGGAGAACCTCTTCTACCCATAGATCACATCTGCTGCAGAACCTCTTCTCTCCATAGATCACATCTGCTGCAGAACCTCTTCTACCCATAGATCACATCTGCCAGAGAACCTCCTCTATCCATAGATAACATCTGCTGCAGAACCTCCTCTATCCATAGATCACAGCTGCCGGAGAACCTCTTCTATCCATAGATCACATCTGCTGGAGAACCTCCTCTATCCATAGATCACATCTGCTGGAGAACCTCCTCTATCCATAGATCACATCTGCTGGAGAACCTCCTCTATCCATAGATCACATCTGCTGCAGAATCTCTTCTCTCCATAGATCACATCTGCTCCAGAACCTCCTCTCTCCATAGATCACATCTGCTGGAGAACCTCCTCTATCCATAGATCACATCTGCTGGAGAACCTCTTCTACCCATAGATCACATCTGCGGGAGAACCTCCTCTATCCATAGATCACATCTGCTGGAGAACCTCTTCTCTCCATAGATCACATCTGCTGGAGAACCTCTTCTACCCATAGATCACATCTGCTGCAGAACCTCTTCTCTCCATAGATCACATCTGCTGCAGAACCTCTTCTACCCATAGATAACATCTGCTGCAGAACCTCCTCTATCCATAGATCACATCTGCTGGAGAACCTCCTCTATCCATAGATCACATCTGCTGCAAAACCTCCTCTATCCATAGATCACATCTGCTGGAGAACCTCCTCTCTCCATAGATCACATCTGCTGGAGAACCTCTTCTATCCATAGATCACATCTGCTGGAGAACCTCTTCTATCCATAGATCACATCTGCCGGAGAACCTTCTCTATCCATAGATCACATCTGCTGGAGAACCTCCTCTATCTATAGATCACATCTGCTGCAGAACCTCTTCTCTCCATAGATCACATCTGCTGCAGAACCTCTTCTCTCTATAGATCACATCTGCTGCAGAACCTCTTCTATCCATAGATCACATCTGCTGGAGAACCTCTTCTATCCATAGATCACATCTGCTGGAGAACCTCTTCTATCCATAGATCACATCTGCCGGAGAACCTCTTCTATCCATAGATCACATCTGCTGGAGAACCTCTTCTATCCATAGATCACATCTACTGCAGAACCTCTTCTCTCCATAGATCACATCTACTGCAGAACCTCTTCTCTCCATAGATCACATCTGCTGCAGAACCTCCTCTATCCATAGATCACATCTGCCGGAGAACCTCTTCTATCCATAGATCACATCTGCTGCAGAACCTCTTCTCTCCATAGATCACATCTGCTGCAGAACCTCTTCTCTCCATAGATCACATCTACTGCAGAACCTCTTCTCTCCATAGATCACATCTGCTGCAGAACCTCCTCTATCCATAGATCACATCTGCTGGAGAACCTCTTCTATCCATAGATCACATCTGCTGGAGAACCTCTTCTATCCATAGATCACATCTGCTGGAGAACCTCTTCTCTCCATAGATCACATCTGCTGCAGAACCTCTTCTCTCCATAGATCACATCTGCCGCAGAACCTCTTCTCTCCATAGATCACATCTGCTGCAGAACCTCCTCTCTCCATAGATCACATCTGCTGCAGAACCTCTTCTCTCCATAGATCACATCTGCCGCAGAACCTCTTCTCTCCATAGATCACATCTACTGCAGAACCTCTTCTCTCCATAGATCACATCTGCTGCAGAACCTCCTCTATCCATAGATCACATCTGCCGGAGAACCTCTTCTATCCATAGATCACATCTGCTGGAGAACCTCTTCTATCCATAGATCACATCTGCTGGAGAACCTCTTCTCTCCATAGATCACATCTGCTGCAGAACCTCTTCTCTCCATAGATCACATCTGCCGCAGAACCTCTTCTCTCCATAGATCACATCTGCTGCAGAACCTCTTCTCTCTATAGATCACATCTGCTGGAGAACCTCCTCTATCCATAGATCACATCTGCTGCAGAACCTCCTCTATCCATAGATCACATCTGCTGGAGAACCTCCTCTATCCATAGATCACATCTGCCGGAGAACCTCCTCTATCCATAGATCACATCTGCTGGAGAACCTCCTCTCTCCATAGATCACATCTGCTGGAGAACCTCCTCTATCCATAGATCACATCTGCTGGGGAACCTCTTCTATCTATAGATCACATCTGCTGGAGAACCTCCTCTCTCCATAGATCACATCTGCTGGAGAACCTCCTCTATCCATAGATCACATCTGCTGGGGAACCTCTTCTCTCCATAGATCACATCTGCTGGAGAACCTCTTCTATCCATAGATCACATCTGCTGCAGAACCTCCTCTATCCATAGATCACATCTGCTGGGGAACCTCTTCTCTCCATAGATCACATCTGCTGGGGAACCTCTTCTCTCCATAGATCACATCTGCTGGAGAACCTCTTCTATCCATAGATCACATCTGCTGCAGAACCTCCTCTATCCATAGATCACATCTGCCGGAGAACCTCTTCTCTCCATAGATCACATCTGCTGGAGAACCTCCTCTATCCATAGATCACATCTGCTAGAGAACCTCCTCTATCCATAGATCACATCTGCTGCAGAACCTCCTCTATCTATAGATCACATCTGCTGGAGAACCTCCTCTATCCATAGATCACATCTGCCGGAGAACCTCTTCTATCCATAGATCACATCTGCCGGAGAACCTCTTCTATCCATAGATCACATCTGCTGGAGAACCTCCTCTATCCATAGATCACATCTGCCGGAGAACCTCCTCTATCCATAGATCACATCTGCCGGAGAACCTCCTCTATCCATAGATCACATCTGCTGCAGAACCTCCTCTATCCATAGATCACATCTGCTGGAGAACCTCTTCTCTCCATAGATCACATCTGCTCGAGAACCTCTTCTCTCCATAGATCACATCTGCTGGAGAACCTCTTCTATCCATAGATCACATCTGCTGCAGAACCTCCTCTATCCATAGATCACATCTGCTGCAGAACCTCCTCTATCCATAGATCACATCTGCCGGAGAACCTCTTCTCTCCATAGATCACATCTGCTGGAGAACCTCTTCTATCCATAGATCACATCTGCTGCAGAACCTCCTCTATCCATAGATCACATCTGCTGCAGAGCCTCCTCTATCCATAGATCACATCTGCCGGAGAACCTCCTCTATCCATAGATCACATCTGCTGCAGAACCTCCTCTATCCATAGATCACATCTACTGGAGAACCTCTTCTCTCCATAGATCACATCTGCTGGAGAACCTCTTCTATCCATAGATCACATCTGCTGCAGAACCTCCTCTATCCATAGATCACATCTACTGCAGAACCTCCTCTATCCATAGATCACATCTGCTGGAGAACCTCTTCTCTCCATAGATCACATCTGCTGGAGAACCTCTTCTCTCCATAGATCACATCTGCTGCAGAACCTCCTCTATCCATAGATCACATCTACTGCAGAACCTCCTCTATCCATAGATCACATCTGCTGGAGAACCTCTTCTCTCCATAGATCACATCTGCTGGAGAACCTCTTCTCTCCATAGATCACATCTGCTGGAGAACCTCCTCTATCCATAGATCACATCTGCTGGGGAACCTCTTCTCTCCATAGATCACATCTGCTGGAGAACCTCTTCTCTCCATAGATCACATCTGCCGGAGAACCTCCTCTATCCATAGATCACATCTGCTGCAGAACCTCCTCTATCCATAGATCACATCTACTGCAGAACCTCCTCTATCCATAGATCACATCTGCTGGAGAACCTCTTCTCTCCATAGATTACATCTGCTAGAGAACCTCCTCTATCCATAGATCACATCTGCTGGAGAACCTCTTCTCTCCATAGATCACATCTGCTGGAGAACCTCTTCTCTCCATAGATCACATCTGCTGGAGAACCTCTTCTCTCCATAGATCACATCTGCCGGAGAACCTCCTCTATCCATAGATCACATCTGCTGGAGAACCTCCTCTCTCCATAGATCACATCTGCTGGAGAACCTCCTCTCTCCATAGATCACATCTGCTGGAGAACCTCTTCTACCCATAGATCACATCTGCCAGAGAACCTCCTCTATCCATAGATAACATCTGCTGGAGAACCTCTTCTATCCATAGATCACATCTGCTGGATAACCTCCTCTATCCATAGATCACATCTGCTGCAGAATCTCTTCTCTCCATAGATCACATCTGCTGCAGAACCTCCTCTATCCATAGATCACATCTGCTGGAGAACCTCTTCCCTCCATAGATCACATCTGCTGGAGAACCTCCTCTATCCATAGATCACATCTGCTGGAGAACCTCTTCTCTCCATAGATCACATCTGCTGGAGAACCTCTTCTACCCATAGATCACATCTGCTGCAGAACCTCTTCTTTCCATAGATCACATCTGCCAGAGAACCTCCTCTATCCATAGATAACATCTGCTGCAGAACCTCCTCTATCCATAGATCACAGCTGCCGGAGAACCTCTTCTATCCATAGATCACATCTGCTGGAGAACCTCCTCTATCCATAGATCACATCTGCTGGAGAACCTCCTCTATCCATAGATCACATCTGCTGGAGAACCTCCTCTATCCATAGATCACATCTGCTGCAGAACCTCCTCTATCCATAGATCACATCTGCTGGAGAACCTCTTCTCTCCATAGATCACATCTGCTGGAGAACCTCCTCTATCCATAGATCACATCTGCTGGAGAACCTCCTCTATCCATAGATCACATCTGCTGGAGAACCTCCTCTATCTATAGATCACATCTGCTGGAGAACCTCCTCTATCCATAGATCACAGCTGCTCCAGAACCTCCTCTATCCATAGATCACAGCTGCTGCAGAACCTCCTCTATCCATAGATCACATCTGCTGGAGAACCTCCTCTATCCATAGATCACATCTGCTGCAGAACCTCTTCTCTCCATAGATCACATCTGCTGGAGAACCTCCTCTATCCATAGATCGCATCTGCTGGAGAACCTCCTCTATCCATAGATCACATCTGCTGCAGAACCTCTTCTCTCCATAGATCACATCTGCTGCAGAACCTCTTCTATCCATAGATCACATCTGCTGGAGAACCTCTTCTATCCATAGATCACATCTGCTGGAGAACCTCTTCTATCCATAGATCACATCTGCCGGAGAACCTCTTCTATCCATAGATCACATCTGCTGGAGAACCTCTTCTATCCATAGATCACATCTGCTGGAGAACCTCCTCTATCCATAGATCACATCTGCTGGAGAACCTCTTCTATCCATAGATCACATCTGCTGGAGAACCTCTTCTCTCCATAGATCACATCTGCTGCAGAACCTCCTCTATCCATAGATCACATCTGCTGCAGAACCTCTTCTCTCCATAGATCACATCTGCTGCAGAACCTTCTCTATCCATAGATCACATCTGCTGCAGAACCTCTTCTCTCCATAGATCACATCTGCTGCAGAACCTCTTCTCTCCATAGATCACATCTGCTGCAGAACCTCCTCTCTTTATAGATCACATCTGCTGCAGAACCTCTTCTCTCTATAGATCACATCTGCTGCAGAACCTCTTCTATCCATAGATCACATCTGCTGGAGAACCTCCTCTATCCATAGATCACATCTGCTGGAGAACCTCTTCTCTCCATAGATCACATCTGCTGGAGAACCTCCTCTATCCATAGATCACATCTGCTGGAGAACCTCTTCTCTCCATAGATCACATCTGCTGGAGAACCTCTTCTACCCATAGATCACATCTGCTGCAGAACCTCTTCTCTCCATAGATCACATCTGCTGGAGAACCTCTTCTCTCCATAGATCACATCTGCTGGAGAACCTCTTCTACCCATAGATCACATCTGCTGCAGAACCTCTTCTCTCCATAGATCACATCTGCTGCAGAACCTCTTCTACCCATAGATCACATCTGCCAGAGAACCTCCTCTATCCATAGATAACATCTGCTGCAGAACCTCCTCTATCCATAGATCACAGCTGCCGGAGAACCTCTTCTATCCATAGATCACATCTGCTGGAGAACCTCCTCTATCCATAGATCACATCTGCTGGAGAACCTCCTCTATCCATAGATCACATCTGCTGGAGAACCTCCTCTATCCATAGATCACATCTGCTGCAGAATCTCTTCTCTCCATAGATCACATCTGCTCCAGAACCTCCTCTCTCCATAGATCACATCTGCTGGAGAACCTCCTCTATCCATAGATCACATCTGCTGGAGAACCTCTTCTACCCATAGATCACATCTGCGGGAGAACCTCCTCTATCCATAGATCACATCTGCTGGAGAACCTCTTCTCTCCATAGATCACATCTGCTGGAGAACCTCTTCTACCCATAGATCACATCTGCTGCAGAACCTCTTCTCTCCATAGATCACATCTGCTGCAGAACCTCTTCTACCCATAGATAACATCTGCTGCAGAACCTCCTCTATCCATAGATCACATCTGCTGGAGAACCTCCTCTATCCATAGATCACATCTGCTGCAAAACCTCCTCTATCCATAGATCACATCTGCTGGAGAACCTCCTCTCTCCATAGATCACATCTGCTGGAGAACCTCTTCTATCCATAGATCACATCTGCTGGAGAACCTCTTCTATCCATAGATCACATCTGCCGGAGAACCTTCTCTATCCATAGATCACATCTGCTGGAGAACCTCCTCTATCTATAGATCACATCTGCTGCAGAACCTCTTCTCTCCATAGATCACATCTGCTGCAGAACCTCTTCTCTCTATAGATCACATCTGCTGCAGAACCTCTTCTATCCATAGATCACATCTGCTGGAGAACCTCTTCTATCCATAGATCACATCTGCTGGAGAACCTCTTCTATCCATAGATCACATCTGCCGGAGAACCTCTTCTATCCATAGATCACATCTGCTGGAGAACCTCTTCTATCCATAGATCACATCTACTGCAGAACCTCTTCTCTCCATAGATCACATCTACTGCAGAACCTCTTCTCTCCATAGATCACATCTGCTGCAGAACCTCCTCTATCCATAGATCACATCTGCCGGAGAACCTCTTCTATCCATAGATCACATCTGCTGCAGAACCTCTTCTCTCCATAGATCACATCTGCTGCAGAACCTCTTCTCTCCATAGATCACATCTACTGCAGAACCTCTTCTCTCCATAGATCACATCTGCTGCAGAACCTCCTCTATCCATAGATCACATCTGCTGGAGAACCTCTTCTATCCATAGATCACATCTGCTGGAGAACCTCTTCTATCCATAGATCACATCTGCTGGAGAACCTCTTCTCTCCATAGATCACATCTGCTGCAGAACCTCTTCTCTCCATAGATCACATCTGCCGCAGAACCTCTTCTCTCCATAGATCACATCTGCTGCAGAACCTCCTCTCTCCATAGATCACATCTGCTGCAGAACCTCTTCTCTCCATAGATCACATCTGCCGCAGAACCTCTTCTCTCCATAGATCACATCTACTGCAGAACCTCTTCTCTCCATAGATCACATCTGCTGCAGAACCTCCTCTATCCATAGATCACATCTGCCGGAGAACCTCTTCTATCCATAGATCACATCTGCTGGAGAACCTCTTCTATCCATAGATCACATCTGCTGGAGAACCTCTTCTCTCCATAGATCACATCTGCTGCAGAACCTCTTCTCTCCATAGATCACATCTGCCGCAGAACCTCTTCTCTCCATAGATCACATCTGCTGCAGAACCTCTTCTCTCTATAGATCACATCTGCTGCAGAACCTCTTCTATCCATAGATCACATCTGCTGCAGAACCTCTTCTATCCATAGATCACATTGTAACGAGCCCCTTTGCTCGCTCGGCTCCACTCTCCCGACACTCCTCGGCTCTATTGGATCATCCGGTGCTCCAGGATTCAAACTACCGCTATGTGCCATTCAAATCCATTTGTGATCGGTCAGAACAAACACCAGGCAGGCTGTATGTAAGTTCCAACAGGAGAGACTTTATTAGAACCAAAAACAAGTCTTATATACAGAAACAGAGGGAGTAACCAAAACATAATTAACATGAGCTAATTAACTAAATCCTTTAGCAGCCAAGGTGACTCATAGATATGACCGTTCAGGGTAGACATCCCGTCTCCTGTCTCACCTGCTATACAATATACATTATCATAAGTATAAACATCACACATTTAGTAGGGTCAAATTAGCACAGAGGACAGACAGATGGCTGGAGGTGATTGTATTCGCATATCCTTATGCCCCGTACACACGATCGTTTTTCATGCCGTTAAAAATGCCATTTTAAAAAATGGCCCTGAAAAATGATCGTGTGTATGCTCCAGAGCATTTTTAACGGCTTGAAAAACGGCCATTAAAAATTCCGGACATGCTCTCTTTTTTCACGTCGTTTTTCATGTCGTTTTTTTTAACGACGTGAAAAACGATAGTGTGTATGCTTTCACGACGTGAAAAAAAACGCGCATGCTCCGAAGCAACTATGAGACGGGAGCGCTCGTTTTGGTAAAGCTAATGTTGGAAATGGAGATGGCACATTCGTCACGGTGGAATTAATAGCATCGTTTTAATGCTGCGCATTCCGTTCTTCTTTTGATAATGCTTTAAAATTACCCTCTTTTGATAATGACATTGAGAGTTTTATGCCAAACTTGTTTCTAAAGTAATTCCAAATTGCTCTAATGATTGTAAAATATTATTTATAAGCCGCACCTCCCTCCTAAATAATACTAATAATAATAAAATAATGTAATTCTCCTTTTTTCTTTAAATTTTATATTATTTTTGTTTTTTGTTTTTTGGCCTTTTTTTAAGTATTTTGGCTTAAATTATTCTTGTGTAAAGTTACCACCACAACCTTCCAAATGTGTCTCATTTGGCCTCAGGGAGGTTTGTGTCCCCTGATAATAACAATAATATAATTTGAGATGTCCCTGCCTGCTCCCTAGCAAGCTCTCTTTTGAAATACAAATCACATAGTCAAGTATTTAAAGGGCACTCAATTTTTTTTTATTTCAGAACATTAACAAATTAAAGTGGAAGGCAGCACTGGAGAGCCTGCTTGCATTTGTGCATCCCTTTCACCCCACAACAACCATACAAGATGTCCAAACCAAAATAGAGATTAGATCCCCCCAAAAAATGAGCCCAATCTTGTCTTGAGCTCCCAGAGGTCAGGAGCCACAGCAGATAAGTCCTATATGTCCCCAGTCTGTGGTACTACAGCAGGCATTATTTTCTCCTCTTCCTTGTAGCCTTCTCTCCAGCCTTCTCTGCAGCCTTGGTTGGTTTCTTCCTTGGAGGCTGGGGATCAGGAGGAGAGGTTGTGGCAGGAGGAGTAGTAGGAGGAGGAGGTGGAGGAGTAGGGACAACCTCCGTTATGTCCGTGTACCTAGTGAGTTCACCCAGCACGCCCTTATTGATGACTTTCAATAGCAGGGTCTCACAGAATTTTTTTTGCTGCAACTCCATTTGCCCTAGTTTGTGGGCGAGGACTGCGGCAAATCCCTCATCAACAGAGGGTGCCTCTCTGAGGGCCGCTGTTGCCTCTCTGAGGAAGGCCCTGGTTTCCTCCTCCACCTGCCTACCTCTCCTTGGCCCTCGTGGTTTAACTACCAGGGGAGGCATCTGGGCTCTTGTGCTGGGCCCAGCCTCCTCCTGGGTGCCACTGGGCCCAGCCTCCTCCTGGGTGCCACTGGGCCCTGCCTCCTCCTGGGTGCCACTGGGCCCTGCCTCCTCCTGATCCCCAACATCACCCTCTTCCTGGCTCTGCTCTGGCTGTAAAAAAAGAAAGGGACATTATTTATTTTGCCACATCATCATTCACAGACATTGTTCACCTCTAGACATTGTTGAAATCAATGCCAAAAGTTATGTCCTTTTCATTGATTCCGCATCCTGGTTTTGTTGTCTTGGACACATAAAATTAGGCCACTACTGTATCTTGCTCTTCACAAACTTTATTGGTAGAAGTGTACATACCTTTAACAATACTAACATCTATTTAAAATCTACAATTTTGTTCGATATAAATATAGATAGCAAAACTTTACCTGGCTCCATATCTCCAAATCTGCCTCCTCAAGGCCCTGATCTTGATCCTCAGAGGAAGCCAGAGCAGGGTTGACAGGAAGGCTGGAGGACTGGCTGCAGGGAAGGCTGGAGGGTTGGGTACAAGGAAGGCTGGATTGACCTCTGGGGGGAAGGGTGGAGAGAGATTCCCGCACTTCCAGCTGGTCATCCAGAAAAGCAAGCTTACTGTAGTACCACAGACTGGGTTTATAAACCTTATCTGCTGGTGCACCTGACCTCTGGGACCTCAGGACCATAGTCCTCTGGGTCCTGTATGTCCCTCTGATGGTCCCAATTTTGTTTTTGACATCTTGGAGAGTTGTTGTGGGTATCTTTGTTTGCACAAATGCAAGCAGGCTCTCCAGTGCTGCTTTCCTGGCGTCTTTATTTTTATTAGCGCCACTTTTTGTTTGCCATAATATAGGGAGCTCTTGCCATTTGTCGATGAACTCCCCCATGAAGTCTGGGTTTTTAAAAGTATTCATGATATCTGTAAAAGCGAGAAACCAAAATAAAAATATATTTCAGGCAACATTCCTCAACTGTGCATTGTCTACATATTTTGAGCGCACAAATCTCCTCGTCTGATGAACCTCAAAAAGTAAAATTGTTAGGTACCTTGGTCACGACGTTCGTTGCTAACTCTCTCTCCCGAAAAATGAACGTATTTCCCAGACATGGATCTTCACTTTATATACACAGCGCATGCGTGAAACTCCGCACGCTTTCCCCGCCCCTGACGTTCGATATTGTACTTTCCCCGCCCCTTCTCGCTCGTAGTGCTGAACAAAACATGGCGGAGACACAGGTGGCTGAGATTACCTCTACAGAGGATGAAATTACAGAGGAGCCCAAATCAAGACCCAGGAGATATAAGGCATCCAACGTGTCATTCGAGGAAATGGTGGAGATGGTCGCCATTTTAAAGAAGGAGGATTATGATGCCAAGCATGGTCCGTATAAAAGGCCTAATCTGGTCAAGTCCAGAATTATGGGCAAAGTGGTCAAAAGTCTCCACCAAAAATTCGGGGTGTGCAGAACGAAGGAACAGCTCAGAAAACGATGGTCAGATCTGAAGTTGCGGGAGGCCGACCAATATAAAAGAATCAAGAAAGTTATATTAAAAAGTAAGTTGTTTTTTTTGAGTTTCCATGGTACATATTATTTTCTTGTATTCTGTCGTGTATTTTTAACTTTCATATAGTACACTGAAAGATACCATCTTTTTTAGATTCGTCCGCATAGTAAACGGACGTATTAAACCTCTTTCTCCGTACAGTTCCTCAAACGATGTTTTAGGATCATCCAGTGTGAACACCCATGTTTTTTGGTTTATTTGGGGGAGTACATTTGGGCCACACTTATTTTTGGTGTGCTAATCCAAAGGACATTTGTTCATTTGAAAAAACGATATGCATGGTAATGTTAAAGGGAGTGAATGCTCAGCAGCTGATGAAACATCTGAACGCAGTAGTACAAGTGTGGGCCTAAAGCCAAAAAGCTTGAGGGTGTCACACACAGGTGATCCAGTGTAGATACTTTGGGGTGTTACAATGTTTCAAATTTGTTTACAAAATGTATATGCTCTGGTTTGGGCTATGTATCCAATCATTTGTCCCGGTTGGCACAGGGGGTAAAATTTAAAATGGAGCATGCTTCAAAAGAATGATTACAAAGTTTTTTTTCATGTTTCTTATTTTAGCAAAATTGAGTCGCTAGTAATGAAACTATTCCTTTTATTTCAATCTCCCTAGGGATTCGAAAAGCTACCTCAGATGAGACGAGAATTGCAATACCTACAACAATACCCCCAGAACCCCAGGATGGAGAGGAATGTGATGTTGTGGAAGTGGAAAGTGGCACCACCACAGGTCAGAGTGAAACCAGACACATGCATGTTAAATAGATGTAGGCCTACATATTCTATCCTACATATTTCTTTTTACATTTAGGTGCAGTTCTGGCCGAAGACCCCAATAAGTTGACACATCACAGTGCCCAGATCCTGATCCAATACCTGATGGTCTGCTGTCGTGACCTCCAAAAAATTAAGGGAGATTTGCTAGAGATCAGGGCAAATACAAAGCGGGTGGAGGAAAGGCTCCAAAATATCATGGCTGTGCTTGGGCGTGTCTAATGTTTTTACACCAAATAACGTTTTACTTGCAGAGATTTCAATTTTTTTGGGTTATTTTACCCTTTAATGACTAGCACATGTTTAGCTTTTTCAAAATTTGGAGAAATATAGTTTGTTTATGCATGGCTGGTCATGCGTTTAAATACACCTGAAATTAAGGGAACATCCACATTTCTAAGGAAGTTGCCCACCTAAACAAAAAAAATAAAGGTATTTTTACATAACAAATCATTGTGGCTTCATTATGTAAATGTGGTGCTGAGTGAACTAATCAATGTTTGGTGTTTACACTGACAATGAAGGCTAATTAAAAGATTTTTTAATCCACATGGCAAAACAAGTGCACTAGGTAAACCTACCAGAAACATCAAACATTATACAATAAAAATGACAAACCAATCTTTACTCAAGAAAAAGTTTTATTTTTTTGGTCTAAAATTATTAGAGATTGTCTGGCATTTCAATGGCCCCCCTACCCATAAAATAGTCCACATATTGGTTACGGACCTCACGTCCGGTTGGGGGGGCCAAGCCAGGACGGCCAGGTTCCAGGGCCACCAAAGTTTCGGCATTGATTAAAGAGGCCTCAGGCCCACTCAAAGATATATAACTCGTTGAATGCACCCTTAGGAAATTATGCAGCACACAGCACGTCATAACCACATGGTTCTATTTGTATGGGGCAAGGTGGATGGAGGTAAGGAAGAGGCGAAATCGGCTGGCCATGATCCCAAACGCATTTTCCACCACCCTTCTGGCTCTGGCCAGCCGATAATTGAAAACCCTCCTCTCAGGGGTGAGGGTGCGTTGCGGGAATGGCCTCATCAAATGGGGTCCCAGGCCAAACGCCTCATCCGCCACAAACACAAAAGGTAGTCCCTCCACATTCTGCTCCGCTGGTGGCAAGGCCAGCAGATCCAAAAGGAGCCGTTCTCCAAACTCCGTCTGGGCAAAAACTCCTCCATCAGACATCCTGCCATTCTTGCCAACGTCCACATAGAGGAACTCGTAGGTGGCCGACACCACTGCCATCATCACGACACTGTGGAACCCCTTATAATTATAATAAAAGGATCCCGAATGGGGTGGTGGGACGACCCGAACATGTTTGCCGTCGATGGCTCCTCCACAGTTCGGAAAGTTCCATCGCTGGGCAAACTCGGAAGCCACATTCTGCCATTCATGTGGCGAAGAAGGGAACTGTGGAATTAAAGAAATAACAAATTAATACTTGGAGCCAGAAACATTGAAAGCTGATTTCATACACACATTCATGGCCAACATTGGTAGAAACTGTTCAAAACATAAAAAATTGGAAGCAAGAAAAAAATAAAAAATAAAATAAATTATGGGGGGGGGGGGGGTAAGGGTTGAAGATGAGTTGGGAATATCACACATGAAGGCTGTAGCACTCTGTATTGAAGTTAACAAAAATGAAACATTCCTAGGCAAAATTTAGGGTGCGTTTTGGGTAAAGCACTACGATGGAACATATAATAAAAAACATGGAAATGACTAGGCAAGGTAGGTATGGCCCCAGGATAGCATGCTGGAGAGGTTAGGTAAGCCAAATTTACAGGTAGGCCTCAAACCCCAAACTTTAAATAATAAAACATGGGGAGAAAGGGGACATTCCCTGCAGCTAAGAATCATGTGAATTAGGGACTGCAAATAAAGCAAATTAAAAATATCCAAAAATAAAAACCATACAATGTGAATTTTTGAAGAAGAACACTTACCTTAATATAGTCCTCCTGCAAAACTTGAAGGATGGCAGAACAAGTCTCTGGTATAATGATCCCCAGAGCCTGGGGGGATATGCCTGTGGAGAACTTAAGGTCCTGCAGGCTTCTCCCAGTAGCCAGGTATCGCAACGTGGCGATGAGCCTCTGCTCAGCACTGATGGCTTCCCGCATAACGGTGTCCTGCCTGGTAATATAGGGGGACACCAAAGCCAACAGCTGCTGAAATACGGGGTCAGACATCCTGCGGAAATTCCTGAAATCATCAGGATTATTCTCCCTGATCTCCCGCAACAAAGGCATGTGACAGAATTGGTGCCGCTGGAGCAACCAATTCTTGGTCCATGAACTCCTCCTGACCCTGCTCATGGCATGGAGTCGGGATACAGCATGAACCCCTGCACCAACTACAGCACGAACTCTACGACGAGTACGTAGCCGGAACATGGCTAGATAACGGTCGGCTGAACAGAACGAACTAGAAGAACGCACGGAAGAACAGCAAGGCCTATGAAGAACAAGCTGAAAAACACGAACGTGCAGAGCAGGCCGCACTGAATAAACAGATACGAACTGACTACAAGCAGTGCTAAACAGATACGAACCCACAGGCGCAAACTGAACTCCCGAAAACGATCTTCAAAGCACGAAGACTGAAAAGCGCGAATCGTCTCTCACTAAACTTTTACTAACACGCGGTAACACGGAATTAGCAAAAGCGTCCCAAAGGGTGGCGTCATTCGAACGGAACTTCCCCTTTATAGTGCCGTCGTACGTGTTGAACGTCACTGCGCTTTGCTTGATCGTTTTTTTTAATGATGGTGTGTACGCAAGGCAGGCTTGAGAGGAAACATGAAAAAAAACGAGGAGAAAAACGTCGGTTTAAAAAATGACATTAAAAACGATCGTGTGTAAGGGGCATTAGAGTGAATGTGTGAACGTCCCAACAGTATGAATCAGTCACTCTAATATGGCATATCCAGGGTCCCCAGATTCTGTGTGTCTTGGGGGGACATGGACCTGATTCCAAAGTAACACCCCCCTCAAGGGTCCCCAGGCATACAGCTCACAAAGAGCACCGTTCCCCCAAATGCCAGGGCCCATGGTCGCAAGGCAAGAGGCTTGCATTCAGTCCCCTCCAAAAGCCTCTGTCCTGGCTAGGTCTGTCACACATCTCCCCTTTCAGCAGGAAACTAACATAGGAGGAGACCCCAAACGGGTTGACTCCGAAGTTAGTCCATAGTTCCATTCCCCCAATGCCAGCATCCACACAGTACCCCAAACAAATTGCTCGAAACAGAGCATTACTTACCCAGCCAACCTCTGCCTCTCTCAGAGAACATACCCGCCGCTGGGGAGAGGCCTGGACTGGCCCTTCTCCCTGGAGTCCTTTCTGCCGCTGGAGAGAAGACAGGGTGACTGGGCTCAGTCCGTCATGCTGTTGGGGATCTGGGTCGACTGCCCGGCATCCCTGGGGTATACAAGTGGAGACTGAAGTCCCATCCACTTGTGGTAGGTGAAAATCCCCCAGTGCTTGCAAAGCAAGGCTGACATCCCCCTGTCTCAGTGTCACACCATTTTCTGGGGTTGTGTCAGTGAGGACTGAAGTCCCATCCAATACCACAGGACCTCCCTCTTCGGTTAGTTGAGAGCAGAGGCCCGTGGCACTCTGCTCTGTTGCCAGCTCTTCTGCTGGGTTGCTGTGAGTGGAGACCGCAGTCCCATCCACCGATATCCGCTCCTGTGGCAGTTGTGTGCCGATGCCAGTAGCATTCTGCCCTGCTGACAGTGATTCAGCTGGGAGTAAAAGCTTTACTGCCTCAGCTTGTTGCTGGGGAGAGGGGCCAACTGCCCCGGCTCCCTGAAACTCCCCAGTGGTTTCCGGTGCTGGGCAGAGGTGGGTATCACTCTGCCCTGTTGCCAGCACTTCTGCTGGGGACTCCACACCATCTGCTCTGGTTAACTGTTGGGGGGGGAGAAGGCCTGCTTCTCCTCCCTGCATATCTTGCAACCTCCTTCCGAATTCCTCTTCCATGGCGGCTGGTTCTTTAGGCATTGTCTCCGATTGCCGTATTTGCGCCATTCTCCACTCATGTTGCCGCTCTAGTTCTCTCTTTTGTCGCTCTCGTTCTCTCTCTTGTCGCTCTCGTTCTCTCTCTTGTCGCTCTCGTTCTCTCTCTTGTCGCTCTCGTTCTCTCTCTTGTCGGGCATCCTGCAGCTGGATGTCTTTAATGGCTTCCTGTATGGCGGTCTCTGATGGGTTAGCCCCATATAATGCCAACCGCTGCCGCACTCGTTGCTGAAACAAATCTTCAACTGACCGGGGTCCTGCATCACCCTTCTTCTGGTCCATCTCGGCTCTCAAGTAGGTCTTTCAGCGTGACTTTCCTGCAGGCTGCATAGCTGGTCCTTCACTGTGGTGGTTTGGAGTGTCCCAGGAACTGGAGAGCAAATCCCACTGCTGCCAACCAATGTAACGAGCCCCTTTGCTCGCTCGGCTCCACTCTCCCGACACTCCTCGGCTCTATTGGATCACCCGGTGCTCCAGGATTCAAACTACCGCTATGTGCCATTCGAATCCATTTGTGATCGGTCAGAACAAACACCAGGCAGGCTGTATGTAAGTTCCAACAGGAGAGACTTTATTAGAACCAAAAACAAGTCTTATATACAGAAACAGAGGGAGTAACCAGAACATAATTTACATGAGCTAATTAACTAAATCCTTTAGCCAGCCAAGGTGACTCATAGATATGACCGTTCAGGGTAGACATCCCGGCTCCTACCTGTCTCACCTGCTATACAATACACATTATCATAAGTTTAAACATCACACATTTAGCAGGGTCAAAATAGCACAGAGGACAGACAGATGGCTGGAGGTGATTGCATTAGCATACCCTTAGAGGGAATGTGTGAACGTCCCAACAGTATGAATCAGTCACTCTAATATGGCATATCCAGGGTCCCCAGATTCTGTGTATCTTGGGGGGACATGGAACTGAATTCAAAGTAACACCCCCTCAAGGGTCCCCAGGCATACAGCTCACAAAGAGCACCGTTCCCCCAAATGCCAGGGCCCATGGTCGCAAGGCAAGAGGCTTGCATTCAGTCCCCTCCAAAAGCCTCTGTCCTGGCTAGGTCTGTCACACACATCTTCTGCAGAACCTCTTCTCTCCATAGATCACATCTGCTGCAGAACCTCTTCTATCCATAGATCACATCTGCTGCAGAACCTCCTCTCTCCATAGATCACATCTGCTGCAGAACCTCTTCTCTCCATAGATCACATCTGCCGGAGAACCTCTTCTATCCATAGATCACATCTGCCGGAGAACCTCTTCTATCCATAGATCACATCTGCTGCAGAACCTCTTCTACCCATAGATCACATCTGCTGGAGAACCTCCTCTCTCCACAGATCACATCTGCCGGAGAACCTCTTCTCTCCATAGATCACATCTGCCGGAGAACCTCTTCTCTCCATAGATCACATCTGCTGGAGAACCTCTTCTCTCCATAGATCACATCTGCTGGAGAACCTCCTCTCTCCATAGATCACATCTGCTGCAGAACCTCTTCTCTCCATAGATCACATCTGCTGGAGAACCTCTTCTCTCCATAGATCACATCTACTGCAGAACCTCCTCTCTCCATAGATCACATCTGCCGGAGAACCTTCTCTATCCATAGATCACATCTGCTGCAGAACCTCCTCTATCCATAGATCACATCTGCCGGAGAACCTCTTCTCTCCATAGATCACATCTGCTGCAGAACCTCCTCTATCCATAGATCACATCTGCTGGAGAACTTCCTCTATCCATAGATCACATCTGCTGGAGAACCTCTTCTCTCCATAGATCACATCTGCCGGAGAACCTCTTCTCTCCATAGATCACATCTGCCGGAGAACCTCTTCTATCCATAGATCACATCTGCTGGAGAACCTCCTCTATCCATAGATCACATCTGCTGCAGAACCTCCTCTATCCATAGATCACATCTGCTGGAGAACCTCCTCTATCCATAGATCACATCTGCTGGAGAACCTCTTCTCTCCATAGATCACATCTGCTGGAGAACCTCTTCTATCCATAGATCACATCTGCTGGGGAACCTCTTCTATCCATAGATCACATCTGCTGGAGAACCTCTTCTATCCATAGATCACATCTGCTGCAGAACCTCCTCTCTCCATAGATCACATCTGCTGGAGAACCTCCTCTATCCATAGATCACATCTGCTGGAGAACCTCCTCTATCCATAGATCACATCTGCTGGAGAACCTCCTCTATCCATAGATCACATCTGCTGGAGAACCTCTTCTCTCCATAGATCACATCTGCTGGAGAACCTCTTCTCTCCATAGATCACATCTGCTGGAGAACCTCTTCTATCCATAGATCACATCTGCTGGAGAACCTCTTCTCTCCATAGATCACATCTGCTGCAGAACCTCTTCTCTCCATAGATCACATCTGCTGCAGAACCTCCTCTCTCCATAGATCACATCTGCTGCAGAACCTCCTCTCTCCATAGATCACATCTGCTGGAGAACCTTTTCTATCCATAGATCACATCTGCTGGAGAACCTCTTCTATCCATAGATCACATCTGCCGGAGAACCTTCTCTATCCATAGATCACATCTGCTGGAGAACCTCTTCTATCCATAGATCACATCTGCTGGAGAACCTCCTCTATCCATAGATCACATCTGCCGGAGAACCTTCTCTATCCATAGATCACATCTGCTGGAGAACCTCCTCTATCCATAGATCACATCTGCTGGAGAACCTCTTCTCTCCATAGATCACATCTGCTGGAGAACCTCTTCTATCCATAGATCACATCTGCCGGAGAACCTTCTCTATCCATAGATCACATCTGCTGCAGAACCTCCTCTCTCCATAGATCACATCTGCCGGAGAACCTCCTCTATCCATAGATCACATCTGCTGGAGAACCTCTTCTATCCATAGATCACATCTGCCGGAGAACCTCTTCTATCCATAGATCACATCTGCTGCAGAACCTCCTCTATCCATAGATCACATCTGCTGGAGAACCTCTTCTCTCCATAGACTCCATAGATCACATCTGCTGGAGAACCTCTTCTCTCCATAGATCACATCTGCTGGAGAACCTCTTCTATCCATAGATCACATCTGCTGGAGAACCTCCTCTCTCCATAGATCACATCTGCTGCAGAACCTCCTCTCTCCATAGATCACATCTGCTGAAGAACCTCCTCTATCCATAGATCACATCTGCCGGAGAACCTCCTCTATCCATAGATCACATCTGCTGGAGAACCTCCTCTCTCCATAGATCACATCTGCTGGAGAACCTCCTCTATCCATAGATCGCATCTGCTGGAGAATCTCCTCTATCCATAGATCACATCTGCTGGAGAACCTCTTCTATCCATAAATCACATCTGCTGCAGAACCTCCTCTATCCATAGATCACATCTGCTGGAGAACCTCTTCTCTCCATAGATCACATCTGCTGGAGAACCTCTTCTCTCCATAGATCACATCTGCTGGAGAACCTCTTCTATCCATAGATCACATCTGCTGCAGAACCTCCTCTATCCATAGATCACATCTGCTGGAGAACCTCTTCTCTCCATAGATCACATCTGCTGGAGAACCTCTTCTCTCCATAGATCACATCTGCTGGAGAACCTCTTCTATCCATAGATCACATCTGCTGCAGAACCTCTTCTCTCCATAGATCACATCTGCTGCAGAACCTCTTCTATCCATAGATCACATCTGCCGGAGAACCTCTTCTATCCATAGATCACATCTGCCGGAGAACCTCTTCTATCCATAGATCACATCTGCTGCAGAACCTCCTCTCTCCATAGATCACATCTGCCGGAGAACCTCTTCTATCCATAGATCACATCTGCTGGAGAACCTCTTCTCTCCATAGATCACATCTTGTCACGTACCTGACGGTGACGAGCCCGGATCTGCAGAGGGAGGCCTCTCTTACGGCTTCCACCGGCGGCCCCTGGTACTGAAGACAGGAGGCACGGAGGTAGAAGGGGTACGAGTGCCTGGCAGGATGGATCAAGGTAGAGTAGAGTCTGAAGACTGGGACGGATCCAGGCACCCAGGAAGTATGGCAGGCTGAACCGGAACCAGGAACACAGCAACTGGACTGGAACTGAAGAGACTGGCTGGACTGGAACCAGGATACAGCAACTGGACTGGAACCAGGAACAAGCAACTGGACTGGAACTAGGAACAAGCAGCTGGACTGGAACTGATGAGGCTGACTGGACTGGAACCAGGACACAGCAACTGGAGAGATTGGTCGGACAAGCCGGGTCGGTAGTATTGGCTGACGGCAAGGTACTGGAGGATCAGGCAGAAGATTGGTCAAACAAAGCCGGGGGTCAGAGGCAGGCAGGAAACTGGAAGGGTCAAGGCAAGCCGGGTCGGATACAGGTAAATACACGAATCAGGTCTCTTTGGGTACTACAAGCTGTAGAGCAGACAGCAGGGACTGTCTGTCACAGGCATGTTTAAATAGCTCTTCTGGCGCGCTTTGTGGAGCGTGCGCGCGCCCCTGCTAAGCGCGTGCGCGCGCACGTGCTCGCCATCGCGCGCGCGCGTGCCCGCGCGCGTGGACGTGCCCGAGATTCGGAATCAGGAAGTCCAGGAATCCTGTAGCTGACAGGATTTCTATGACATTGCCCCCCCCAAGGGGCAGCCTCCGGATGCCCAGCCGGGTGAACCTTCCAGGGTGAGTCCTTTTGAAAGCCTGTATCAAACTCCTGGCATGGATATTCTCCTCGGGTTCCCATGAGTTTTCCTCGGGTCCGTAGCCCTTCCATTTAATTAGGAATTGGTTCTGGTTATTTCTTCTCCTGAAGTCCATGATAGCTTCTACTTCGAATTCCTGCTCACCGTCAATAATGATCGGATCAGGGTGATCCGGCTTCCGATCTGGAAACGGATTAGAGACTGTGGGTTTTAGGAGAGAGACATGAAAAACTGGATGGATTCTAAGAGAGTCAGGAAGTTCCAATTCATAAGCTACTTCATTAATTTTCCTCTTAACAGGGAATGGACCTAAAAATTTGGGGCCCAGTTTTTTAGAAGGGCATGCCATTCTTAGGTTTGTGGTAGATAGCCATACTTGGTCGCCGGGTACCAACACTAATTCACCCCGTCTCTTCTTGTCATAAATTGTCTTGTTGCGTTCTTGAGTCTTGGTCATGGTCTCTTGTAAAAGCTGGTTATTGACCGAGAAAAAATTTAACTTTTCCTGGACTGCAGGTACAGGACACTCAGGAAGGGAGTTAGGCAGAAAAGTAGGATGAAAACCATAGTTTGCAAAGAAAGGAGTCTGGCAGGTAGCGGAGTGGATGGAATTGTTATACGCAAACTCGGCCAACGGAAGTAGGGAAACCCAGTTGTCCTGAGCAAAAGAGGAGAAGCATCGCAGGTATTGCTCGAGCGTCTGATTCGTTCTCTCCGTCTGTCCGTTGGTCTGTGGATGGTAAGCAGAGGAAAACGATAATTCGATTTTCAAGGTTTTGCAAAGGGATCTCCAGAATCGAGAGGTAAATTGAACCCCGCGATCGGAAACAATATTGGCTGGTACCCCGTGGAGTCTGACTATTTCTCTGATGAATACCTGTGCGGTTTCAGGAGCGGAGGGAGTCCCTTTCATAGGGATGAAGTGTGCCATCTTGGACAGACGGTCCACAATAACGAAGATGGTGGAATGGTTCTCGGCCGGGGGTAACTTGACAATGAAGTCGATGGACAACATTCTCCAGGGCCTATCTGGAACGGGTAAGGGTTTTAGTAGTCCCCAGGCCTTGGATCTGGAACCCTTGTTTCGGGTGCAAGTTGTACAAGAATCTACAAACCTCCTACAGTCTTCACGTACTCGAGGCCACCAGAAGGTGCGCTGTACCAGGTCAGTGGTCTTGGCAACGCCAAAATGCCCAGCCAGGGCGTGGTCGTGGCAGAGTTCTAATGCGGTTACTCTTAGTTTCTCAGGTACGTAGATTCTGTCTTGGTACCACAATAGTCCATCCTTAACCTGCAATTCCGGCTCGGAGAACTGTCTCTGCCCGGTGGAAGCTTGTTTGATTTGAGTGAACAGGTTCTCCTGTAGAAGAAGGAAATTTCCGGGGGCAAGGATGGTATCAGGCGGAGAAGTCTCCTTGGACTTATGGAACATCCGAGACAGGGCGTCAGGCTTAATATTCTTGGCCCCAGGACGATAAGTAACATGAAAAGAGAACCGGGAGAAGAAGAGTGCCCACCTGGCTTGCCGTGGATTCAATCTTCTCGCGGCTTTCAGGTACTCCAGGTTCTTGTGGTCAGTGAATATTAGGATCGGATGAGCCGCGCCCTCCAGCAGGTACCGCCATTCTTCTAGTGCAGACTTGATCGCTAGTAGCTCCCGATCCCCCACGTCGTAGTTCCTCTCTGCTGCAGAAAGCTTGCGGGAGAAGAAGGCTACTGGGTGGAGCAAGGCTTTGACTCCCTGTCTTTGGGACAGTATTGCTCCTACCGCTATTTCGGAGGCGTCTACCTCAAGTACGAATGGTAGTGAGGAGTCTGGGTGTTTCAAGATAGAGGCTGAGGTAAATAGGGCCTTCAGGCGTTCAAAAGCTTCTTGGGCTTCAGGAGACCAGTGAAAACGTGTTCCTTGCTTGGTGAGTTGAGTAATGGGTGCGATAATAGCTGAAAACCCCCTGATGAACTTGCGGTAGAAGTTGGCGAATCCAACGAAACGTTGGATTCCCTTCTTGTCCACCGGTTCTGGCCAGTCCAGGATTGCGGTAATCTTTTGAGGATCCATCTTGATGCCCTCGCTGGAAATGATTAACCCCAGAAATGATATACTCTCTTGCTCGAACTCGCATTTTTCGGCCTTCGCATACAGGCCATGCTGGCGGAGCCGACCCAACACATTTTTGACATGTCTGCGATGAGAATCAAGGGAGGAAGAAAAAATTAAGATATCATCAAGATAAACAATAACAAAGAGGTCTAGGAAGTCCCGTAGAACATCGTTGATAAAATACTGGAAAGTGGCAGGGGCGTTACACAACCCGAATGGCATTACCAAGTACTCAAAATGTCCATACCGGGTACGGAAGGCGGTCTTCCATTCGTCACCTTCTTTGATACGGATCAAGTTGTAGGCTCCGCGGAGGTCAAGTTTGGTAAAGATGGTGGCAGTACCTAGTCTCTGAAATATCTCTGGTACCAGGGGGAGAGGGTAGCGATTTTTTACTGTAATTTTATTCAATTCCCGGTAATCCACACAAGGTCGAAGGGTGTGGTCCTTTTTCTCTACAAAAAAGATGCCTGCGCCTGCTGGGGATGTGGAAGGGCGGATGAACCCTTTTTGCAAGTTCTCATCAACATAATTTTTTAAAGCCCCTTGTTCCACCTCCGTTAAAGGGAAGACTCTACCGAACGGAATCTTTGCTCCAGGAAGTAGGTCGATGGGGCAATCGTAGGCCCGATGGGGTGGTAGAGTCTCTGCCTTTTGTTTACTAAATACGTCAAGAAAGTCGTGGTAAACTTCTGGGATGGATTGACGGGTGCCATCTTCGGTGTCAATGCATAGTAACGAGGCCGGCCCAGGAGGTTTATATGAGCCACAGGACTGTTGGCAATAGGAAGAAGGAAAGGCAACTATTCCCGTAGTCCAGTTGATAGTGGGATTGTGGGCTTGTAACCAAGGCATACCAAGGATCAAGGGAAACAACGGGGAAGAGATGATGTCCAGACACAAGCATTCTTGGTGGGTTCCAGAGGTGGTAAAGATGGTAGCGGGTATAGGAGTGGTCTCCTGGGTCACAGGTCCGGACTTAATGACGGAACCATCAGCCAGATGGACACGAAGTCCGTGGGTCTTGGTACGAAGGGGAATTTGGTGTTTAATGGCAAAGGCTGAGTCCATAAAGCAGCTGCATGCTCCGGAATCAATAATGGCGGGTACTTGCAAAGTCCTTCCTGGGAGCTGTAATGAAACAGAGAGGGCAAGGTGAGATGTGGTTTTGGCTTGTAGGTTAGTCATGTTAGAAGAAACTGAAAGAAACTTACGAAGCTTCAGGGGACAGGTTCTAACGAAATGTCCGGAGTCCCCGCAGTACAGGCACAGATTATTTATTCGGCGGCGCTGGCGTTCCTCAGGAGCGAGGGATGGACGAAGGAGCCCGAGCTGCATTGGTTCAGGCGTGTCAGATGTGGGAGTTGGAGGTGTAGCAGGAGCCGAGTACAGGTGACTAGGAGCCCGAGGAAGCATCCAGGTTGGGCGGGAGAAGCCAGTGGTCCTCTCAGCCCTCCGTTCCCTCAGACGTCGGTCAATCTGGATGGTTAGATCAATCAACAGGTTGAGTGTCTGTGGTACACCAACTCTAGCTAGCTCGTCCTTCAAGGAATCGGAAAGTCCTAAGCGAAACTGATGGCGGAGGGCGGCATCATTCCAATTGGTATCCGCACTCCACCGCCTGAATTCTGCCACATAGTCCTCCGCTGGTCTGCGTCCTTGTTGAAGGGAACGCAAGGCGGCTTCTGCGGTTACTGAGAGTTGGGGATCTTCGTATAGCTGGGCCAGGGCATCGAAAAAAGCAGCGAGGTTGTTTAGTGATACATCCTTCTGTTCAAAGAGACGGTGGGCCCAGCTCTGAGGGTCTCCAGCGAGCAAAGAGACCACAAAGCCCACCTTGGTGGCCTCTAGAGAAAAGGTACGGGGCTGTAGGGCAAAATACAGTTCACACGAATTCCGGAAGGCCCTAAACTTGCTCCGATCCCCGGAAAATCTTTCGGGTGTAGGAACCTTAGGTTCAGGAGGAAGCATGACCACTGTGGGTGAGGAACTTGTTCTGGCTGTGGAAGCAGAGGCGTGGGGCCCCTCTTGGATGGCAGAGGGATTGGTGAGGACCCGCACTTGTTCTTCCAAGCGGGTGTATCCTTGTTGAAGACTCTTGACTGCTTCAGACAAACCTGCCAGGTGCCGACAGAGTTCCTCCATAGGTGAGGCTCCCTGCCCGGGCTCAGACATGGCTGTCTGCTACTGTCACGTACCTGACGGTGACGAGCCCGGATCTGCAGAGGGAGGCCTCTCTTACGGCTTCCACCGGCGGCCCCTGGTACTGAAGACAGGAGGCACGGAGGTAGAAGGGGTACGAGTGCCTGGCAGGATGGATCAAGGTAGAGTAGAGTCTGAAGACTGGGACGGATCCAGGCACCCAGGAAGTATGGCAGGCTGAACCGGAACCAGGAACACAGCAACTGGACTGGAACTGAAGAGACTGGCTGGACTGGAACCAGGATACAGCAACTGGACTGGAACCAGGAACAAGCAACTGGACTGGAACTAGGAACAAGCAGCTGGACTGGAACTGATGAGGCTGACTGGACTGGAACCAGGACACAGCAACTGGAGAGATTGGTCGGACAAGCCGGGTCGGTAGTATTGGCTGACGGCAAGGTACTGGAGGATCAGGCAGAAGATTGGTCAAACAAAGCCGGGGGGTCAGAGGCAGGCAGGAAACTGGAAGGGTCAAGGCAAGCCGGGTCGGATACAGGTAAATACACGAATCAGGTCTCTTTGGGTACTACACGCTGTAGAGCAGACAGCAGGGACTGTCTGTCACAGGCATGTTTAAATAGCTCTTCTGGCGCGCTTTGTGGAGCGTGCGCGCGCCCCCGCTAAGCGCGTGCGTGCGCACGTGCTCGCCATCGCGCGTGCCCGCGCGCGTGGACGTGCCCGAGATTCGGAATCAGGAAGTCCAGGAATCCTGTAGCTGACAGGATTTCTATGACAGAACCTCCTCTATCCATAGATCACATCTGCTGGAGAACCTCTTCTATCCATAGATCACATCTGCCGGAGAACCTCTTCTATCCATAGATCACATCTGCTGCAGAACCTCCTCTATCCATAGATCACATCTGCTGGAGAACCTCTTCTCTCCATAGACTCCATAGATCACATCTGCTGGAGAACCTCTTCTCTCCATAGATCAGTTCTGCTGGAGAACCTCTTCTATCCATAGATCACATCTGCTGGAGAACCTCCTCTCTCCATAGATCACATCTGCTGCAGAACCTCCTCTCTCCATAGATCACATCTGCTGAAGAACCTCCTCTATCCATAGATCACATCTGCCGGAGAACCTCCTCTATCCATAGATCACATCTGCTGGAGAACCTCCTCTCTCCATAGATCACATCTGCTGGAGAACCTCCTCTATCCATGGATCGCATCTGCTGGAGAATCTCCTCTATCCATAGATCACATCTGCTGGAGAACCTCTTCTATCCATAAATCACATCTGCTGCAGAACCTCCTCTATCCATAGATCACATCTGCTGGAGAACCTCTTCTCTCCATAGATCACATCTGCTGGAGAACCTCTTCTCTCCATAGATCACATCTGCTGGAGAACCTCTTCTATCCATAGATCACATCTGCTGCAGAACCTCCTCTATCCATAGATCACATCTGCTGGAGAACCTCTTCTCTCCATAGATCACATCTGCTGGAGAACCTCTTCTCTCCATAGATCACATCTGCTGGAGAACCTCTTCTATCCATAGATCACATCTGCTGCAGAACCTCTTCTCTCCATAGATCACATCTGCTGCAGAACCTCTTCTATCCATAGATCAAATCTGCCAGAGAACCTCTTCTATCCATAGATCACATCTGCCGGAGAACCTCTTCTATCCATAGATCACATCTGCTGCAGAACCTCCTCTCTCCATAGATCACATCTGCCGGAGAACCTCTTCTATCCATAGATCACATCTGCTGGAGAACCTCTTCTCTCCATAGATCACATCTGCTGCAGAACCTCCTCTCTCCATAGATCACATCTGCCGGAGAACCTCCTCTATCCATAGATCACATCTGCTGGAGAACCTCTTCTATCCATAGATCACATCTGCTGGAGAACCTCTTCTATCCATAGATCACATCTGCCGGAGAACCTCTTCTATCCATAGATCACATCTGCTGGAGAACCTCTTCTATCCATAGATCACATCTGCTGGAGAACCTCTTCTATCCATAGATCACATCTGCTGCAGAACCTCCTCTCTCCATAGATCACATCTGCTGCAGAACCTCCTCTCTCCATAGATCACATCTGCTGGAGAACCTCCTCTATCCATAGATCACATCTGCTGGAGAACCTCCTCTATCCATAGATCACATCTGCTGGAGAACCTCCTCTATCCATAGGTCACATCTGCTGCAGAACCTCTTCTATCCATAGATCACATCTGCTGCAGAACCTCCTCTATCCATAGATCACATCTGCTGCAGAACCTCTTCTCTCCATAGATCACATCTGCTGGAGAACCTCTTCTATCCATAGATCACATCTGCTGGAGAACCTCCTCTATCCATAGATCATGTCTGCTAGAGAACCTCCTCTATCCATAGGTCACATCTGCTGCAGAACCTCCTCTATCCATAGATCACATCTGCTGCAGAACCTCTTCTCTCCATAGATCACATCTGCTGGAGAACCTCCTCTATCCATAGATCACATCTGCTGGAGAACCTCCTCTATCCATAGATCACATCTGCTGGAGAACCTCTTCTCTCCATAGATCACATCTGCTGCAGAACCTCCTCTCTCCATAGATCACATCTGCCGGAGAACCTCCTCTATCCATAGATCACATCTGCTGGGGAACCTCTGCTATCCATAGATCACATCTGCTGGAGAACCTCCTCTATCCATAGATCACATCTGCTGCAGAACCTCCTCTATCCATAGATCACATCTGCTGGGGAACCTCTGCTATCCAAAGATCACATCTGCTGGAGAACCTCCTCTATCCATAGATCACATCTGCTGGAGAACCTCCTCTCTCCATAGATCACATCTGCTGCAGAACCTCCTCTCTCCATAGATCACATCTGCTGAAGAACCTCCTCTATCCATAGATCACATCTGCCGGAGAACCTCCTCTATCCATAGATCACATCTGCTGGAGAACCTCCTCTCTCCATAGATCACATCTGCTGGAGAACCTCCTCTATCCATGGATCGCATCTGCTGGAGAATCTCCTCTATCCATAGATCACATCTGCTGGAGAACCTCTTCTATCCATAAATCACATCTGCTGCAGAACCTCCTCTATCCATAGATCACATCTGCTGGAGAACCTCTTCTCTCCATAGATCACATCTGCTGGAGAACCTCTTCTCTCCATAGATCACATCTGCTGGAGAACCTCTTCTATCCATAGATCACACCTGCTGCAGAACCTCCTCTATCCATAGATCACATCTGCTGGAGAACCTCTTCTCTCCATAGATCACATCTGCTGGAGAACCTCTTCTCTCCATAGATCACATCTGCTGGAGAACCTCTTCTATCCATAGATCACATCTGCTGCAGAACCTCTTCTCTCCATAGATCACATCTGCTGCAGAACCTCTTCTATCCATAGATCACATCTGCCGGAGAACCTCTTCTATCCATAGATCACATCTGCCGGAGAACCTCTTCTATCCATAGATCACATCTGCTGCAGAACCTCCTCTCTCCATAGATCACATCTGCCGGAGAACCTCTTCTATCCATAGATCACATCTGCTGGAGAACCTCTTCTCTCCATAGATCACATCTGCTGCAGAACCTCCTCTCTCCATAGATCACATCTGCCGGAGAACCTCCTCTATCCATAGATCACATCTGCTGGAGAACCTCTTCTATCCATAGATCACATCTGCTGGAGAACCTCTTCTATCCATAGATCACATCTGCCGGAGAACCTCTTCTATCCATAGATCACATCTGCTGGAGAACCTCTTCTATCCATAGATCACATCTGCTGGAGAACCTCTTCTATCCATAGATCACATCTGCTGCAGAACCTCCTCTCTCCATAGATCACATCTGCTGCAGAACCTCCTCTCTCCATAGATCACATCTGCTGGAGAACCTCCTCTATCCATAGATCACATCTGCTGGAGAACCTCCTCTATCCATAGATCACATCTGCTGGAGAACCTCCTCTATCCATAGGTCACATCTGCTGCAGAACCTCTTCTATCCATAGATCACATCTGCTGCAGAACCTCCTCTATCCATAGATCACATCTGCTGCAGAACCTCTTCTCTCCATAGATCACATCTGCTGGAGAACCTCTTCTATCCATAGATCACATCTGCTGGAGAACCTCCTCTATCCATAGATCACGTCTGCTGGAGAACCTCCTCTATCCATAGGTCACATCTGCTGCAGAACCTCCTCTATCCATAGATCACATCTGCTGCAGAACCTCTTCTCTCCATAGATCACATCTGCTGGAGAACCTCCTCTATCCATAGATCACATCTGCTGGAGAACCTCCTCTATCCATAGATCACATCTGCCTGAGAACCTCCTCTATCCATAGATCACATCTGCTGGAGAACCTCCTCTATCCATAGATCACATCTGCTGGAGAACCTCCTCTATCCATAGATCACATCTGCTGGGGAACCTCTTCTATCCATAGATCACATCTGCTGGAGAACCTCCTCTATCCATAGATCACATCTGCTGGAGAACCTCTTCTATCCATAGATCACATCTGCTGCAGAACCTCCTCTATCCATAGATCACATCTGCTGGAGAACCTCTTCTCTCCATAGATCACATCTGCTGAAGAACCTCTTCTCTCCATAGATCACATCTGCTGGAGAACCTCTTCTATGCATAGATCACATCTGCTGCAGAAACTCCTCTATCCATAGATCACATCTGCTGGAGAACCTCTTCTCTCCATAGATCACATCTGCTGGAGAACCTCTTCTCTCCATAGATCACATCTGCTGGAGAACCTCTTCTATCCATAGATCACATCTGCTGCAGAACCTCCTCTATCCATAGATCACATCTGCTGGAGAACCTCTTCTCTCCATAGATCACATCTGCTGGAGAACCTCTTCTCTCCATAGATTACATCTGCTGGAGAACCTCTTCTCTCCATAGATCACATCTGCTGCAGAACCTCTTCTCTCCATAGATCACATCTGCTGCAGAACCTCTTCTATCCATAGATCACATCTGCCGGAGAACCTCTTCTATCCATAGATCACATCTGCCGGAGAACCTCTTCTATCCATAGATCACATCTGCTGCAGAACCTCTTCTCTCCATAGATCACATCTGCTGGAGAACCTCTTCTCTCCATAGATCACATCTGCTGGAGAACCTCTTCTATCCATAGATCACATCTGCTGGAGAACCTCCTCTATCCATAGATCACATCTGCTGGAGAACCTCTTCTCTCCATAGATCACATCTGCTGCAGAACCTCCTCTCTCCATAGATCACATCTGCCGGAGAACCTCTTCTCTCCATAGATCACATCTGCCGGAGAACCTCTTCTCTCCATAGATCACATCTGCCGGAGAACCTCCTCTCTCCATAGATCACATCTGCTGGAGAACCTCTTCTCTCCATAGATCACATCTGCTGGAGAACCTCCTCTATCCATAGATCACATCTGCTGGAGAACCTCCTCTATCCATAGATCACATCTGCTGGAGAACCTCTTCTCTCCATAGATCACATCTGCTGCAGAACCTCCTCTCTCCATAGATCACATCTGCCGGAGAACCTCCTCTATCCATAGATCACATCTGCTGGGGAACCTCTGCTATCCATAGATCACATCTGCTGGAGAACCTCCTCTATCCATAGATCACATCTGCTGCAGAACCTCCTCTATCCATAGATCACATCTGCTGGGGAACCTCTGCTATCCAAAGATCACATCTGCTGGAGAACCTCCTCTATCCATAGATCACATCTGCTGGAGAACCTCCTCTCTCCATAGATCACATCTGCTGCAGAACCTCCTCTCTCCATAGATCACATCTGCTGAAGAACCTCCTCTATCCATAGATCACATCTGCCGGAGAACCTCCTCTATCCATAGATCACATCTGCTGGAGAACCTCCTCTCTCCATAGATCACATCTGCTGGAGAACCTCCTCTATCCATGGATCGCATCTGCTGGAGAATCTCCTCTATCCATAGATCACATCTGCTGGAGAACCTCTTCTATCCATAAATCACATCTGCTGCAGAACCTCCTCTATCCATAGATCACATCTGCTGGAGAACCTCTTCTCTCCATAGATCACATCTGCTGGAGAACCTCTTCTCTCCATAGATCACATCTGCTGGAGAACCTCTTCTATCCATAGATCACACCTGCTGCAGAACCTCCTCTATCCATAGATCACATCTGCTGGAGAACCTCTTCTCTCCATAGATCACATCTGCTGGAGAACCTCTTCTCTCCATAGATCACATCTGCTGGAGAACCTCTTCTATCCATAGATCACATCTGCTGCAGAACCTCTTCTCTCCATAGATCACATCTGCTGCAGAACCTCTTCTATCCATAGATCACATCTGCCGGAGAACCTCTTCTATCCATAGATCACATCTGCCGGAGAACCTCTTCTATCCATAGATCACATCTGCTGCAGAACCTCCTCTCTCCATAGATCACATCTGCCGGAGAACCTCTTCTATCCATAGATCACATCTGCTGGAGAACCTCTTCTCTCCATAGATCACATCTGCTGCAGAACCTCCTCTCTCCATAGATCACATCTGCCGGAGAACCTCCTCTATCCATAGATCACATCTGCTGGAGAACCTCTTCTATCCATAGATCACATCTAGTGGAGAACCTCTTCTATCCATAGATCACATCTGCTGGAGAACCTCCTCTCTCCATAGATCACATCTGCTGGAGAACCTCTTCTATCCATAGATCACATCTGCTGCAGAACCTCCTCTCTCCATAGATCACATCTGCTGCAGAACCTCCTCTCTCCATAGATCACATCTGCTGGAGAACCTCCTCTATCCATAGATCACATCTGCTGGAGAACCTCCTCTATCCATAGATCACATCTGCTGGAGAACCTCCTCTATCCATAGGTCACATCTGCTGCAGAACCTCTTCTATCCATAGATCACATCTGCTGCAGAACCTCCTCTATCCATAGATCACATCTGCTGCAGAACCTCTTCTCTCCATAGATCACATCTGCTGGAGAACCTCTTCTATCCATAGATCACATCTGCTGGAGAACCTCCTCTATCCATAGATCACGTCTGCTGGAGAACCTCCTCTATCCATAGGTCACATCTGCTGCAGAACCTCCTCTATCCATAGATCACATCTGCTGCAGAACCTCTTCTCTCCATAGATCACATCTGCTGGAGAACCTCCTCTATCCATAGATCACATCTGCTGGAGAACCTCCTCTATCCATAGATCACATCTGCCGGAGAACCTCCTCTATCCATAGATCACATCTGCTGGAGAACCTCCTCTATCCATAGATCACATCTGCTGGAGAACCTCCTCTATCCATAGATCACATCTGCTGGGGAACCTCTTCTATCCATAGATCACATCTGCTGGAGAACCTCCTCTATCCATAGATCACATCTGCTGGAGAACCTCTTCTATCCATAGATCACATCTGCTGCAGAACCTCCTCTTTCCATAGATCACATCTGCTGGAGAACCTCTTCTCTCCATAGATCACATCTGCTGAAGAACCTCTTCTCTCCATAGATCACATCTGCTGGAGAACCTCTTCTATCCATAGATCACATCTGCTGCAGAAACTCCTCTATCCATAGATCACATCTGCTGGAGAACCTCTTCTCTCCATAGATCACATCTGCTGGAGAACCTCTTCTCTCCATAGATCACATCTGCTGGAGAACCTCTTCTATCCATAGATCACATCTGCTGCAGAACCTCCTCTATCCATAGATCACATCTGCTGGAGAACCTCTTCTCTCCATAGATCACATCTGCTGGAGAACCTCTTCTCTCCATAGATTACATCTGCTGGAGAACCTCTTCTCTCCATAGATCACATCTGCTGCAGAACCTCTTCTCTCCATAGATCACATCTGCTGCAGAACCTCTTCTATCCATAGATCACATCTGCCGGAGAACCTCTTCTATCCATAGATCACATCTGCCGGAGAACCTCTTCTATCCATAGATCACATCTGCTGCAGAACCTCTTCTCTCCATAGATCACATCTGCTGGAGAACCTCTTCTCTCCATAGATCACATCTGCTGGAGAACCTCTTCTATCCATAGATCACATCTGCTGGAGAACCTCCTCTATCCATAGATCACATCTGCTGGAGAACCTCTTCTCTCCATAGATCACATCTGCTGCAGAACCTCCTCTCTCCATAGATCACATCTGCCGGAGAACCTCTTCTCTCCATAGATCACATCTGCCGGAGAACCTCTTCTCTCCATAGATCACATCTGCCGGAGAACCTCCTCTCTCCATAGATCACATCTGCTGGAGAACCTCTTCTCTCCATAGATCACATCTGCCGGAGAACCTATTCTATCCATAGATCACATCTGCTGGAGAACCTCCTCTATCCATAGATCACATCTGCTGGAGAACCTCTTCTCTCCATAGATCACATCTGCTGCAGAACCTCCTCTCTGCATAGATCACATCTGCCGGAGAACCTCCTCTATCCATAGATCACATCTGCTGGAGAACCTCTTCTATCCATAGATCACATCTGCCGGAGAACCTCTTCTATCCATAGATCACATCTGCTGGAGAACCTCTTCTATCCATAGATCACATCTGCTGGAGAACCTCTTCTATCCATAGATCACATCTGCTGCAGAACCTCCTCTCTCCATAGATCACATCTGCTGCAGAACCTCCTCTCTCCATAGATCACATCTGCTGGAGAACCTCCTCTATCCATAGATCACATCTGCTGGAGAACCTCCTCTATCCATAGATCACATCTGCTGGAGAACCTCCTCTATCCATAGGTCACATCTGCTGCAGAACCTCTTCTATCCATAGATCACATCTGCTGCAGAACCTCCTCTATCCATAGATCACTTCTGCTGCAGAACCTCTTCTCTCCATAGATCACATCTGCTGGAGAACCTCCTCTATCCATAGATCACATCTGCTGGAGAACCTCTTCTATCCATAGATCACATCTGCTGGAAACCCTCCTCTATCCATAGATCACATCTGCTGGATAAACTCCTCTATCCATAGGTCACATCTGCTGCAGAACCTCTTCTATCCATAGATCAAATCTGCTGCAGAACCTCCTCTATCCATAGATCCCATCTGCTGCAGAACCTCTTCTCTCCATAGATCACATCTGCTGGAGAACCTCCTCTATCCATAGATCACATCTGCTGGAGAACCTCCTCTATCCATAGATCACATCTGCCGGAGAACCTCCTCTATCCATAGATCACATCTGCTGGAGAACCTCCTCTCTCCATATAGATCACATCTGCTGGAGAACCTCCTCTATCCATAGATCACATCTGCTGCAGAACCTCCTCTATCCATAGATCACATCTGCTGGGGAACCTCTGCTATCCATAGATCACATCTGCTGGAGAACCTCCTCTATCCATAGATCACATCTGCTGGAGAACCTCTTCTATCCATAGATCACATCTGCTGCAGAACATCCTCTATCCATAGATCACATCTGCTGGAGAACCTCTTCTCTCCATAGATCACATCTGCTGAAGAACCTCTTCTCTCCATAGATCACATCTGCTGGAGAACCTCTTCTATCCATAGATCACATCTGCTGCAGAACCTCCTCTATCTATAGATCACATCTGCTGGAGAACCTCTTCTCTCCATAGATCACATCTGCTGGAGAACCTCTTCTCTCCATAGATCACATCTGCTGGAGAACCTCTTCTATCCATAGATTACATCTGCTGCAGAACCTCTTCTCTCCATAGATCACATCTGCTGCAGAACCTCTTCTATCCATAGATCACATCTGCCGGAGAACCTCTTCTATCCATAGATCACATCTGCCGGAGAACCTCTTCTATCCATAGATCACATCTGCTGCAGAACCTCCTCTCTCCATAGATCACATCTGCCGGAGAACCTCTTCTATCCATAGATCACATCTGCTGGAGAACCTCCTCTATCCATAGATCACATCTGCTGGAGAACCTCTTCTCTCCATAGATCACATCTGCTGCAGAACCTCCTCTATCCATAGATCACATCTGCCGGAGAAACTCCTGTATCCATAGATCACATCTGCTGCAGAACCTCTTCTATCCATAGATCACATCTGCCAGAGAACCTCTTCTATCCATAGATCACATCTGCTGGAGAACCTCTTCTATCCATAGCTCACATCTGCTGGAGAACCTCTTCTATCCATAGATCACATCTGCTGCAGAACCTCCTCTCTCCATAGATCACATCTGCTGCAGAACCTCCTCTCTCCATAGATCACATCTGCTGGAGAACCTCCTCTATCCATAGATCACATCTGCTGGAGAACCTCCTCTATCCATAGATCACATCTGCTGGAGAACCTCCTCTATCCATAGGTCACATCTGCTGCAGAACCTCTTCTATCCATAGATCACATCTGCTGCAGAACCTCCTCTATCCATAGATCACATCTGCTGCAGAACCTCTTCTCTCCATAGATCACATCTGCTGGAGAACCTCTTCTATCCATAGATCACATCTGCTGGAGAACCTCCTCTATCCATAGATCACGTCTGCTAGAGAACCTCCTCTATCCATAGGTCACATCTGCTGCAGAACCTCCTCTATCCATAGATCACATCTGCTGCAGAACCTCTTCTCTCCATAGATCACATCTGCTGGAGAACCTCCTCTATCCATAGATCACATCTGCTGGAGAACCTCCTCTATCCATAGATCACATCTGCTGGAGAACCTCCTCTCTCCATAGATCACATCTGCTGGAGAACCTCCTCTATCCATAGATCACATCTGCTGGAGAACCTCTTCTATCCATAGATCACATCTGCTGCAGAACCTCCTCTATCCATAGATCACATCTGCTGGAGAACCTCTTCTCTCCATAGATCACATCTGCTGGAGAACCTCTTCTCTCCATAGATCACATCTGCTGGAGAACCTCTTCTATCCATAGATCACATCTGCTGCAGAACCTCCTCTATCCATAGATCACATCTGCTGGAGAACCTCTTCTCTCCATAGATCACATCTGCTGGAGAACCTCTTCTCTCCATAGATTACATCTGCTGGAGAACCTCTTCTCTCCATAGATCACATCTGCTGCAGAACCTCTTCTATCCATAGATCACATCTGCCGGAGAACCTCTTCTATCCATAGATCACATCTGCCGGAGAACCTCTTCTATCCATAGATCACATCTGCTGCAGAACCTCCTCTCTCCATAGATCACATCTGCCGGAGAACCTCTTCTATCCATAGATCACATCTGCTGGAGAACCTCCTCTATCCATAGATCACATCTGCTGGAGAACCTCTTCTCTCCATAGATCACATCTGCTGCAGAACCTCCTCTCTCCATAGATCACATCTGCCGGAGAACCTCCTCTATCCATAGATCACATCTGCTGGGGAACCTCTGCTATCCATAGATCACATCTGCTGGAGAACCTCCTCTATCCATAGATCACATCTGCTGCAGAACCTCCTCTATCCATAGATCACATCTGCTGGGGAACCTCTGCTATCCATAGATCACATCTGCTGGAGAACCTCCTCTATCCATAGATCACATCTGCTGGGGAACCTCTGCTATCCATAGATCACATCTGCCGGAGAACCTCTTCTATCCATAGATCACATCTGCTGCAGAACCTCCTCTCTCCATAGATCACATCTGCCGGAGAACCTCTTCTATCCATAGATCACATCTGCTGGAGAACCTCTTCTCTCCATAGATCACATCTGCTGCAGAACCTCCTCTCTCCATAGATCACATCTGCCGGAGAACCTCCTCTATCCATAGATCACATCTGCTGGAGAACCTCTTCTATCCATAGATCACATCTGCTGGAGAACCTCTTCTATCCATAGATCACATCTGCCGGAGAACCTCTTCTATCCATAGATCACATCTGCTGGAGAACCTCTTCTATCCATAGATCACATCTGCTGGAGAACCTCTTCTATCCATAGATCACATCTGCTGCAGAACCTCCTCTCTCCATAGATCACATCTGCTGCAGAACCTCCTCTCTCCATAGATCACATCTGCTGGAGAACCTCCTCTATCCATAGATCACATCTGCTGGAGAACCTCCTCTATCCATAGATCACATCTGCTGGAGAACCTCCTCTATCCATAGGTCACATCTGCTGCAGAACCTCTTCTATCCATAGATCACATCTGCTGCAGAACCTCCTCTATCCATAGATCACATCTGCTGCAGAACCTCTTCTCTCCATAGATCACATCTGCTGGAGAACCTCTTCTATCCATAGATCACATCTGCTGGAGAACCTCCTCTATCCATAGATCACGTCTGCTGGAGAACCTCCTCTATCCATAGGTCACATCTGCTGCAGAACCTCCTCTATCCATAGATCACATCTGCTGCAGAACCTCTTCTCTCCATAGATCACATCTGCTGGAGAACCTCCTCTATCCATAGATCACATCTGCTGGAGAACCTCCTCTATCCATAGATCACATCTGCCGGAGAACCTCCTCTATCCATAGATCACATCTGCTGGAGAACCTCCTCTCTCCATAGATCACATCTGCTGGAGAACCTCCTCTATCCATAGATCACATCTGCTGGGGAACCTCTTCTATCCATAGATCACATCTGCTGGAGAACCTCCTCTATCCATAGATCACATCTGCTGGAGAACCTCTTCTATCCATAGATCACATCTGCTGCAGAACCTCCTCTATCCATAGATCACATCTGCTGGAGAACCTCTTCTCTCCATAGATCACATCTGCTGAAGAACCTCTTCTCTCCATAGATCACATCTGCTGGAGAACCTCTTCTATCCATAGATCACATCTGCTGCAGAACCTCCTCTATCCATAGATCACATCTGCTGGAGAACCTCTTCTCTCCATAGATCACATCTGCTGGAGAACCTCTTCTCTCCATAGATCACATCTGCTGGAGAACCTCTTCTATCCATAGATCACATCTGCTGCAGAACCTCCTCTATCCATAGATCACATCTGCTGGAGAACCTCTTCTCTCCATAGATCACATCTGCTGGAGAACCTCTTCTCTCCATAGATTACATCTGCTGGAGAACCTCTTCTCTCCATAGATCACATCTGCTGCAGAACCTCTTCTCTCCATAGATCACATCTGCTGCAGAACCTCTTCTATCCATAGATCACATCTGCCGGAGAACCTCTTCTATCCATAGATCACATCTGCCGGAGAACCTCTTCTATCCATAGATCACATCTGCTGCAGAACCTCTTCTCTCCATAGATCACATCTGCTGGAGAACCTCTTCTCTCCATAGATCACATCTGCTGGAGAACCTCTTCTATCCATAGATCACATCTGCTGGAGAACCTCCTCTATCCATAGATCACATCTCCTGGAGAACCTCTTCTCTCCATAGATCACATCTGCTGCAGAACCTCCTCTCTCCATAGATCACATCTGCCGGAGAACCTCTTCTCTCCATAGATCACATCTGCCGGAGGACCTCTTCTCTCCATAGATCACATCTGCCGGAGAACCTCCTCTCTCCATAGATCACATCTGCTGGAGAACCTCTTCTCTCCATAGATCACATCTGCCGGAGAACCTCTTCTATCCATAGATCACATCTGCTGGAGAACCTCCTCTATCCATAGATCACATCTGCTGGAGAACCTCTTCTCTCCATAGATCACATCTGCTGCAGAACCTCCTCTCTCCATAGATCACATCTGCTGGAGAACCTCTTCTCTCCATAGATCACATCTGCTGGAGAACCTCTTCTATCCATAGATCACATCTGCTGCAGAACCTCCTCTATCCATAGATCACATCTGCTGGAGAACCTCTTCTCTCCATAGATCACATCTGCTGGAGAACCTCTTCTCTCCATAGATTACATCTGCTGGAGAACCTCTTCTCTCCATAGATCACATCTGCTGCAGAACCTCTTCTCTCCATAGATCACATCTGCTGCAGAACCTCTTCTATCCATAGATCACATCTGCCGGAGAACCTCTTCTATCCATAGATCACATCTGCCGGAGAACCTCTTCTATCCATAGATCACATCTGCTGCAGAACCTCTTCTCTCCATAGATCACATCTGCTGGAGAACCTCTTCTCTCCATAGATCACATCTGCTGGAGAACCTCTTCTATCCATAGATCACATCTGCTGGAGAACCTCCTCTATCCATAGATCACATCTGCTGGAGAACCTCTTCTCTCCATAGATCACATCTGCTGCAGAACCTCCTCTCTCCATAGATCACATCTGCCGGAGAACCTCTTCTCTCCATAGATCACATCTGCCGGAGAACCTCTTCTCTCCATAGATCACATCTGCCGGAGAACCTCCTCTCTCCATAGATCACATCTGCTGGAGAACCTCTTCTCTCCATAGATCACATCTGCCGGAGAACCTATTCTATCCATAGATCACATCTGCTGGAGAACCTCCTCTATCCATAGATCACATCTGCTGGAGAACCTCTTCTCTCCATAGATCACATCTGCTGCAGAACCTCCTCTCTCCATAGATCACATCTGCCGGAGAACCTCCTCTATCCATAGATCACATCTGCTGGAGAACCTCTTCTATCCATAGATCACATCTGCCGGAGAACCTCTTCTATCCATAGATCACATCTGCTGGAGAACCTCTTCTATCCATAGATCACATCTGCTGGAGAACCTCTTCTATCCATAGATCACATCTGCTGCAGAACCTCCTCTCTCCATAGATCACATCTGCTGCAGAACCTCCTCTCTCCATAGATCACATCTGCTGGAGAACCTCCTCTATCCATAGATCACATCTGCTGGAGAACCTCCTCTATCCATAGATCACATCTGCTGGAGAACCTCCTCTATCCATAGGTCACATCTGCTGCAGAACCTCTTCTATCCATAGATCACATCTGCTGCAGAACCTCCTCTATCCATAGATCACATCTGCTGCAGAACCTCTTCTCTCCATAGATCACATCTGCTGGAGAACCTCCTCTATCCATAGATCACATCTGCTGGAGAACCTCTTCTATCCATAGATCACATCTGCTGGAAACCCTCCTCTATCCATAGATCACATCTGCTGGAGAACCTCCTCTATCCATAGATCACATCTGCCGGAGAACCTCCTCTATCCATAGATCACATCTGCTGGAGAACCTCCTCTCTCCATAGATCACATCTGCTGGAGAACCTCCTCTATCCATAGATCACATCTGCTGCAGAACCTCCTCTATCCATAGATCACATCTGCTGGGGAACCTCTGCTATCCATAGATCACATCTGCTGGAGAACCTCCTCTATCCATAGATCACATCTGCTGGAGAACCTCTTCTATCCATAGATCACATCTGCTGCAGAACCTCCTCTATCCATAGATCACATCTGCTGGAGAACCTCTTCTCTCCATAGATCACATCTGCTGAAGAACCTCTTCTCTCCATAGATCACATCTGCTGGAGAACCTCTTCTATCCATAGATCACATCTGCTGCAGAACCTCCTCTATCTATAGATCACATCTGCTGGAGAACCTCTTCTCTCCATAGATCACACCTGCTGGAGAACCTCTTCTCTCCATAGATCACATCTGCTGGAGAACCTCTTCTATCCATAGATTACATCTGCTGCAGAACCTCTTCTCTCCATAGATCACATCTGCTGCAGAACCTCTTCTATCCATAGATCACATCTGCCGGAGAACCTCTTCTATCCATAGATCACATCTGCCGGAGAAGCTCTTCTATCCATAGATCACATCTGCTGCAGAACCTCCTCTCTCCATAGATCACATCTGCCGGAGAACCTCTTCTATCCATAGATCACATCTGCTGGAGAACCTCCTCTATCCATAGATCACATCTGCTGGAGAACCTCTTCTCTCCATAGATCACATCTGCTGCAGAACCTCCTCTATCCATAGATCACATCTGCCGGAGAACCTCCTGTATCCATAGATCACATCTGCTGCAGAACCTCTTCTATCCATAGATCACATCTGCCAGAGAACCTCTTCTATCCATAGATCACATCTGCTGGAGAACCTCTTCTATCCATAGCTCACATCTGCTGGAGAACCTCTTCTATCCATAGATCACATCTGCTGCAGAACCTCCTCTCTCCATAGATCACATCTGCTGCAGAACCTCCTCTCTCCATAGATCACATCTGCTGGAGAACCTCCTCTATCCATAGATCACATCTGCTGGAGAACCTCCTCTATCCATAGATCACATCTGCTGGAGAACCTCCTCTATCCATAGGTCACATCTGCTGCAGAACCTCTTCTATCCATAGATCACATCTGCTGCAGAACCTCCTCTATCCATAGATCACATCTGCTGCAGAACCTCTTCTCTCCATAGATCACATCTGCTGGAGAACCTCTTCTATCCATAGATCACATCTGCTGGAGAACCTCCTCTATCCATAGATCACGTCTGCTAGAGAACCTCCTCTATCCATAGGTCACATCTGCTGCAGAACCTCCTCTATCCATAGATCACATCTGCTGCAGAACCTCTTCTCTCCATAGATCACATCTGCTGGAGAACCTCCTCTATCCATAGATCACATCTGCTGGAGAACCTCCTCTATCCATAGATCACATCTGCTGGAGAACCTCCTCTCTCCATAGATCACATCTGCTGGAGAACCTCCTCTATCCATAGATCACATCTGCTGGAGAACCTCTTCTATCCATAGATCACATCTGCTGCAGAACCTCCTCTATCCATAGATCACATCTGCTGGAGAACCTCTTCTCTCCATAGATCACATCTGCTGGAGAACCTCTTCTCTCCATAGATCACATCTGCTGGAGAACCTCTTCTATCCATAGATCACATCTGCTGCAGAACCTCCTCTATCCATAGATCACATCTGCTGGAGAACCTCTTCTCTCCATAGATTACATCTGCTGGAGAACCTCTTCTCTCCATAGATCACATCTGCTGCAGAACCTCTTCTATCCATAGATCACATCTGCCGGAGAACCTCTTCTATCCATAGATCACATCTGCCGGAGAACCTCTTCTATCCATAGATCACATCTGCTGCAGAACCTCCTCTCTCCATAGATCACATCTGCCGGAGAACCTCTTCTATCCATAGATCACATCTGCTGGAGAACCTCCTCTATCCATAGATCACATCTGCTGGAGAACCTCTTCTCTCCATAGATCACATCTGCTGCAGAACCTCCTCTCTCCATAGATCACATCTGCCGGAGAACCTCCTCTATCCATAGATCACATCTGCTGGGGAACCTCTGCTATCCATAGATCACATCTGCTGGAGAACCTCCTCTATCCATAGATCACATCTGCTGCAGAACCTCCTCTATCCATAGATCACATCTGCTGGGGAACCTCTGCTATCCATAGATCACATCTGCTGGAGAACCTCCTCTATCCATAGATCACATCTGCTGGGGAACCTCTGCTATCCATAGATCACATCTGCCGGAGAACCTCTTCTATCCATAGATCACATCTGCTGCAGAACCTCCTCTCTCCATAGATCACATCTGCCGGAGAACCTCTTCTATCCATAGATCACATCTGCTGGAGAACCTCTTCTCTCCATAGATCACATCTGCTGCAGAACCTCCTCTCTCCATAGATCACATCTGCCGGAGAACCTCCTCTATCCATAGATCACATCTGCTGGAGAACCTCTTCTATCCATAGATCACATCTGCTGGAGAACCTCTTCTATCCATAGATCACATCTGCCGGAGAACCTCTTCTATCCATAGCTCACATCTGCTGGAGAACCTCTTCTATCCATAGATCACATCTGCTGCAGAACCTCCTCTCTCCATAGATCACATCTGCTGCAGAACCTCCTCTCTCCATAGATCACATCTGCTGGAGAACCTCCTCTATCCATAGATCACATCTGCTGGAGAACCTCCTCTATCCATAGATCACATCTGCTGGAGAACCTCCTCTATCCATAGGTCACATCTGCTGCAGAACCTCTTCTATCCATAGATCACATCTGCTGCAGAACCTCCTCTATCCATAGATCACATCTGCTGCAGAACCTCTTCTCTCCATAGATCACATCTGCTGGAGAACCTCTTCTATCCATAGATCACATCTGCTGGAGAACCTCCTCTATCCATAGATCACGTCTGCTAGAGAACCTCCTCTATCCATAGGTCACATCTGCTGCAGAACCTCCTCTATCCATAGATCACATCTGCTGCAGAACCTCTTCTCTCCATAGATCACATCTGCTGGAGAACCTCCTCTATCCATAGATCACATCTGCTGGAGAACCTCCTCTATCCATAGATCACATCTGCTGGAGAACCTCCTCTCTCCATAGATCACATCTGCTGGAGAACCTCCTCTATCCATAGATCACATCTGCTGGAGAACCTCTTCTATCCATAGATCACATCTGCTGCAGAACCTCCTCTATCCATAGATCACATCTGCCGGAGAACCTCCTGTATCCATAGATCACATCTGCTGCAGAACCTCTTCTATCCATAGATCACATCTGCCAGAGAACCTCTTCTATCCATAGATCACATCTGCTGGAGAACCTCTTCTATCCATAGCTCACATCTGCTGGAGAACCTCTTCTATCCATAGATCACATCTGCTGCAGAACCTCCTCTCTCCATAGATCACATCTGCTGCAGAACCTCCTCTCTCCATAGATCACATCTGCTGGAGAACCTCCTCTATCCATAGATCACATCTGCTGGAGAACCTCCTCTATCCATAGATCACATCTGCTGGAGAACCTCCTCTATCCATAGGTCACATCTGCTGCAGAACCTCTTCTATCCATAGATCACATCTGCTGCAGAACCTCCTCTATCCATAGATCACATCTGCTGCAGAACCTCTTCTCTCCATAGATCACATCTGCTGGAGAACCTCTTCTATCCATAGATCACATCTGCTGGAGAACCTCCTCTATCCATAGATCACGTCTGCTAGAGAACCTCCTCTATCCATAGGTCACATCTGCTGCAGAACCTCCTCTATCCATAGATCACATCTGCTGCAGAACCTCTTCTCTCCATAGATCACATCTGCTGGAGAACCTCCTCTATCCATAGATCACATCTGCTGGAGAACCTCCTCTATCCATAGATCACATCTGCTGGAGAACCTCCTCTCTCCATAGATCACATCTGCTGGAGAACCTCCTCTATCCATAGATCACATCTGCTGGAGAACCTCTTCTATCCATAGATCACATCTGCTGCAGAACCTCCTCTATCCATAGATCACATCTGCTGGAGAACCTCTTCTCTCCATAGATCACATCTGCTGGAGAACCTCTTCTCTCCATAGATCACATCTGCTGGAGAACCTCTTCTATCCATAGATCACATCTGCTGCAGAACCTCCTCTATCCATAGATCACATCTGCTGGAGAACCTCTTCTCTCCATAGATTACATCTGCTGGAGAACCTCTTCTCTCCATAGATCACATCTGCTGCAGAACCTCTTCTATCCATAGATCACATCTGCCGGAGAACCTCTTCTATCCATAGATCACATCTGCCGGAGAACCTCTTCTATCCATAGATCACATCTGCTGCAGAACCTCCTCTCTCCATAGATCACATCTGCCGGAGAACCTCTTCTATCCATAGATCACATCTGCTGGAGAACCTCCTCTATCCATAGATCACATCTGCTGGAGAACCTCTTCTCTCCATAGATCACATCTGCTGCAGAACCTCCTCTCTCCATAGATCACATCTGCCGGAGAACCTCCTCTATCCATAGATCACATCTGCTGGGGAACCTCTGCTATCCATAGATCACATCTGCTGGAGAACCTCCTCTATCCATAGATCACATCTGCTGCAGAACCTCCTCTATCCATAGATCACATCTGCTGGGGAACCTCTGCTATCCATAGATCACATCTGCTGGAGAACCTCCTCTATCCATAGATCACATCTGCTGGGGAACCTCTGCTATCCATAGATCACATCTGCCGGAGAACCTCTTCTATCCATAGATCACATCTGCTGCAGAACCTCCTCTCTCCATAGATCACATCTGCCGGAGAACCTCTTCTATCCATAGATCACATCTGCTGGAGAACCTCTTCTCTCCATAGATCACATCTGCTGCAGAACCTCCTCTCTCCATAGATCACATCTGCCGGAGAACCTCCTCTATCCATAGATCACATCTGCTGGAGAACCTCTTCTATCCATAGATCACATCTGCTGGAGAACCTCTTCTATCCATAGATCACATCTGCCGGAGAACCTCTTCTATCCATAGATCACATCTGCTGGAGAACCTCTTCTATCCATAGATCACATCTGCTGGAGAACCTCTTCTATCCATAGATCACATCTGCTGCAGAACCTCCTCTCTCCATAGATCACATCTGCTGCAGAACCTCCTCTCTCCATAGATCACATCTGCTGGAGAACCTCCTCTATCCATAGATCACATCTGCTGGAGAACCTCCTCTATCCATAGATCACATCTGCTGGAGAACCTCCTCTATCCATAGGTCACATCTGCTGCAGAACCTCTTCTATCCATAGATCACATCTGCTGCAGAACCTCCTCTATCCATAGATCACATCTGCTGCAGAACCTCTTCTCTCCATAGATCACATCTGCTGGAGAACCTCTTCTATCCATAGATCACATCTGCTGGAGAACCTCCTCTATCCATAGATCACGTCTGCTGGAGAACCTCCTCTATCCATAGGTCACATCTGCTGCAGAACCTCCTCTATCCATAGATCACATCTGCTGCAGAACCTCTTCTCTCCATAGATCACATCTGCTGGAGAACCTCCTCTATCCATAGATCACATCTGCTGGAGAACCTCCTCTATCCATAGATCACATCTGCCGGAGAACCTCCTCTATCCATAGATCACATCTGCTGGAGAACCTCCTCTCTCCATAGATCACATCTGCTGGAGAACCTCCTCTATCCATAGATCACATCTGCTGGGGAACCTCTTCTATCCATAGATCACATCTGCTGGAGAACCTCCTCTATCCATAGATCACATCTGCTGGAGAACCTCTTCTATCCATAGATCACATCTGCTGCAGAACCTCCTCTATCCATAGATCACATCTGCTGGAGAACCTCTTCTCTCCATAGATCACATCTGCTGAAGAACCTCTTCTCTCCATAGATCACATCTGCTGGAGAACCTCTTCTATCCATAGATCACATCTGCTGCAGAACCTCCTCTATCCATAGATCACATCTGCTGGAGAACCTCTTCTCTCCATAGATCACATCTGCTGGAGAACCTCTTCTCTCCATAGATCACATCTGCTGGAGAACCTCTTCTATCCATAGATCACATCTGCTGCAGAACCTCCTCTATCCATAGATCACATCTGCTGGAGAACCTCTTCTCTCCATAGATCACATCTGCTGGAGAACCTCTTCTCTCCATAGATTACATCTGCTGGAGAACCTCTTCTCTCCATAGATCACATCTGCTGCAGAACCTCTTCTCTCCATAGATCACATCTGCTGCAGAACCTCTTCTATCCATAGATCACATCTGCCGGAGAACCTCTTCTATCCATAGATCACATCTGCCGGAGAACCTCTTCTATCCATAGATCACATCTGCTGCAGAACCTCTTCTCTCCATAGATCACATCTGCTGGAGAACCTCTTCTCTCCATAGATCACATCTGCTGGAGAACCTCTTCTATCCATAGATCACATCTGCTGGAGAACCTCCTCTATCCATAGATCACATCTCCTGGAGAACCTCTTCTCTCCATAGATCACATCTGCTGCAGAACCTCCTCTCTCCATAGATCACATCTGCCGGAGAACCTCTTCTCTCCATAGATCACATCTGCCGGAGAACCTCTTCTCTCCATAGATCACATCTGCCGGAGAACCTCTTCTATCCATAGATCACATCTGCTGGAGAACCTCTTCTATCCATAGATCACATCTGCTGGAGAACCTCTTCTATCCATAGATCACATCTGCTGGAGAACCTCCTCTATCCATAGATCACATCTGCTGGAGAACCTCTTCTCTCCATAGATCACATCTGCTGCAGAACCTCCTCTCTCCATAGATCACATCTGCCGGAGAACCTCTTCTCTCCATAGATCACATCTGCCGGAGAACCTCCTCTCTCCATAGATCACATCTGCTGGAGAACCTCTTCTCTCCATAGATCACATCTGCCGGAGAACCTATTCTATCCATAGATCACATCTGCTGGAGAACCTCCTCTATCCATAGATCACATCTGCTGGAGAACCTCTTCTCTCCATAGATCACATCTGCTGCAGAACCTCCTCTCTCCATAGATCACATCTGCCGGAGAACCTCCTCTATCCATAGATCACATCTGCTGGAGAACCTCTTCTATCCATAGATCACATCTGCCGGAGAACCTCTTCTATCCATAGATCACATCTGCTGGAGAACCTCTTCTATCCATAGATCACATCTGCTGGAGAACCTCTTCTATCCATAGATCACATCTGCTGCAGAACCTCCTCTCTCCATAGATCACATCTGCTGCAGAACCTCCTCTCTCCATAGATCACATCTGCTGGAGAACCTCCTCTATCCATAGATCACATCTGCTGGAGAACCTCCTCTATCCATAGATCACATCTGCTGGAGAACCTCCTCTATCCATAGGTCACATCTGCTGCAGAACCTCTTCTATCCATAGATCACATCTGCTGCAGAACCTCCTCTATCCATAGATCACATCTGCTGCAGAACCTCTTCTCTCCATAGATCACATCTGCTGGAGAACCTCCTCTATCCATAGATCACATCTGCTGGAGAACCTCTTCTATCCATAGATCACATCTGCTGGAAACCCTCCTCTATCCATAGATCACATCTGCTGGATAAACTCCTCTATCCATAGGTCACATCTGCTGCAGAACCTCTTCTATCCATAGATCAAATCTGCTGCAGAACCTCCTCTATCCATAGATCCCATCTGCTGCAGAACCTCTTCTCTCCATAGATCACATCTGCTGGAGAACCTCCTCTATCCATAGATCACATCTGCTGGAGAACCTCCTCTATCCATAGATCACATCTGCCGGAGAACCTCCTCTATCCATAGATCACATCTGCTGGAGAACCTCCTCTCTCCATAGATCACATCTGCTGGAGAACCTCCTCTATCCATAGATCACATCTGCTGCAGAACCTCCTCTATCCATAGATCACATCTGCTGGGGAACCTCTGCTATCCATAGATCACATCTGCTGGAGAACCTCCTCTATCCATAGATCACATCTGCTGGAGAACCTCTTCTATCCATAGATCACATCTGCTGCAGAACCTCCTCTATCCATAGATCACATCTGCTGGAGAACCTCTTCTCTCCATAGATCACATCTGCTGAAGAACCTCTTCTCTCCATAGATCACATCTGCTGGAGAACCTCTTCTATCCATAGATCACATCTGCTGCAGAACCTCCTCTATCTATAGATCACATCTGCTGGAGAACCTCTTCTCTCCATAGATCACACCTGCTGGAGAACCTCTTCTCTCCATAGATCACATCTGCTGGAGAACCTCTTCTATCCATAGATTACATCTGCTGCAGAACCTCTTCTCTCCATAGATCACATCTGCTGCAGAACCTCTTCTATCCATAGATCACATCTGCCGGAGAACCTCTTCTATCCATAGATCACATCTGCCGGAGAAGCTCTTCTATCCATAGATCACATCTGCTGCAGAACCTCCTCTCTCCATAGATCACATCTGCCGGAGAACCTCTTCTATCCATAGATCACATCTGCTGGAGAACCTCCTCTATCCATAGATCACATCTGCTGGAGAACCTCTTCTCTCCATAGATCACATCTGCTGCAGAACCTCCTCTATCCATAGATCACATCTGCCGGAGAACCTCCTGTATCCATAGATCACATCTGCTGCAGAACCTCTTCTATCCATAGATCACATCTGCCAGAGAACCTCTTCTATCCATAGATCACATCTGCTGGAGAACCTCTTCTATCCATAGCTCACATCTGCTGGAGAACCTCTTCTATCCATAGATCACATCTGCTGCAGAACCTCCTCTCTCCATAGATCACATCTGCTGCAGAACCTCCTCTCTCCATAGATCACATCTGCTGGAGAACCTCCTCTATCCATAGATCACATCTGCTGGAGAACCTCCTCTATCCATAGATCACATCTGCTGGAGAACCTCCTCTATCCATAGGTCACATCTGCTGCAGAACCTCTTCTATCCATAGATCACATCTGCTGCAGAACCTCCTCTATCCATAGATCACATCTGCTGCAGAACCTCTTCTCTCCATAGATCACATCTGCTGGAGAACCTCTTCTATCCATAGATCACATCTGCTGGAGAACCTCCTCTATCCATAGATCACGTCTGCTAGAGAACCTCCTCTATCCATAGGTCACATCTGCTGCAGAACCTCCTCTATCCATAGATCACATCTGCTGCAGAACCTCTTCTCTCCATAGATCACATCTGCTGGAGAACCTCCTCTATCCATAGATCACATCTGCTGGAGAACCTCCTCTATCCATAGATCACATCTGCTGGAGAACCTCCTCTCTCCATAGATCACATCTGCTGGAGAACCTCCTCTATCCATAGATCACATCTGCTGGAGAACCTCTTCTATCCATAGATCACATCTGCTGCAGAACCTCCTCTATCCATAGATCACATCTGCTGGAGAACCTCTTCTCTCCATAGATCACATCTGCTGGAGAACCTCTTCTCTCCATAGATCACATCTGCTGGAGAACCTCTTCTATCCATAGATCACATCTGCTGCAGAACCTCCTCTATCCATAGATCACATCTGCTGGAGAACCTCTTCTCTCCATAGATCACATCTGCTGGAGAACCTCTTCTCTCCATAGATTACATCTGCTGGAGAACCTCTTCTCTCCATAGATCACATCTGCTGCAGAACCTCTTCTATCCATAGATCACATCTGCCGGAGAACCTCTTGTATCCATAGATCACATCTGCCGGAGAACCTCTTCTATCCATAGATCACATCTGCTGCAGAACCTCCTCTCTCCATAGATCACATCTGCCGGAGAACCTCTTCTATCCATAGATCACATCTGCTGGAGAACCTCCTCTATCCATAGATCACATCTGCTGGAGAACCTCTTCTCTCCATAGATCACATCTGCTGCAGAACCTCCTCTCTCCATAGATCACATCTGCCGGAGAACCTCCTCTATCCATAGATCACATCTGCTGGGGAACCTCTGCTATCCATAGATCACATCTGCTGGAGAACCTCCTCTATCCATAGATCACATCTGCTGCAGAACCTCCTCTATCCATAGATCACATCTGCTGGGGAACCTCTGCTATCCATAGATCACATCTGCTGGAGAACCTCCTCTATCCATAGATCACATCTGCTGGGGAACCTCTGCTATCCATAGATCACATCTGCCGGAGAACCTCTTCTATCCATAGATCACATCTGCTGCAGAACCTCCTCTCTCCATAGATCACATCTGCCGGAGAACCTCTTCTATCCATAGATCACATCTGCTGGAGAACCTCTTCTCTCCATAGATCACATCTGCTGCAGAACCTCCTCTCTCCATAGATCACATCTGCCGGAGAACCTCCTCTATCCATAGATCACATCTGCTGGAGAACCTCTTCTATCCATAGATCACATCTGCTGGAGAACCTCTTCTATCCATAGATCACATCTGCCGGAGAACCTCTTCTATCCATAGATCACATCTGCTGGAGAACCTCTTCTATCCATAGATCACATCTGCTGGAGAACCTCTTCTATCCATAGATCACATCTGCTGCAGAACCTCCTCTCTCCATAGATCACATCTGCTGCAGAACCTCCTCTCTCCATAGATCACATCTGCTGGAGAACCTCCTCTATCCATAGATCACATCTGCTGGAGAACCTCCTCTATCCATAGATCACATCTGCTGGAGAACCTCCTCTATCCATAGGTCACATCTGCTGCAGAACCTCTTCTATCCATAGATCACATCTGCTGCAGAACCTCCTCTATCCATAGATCACATCTGCTGCAGAACCTCTTCTCTCCATAGATCACATCTGCTGGAGAACCTCTTCTATCCATAGATCACATCTGCTGGAGAACCTCCTCTATCCATAGATCACGTCTGCTGGAGAACCTCCTCTATCCATAGGTCACATCTGCTGCAGAACCTCCTCTATCCATAGATCACATCTGCTGCAGAACCTCTTCTCTCCATAGATCACATCTGCTGGAGAACCTCCTCTATCCATAGATCACATCTGCTGGAGAACCTCCTCTATCCATAGATCACATCTGCCGGAGAACCTCCTCTATCCATAGATCACATCTGTTGGAGAACCTCCTCTCTCCATAGATCACATCTGCTGGAGAACCTCCTCTATCCATAGATCACATCTGCTGGGGAACCTCTTCTATCCATAGATCACATCTGCTGGAGAACCTCCTCTATCCATAGATCACATCTGCTGGAGAACCTCTTCTATCCATAGATCACATCTGCTGCAGAACCTCCTCTATCCATAGATCACATCTGCTGGAGAACCTCTTCTCTCCATAGATCACATCTGCTGAAGAACCTCTTCTCTCCATAGATCACATCTGCTGGAGAACCTCTTCTATCCATAGATCACATCTGCTGCAGAACCTCCTCTATCCATAGATCACATCTGCTGGAGAACCTCTTCTCTCCATAGATCACATCTGCTGGAGAACCTCTTCTCTCCATAGATCACATCTGCTGGAGAACCTCTTCTATCCATAGATCACATCTGCTGCAGAACCTCCTCTATCCATAGATCACATCTGCTGGAGAACCTCTTCTCTCCATAGATCACATCTGCTGGAGAACCTCTTCTCTCCATAGATTACATCTGCTGGAGAACCTCTTCTCTCCATAGATCACATCTGCTGCAGAACCTCTTCTCTCCATAGATCACATCTGCTGCAGAACCTCTTCTATCCATAGATCACATCTGCCGGAGAACCTCTTCTATCCATAGATCACATCTGCCGGAGAACCTCTTCTATCCATAGATCACATCTGCTGCAGAACCTCTTCTCTCCATAGATCACATCTGCTGGAGAACCTCTTCTCTCCATAGATCACATCTGCTGGAGAACCTCTTCTATCCATAGATCACATCTGCTGGAGAACCTCCTCTATCCATAGATCACATCTCCTGGAGAACCTCTTCTCTCCATAGATCACATCTGCTGCAGAACCTCCTCTCTCCATAGATCACATCTGCCGGAGAACCTCTTCTCTCCATAGATCACATCTGCCGGAGAACCTCTTCTCTCCATAGATCACATCTGCCGGAGAACCTCTTCTATCCATAGATCACATCTGCTGGAGAACCTCTTCTATCCATAGATCACATCTGCTGGAGAACCTCTTCTATCCATAGATCACATCTGCTGGAGAACCTCCTCTATCCATAGATCACATCTGCTGGAGAACCTCTTCTCTCCATAGATCACATCTGCTGCAGAACCTCCTCTCTCCATAGATCACATCTGCCGGAGAACCTCCTCTATCCATAGATCACATCTGCTGGAGAACCTCTTCTATCCATAGATCACATCTGCCGGAGAACCTCTTCTATCCATAGATCACATCTGCTGGAGAACCTCTTCTATCCATAGATCACATCTGCTGGAGAACCTCTTCTATCCATAGATCACATCTGCTGCAGAACCTCCTCTCTCCATAGATCACATCTGCTGCAGAACCTCCTCTCTCCATAGATCACATCTGCTGGAGAACCTCCTCTATCCATAGATCACATCTGCTGGAGAACCTCCTCTATCCATAGATCACATCTGCTGGAGAACCTCCTCTATCCATAGGTCACATCTGCTGCAGAACCTCTTCTATTCATAGATCAAATCTGCTGCAGAACCTCCTCTATCCATAGATCCCATCTGCTGCAGAACCTCTTCTCTCCATAGATCACATCTGCTGGAGAACCTCCTCTATCCATAGATCACATCTGCTGGAGAACCTCCTCTATCCATAGATCACATCTGCCGGAGAACCTCCTCTATCCATAGATCACATCTGCTGGAGAACCTCCTCTCTCCATAGATCACATCTGCTGGAGAACCTCCTCTATCCATAGATCACATCTGCTGCAGAACCTCCTCTATCCATAGATCACATCTGCTGGGGAACCTCTGCTATCCATAGATCACATCTGCTGGAGAACCTCCTCTATCCATAGATCACATCTGCTGGAGAACCTCTTCTATCCATAGATCACATCTGCTGCAGAACCTCCTCTATCCATAGATCACATCTGCTGGAGAACCTCTTCTCTCCATAGATCACATCTGCTGAAGAACCTCTTCTCTCCATAGATCACATCTGCTGGAGAACCTCTTCTATCCATAGATCACATCTGCTGCAGAACCTCCTCTATCTATAGATCACATCTGCTGGAGAACCTCTTCTCTCCATAGATCACATCTGCTGGAGAACCTCTTCTCTCCATAGATCACATCTGCTGGAGAACCTCTTCTATCCATAGATTACATCTGCTGCAGAACCTCTTCTCTCCATAGATCACATCTGCTGCAGAACCTCTTCTATCCATAGATCACATCTGCCAGAGAACCTCTTCTATCCATAGATCACATCTGCCGGAGAACCTCTTCTATCCATAGATCACATCTGCTGCAGAACCTCCTCTCTCCATAGATCACATCTGCCGGAGAACCTCTTCTATCCATAGATCACATCTGCTGGAGAACCTCCTCTATCCATAGATCACATCTGCTGGAGAACCTCTTCTCTCCATAGATCACATCTGCTGCAGAACCTCCTCTCTCCATAGATCACATCTGCCGGAGAACCTCCTGTATCCATAGATCACATCTGCTGCAGAACCTCTTCTATCCATAGATCACATCTGCCAGAGAACCTCTTCTATCCATAGATCACATCTGCTGGAGAACCTCTTCTATCCATAGCTCACATCTGCTGGAGAACCTCTTCTATCCATAGATCACATCTGCTGCAGAACCTCCTCTCTCCATAGATCACATCTGCTGCAGAACCTCCTCTCTCCATAGATCACATCTGCTGGAGAACCTCCTCTATCCATAGATCACATCTGCTGGAGAACCTCCTCTATCCATAGATCACATCTGCCGGAGAACCTCCTCTATCCATAGATCACATCTGCTGCAGAACCTCCTCTATCCATAGATCACATCTGCTGCAGAACCTCTTCTCTCCATAGATCACATCTGCTGGAGAACCTCTTCTATCCATAGATCACATCTGCTGGAGAACCTCCTCTATCCATAGATCACATCTGCTGGAGAACCTCCTCTATCCATAGGTCACATCTGCTGCAGAACCTCTTCTATCCATAGATCACATCTGCTGCAGAACCTCCTCTATCCATAGATCACATCTGCTGCAGAACCTCTTCTCTCCATAGATCACATCTGCTGGAGAACCTCCTCTATCCATAGATCACATCTGCTGGAGAACCTCCTCTATCCATAGATCACATCTGCTGGAGAACCTCTTCTCTCCATAGATCACATCTGCTGCAGAACCTCCTCTATCCATAGATCACATCTGCTGCAGAACCTCCTCTATCCATAGATCACATCTGCTGGAGAACCTTTTCTCTCCATAGATCACATCTGCCGGAGAACCTCTTCTATCCATAGATCACATCTGCTGGAGAACCTCCTCTATCCATAGATCACATCTGCTGGAGAACCTCCTCTATCCATAGATCACATCTGCTGCAGAACCTCCTCTCTCCATAGATCACATCTGCTGCAGAACCTCTTCTATCCAAAGATCACATCTGCTGGAGAACCTCCTCTATCCATAGATCACATCTGCTGCAGAACCTCTTCTCTCCATAGATCACATCTGCCGGAGAACCTCTTCTATCTATAGATCACATCTGCTGGAGAACCTCTTCTATCCATAGATCACATCTGCTGGAGAACCTCTTCTCTCCATAGATCACATCTGCTGCAGAACCTCTTCTCTCCATAGATCACATCTGCTGGAGAACCTCTTCTCTCCATAGATCACATCTGCTGGAGAACCTCTTCTATCCATAGATCACATCTGCTGCAGAACCTCCTCTATCCATAGATCACATCTGCTGGAGAACCTCTTCTCTCCATAGATCACATCTGCTGGAGAACCTCTTCTCTCCATAGATCACATCTGCTGGAGAACCTCTTCTATCCATAGATCACATCTGCTGCAGAACCTCCTCTCTCCATAGATCACATCTGCTGCAGAACCTCCTCTCTCCATAGATCACATCTGCTGGAGAACCTCCTCTATCCATAGATCACATCTGCTGGAGAACCTCCTCTATCCATAGATCACATCTGCCGGAGAACCTCCTCTATCCATAGATCACATCTGCTGCAGAACCTCCTCTATCCATAGATCACATCTGCTGCAGAACCTCTTCTCTCCATAGATCACATCTGCTGGAGAACCTCTTCTATCCATAGATCACATCTGCTGGAGAACCTCCTCTATCCATAGATCACATCTGCTGGAGAACCTCCTCTATCCATAGGTCACATCTGCTGCAGAACCTCTTCTATCCATAGATCACATCTGCTGCAGAACCTCCTCTATCCATAGATCACATCTGCTGCAGAACCTCTTCTCTCCATAGATCACATCTGCTGGAGAACCTCCTCTATCCATAGATCACATCTGCTGGAGAACCTCCTCTATCCATAGATCACATCTGCTGGAGAACCTCTTCTCTCCATAGATCACATCTGCTGCAGAACCTCCTCTATCCATAGATCACATCTGCTGCAGAACCTCCTCTATCCATAGATCACATCTGCTGGAGAACCTTTTCTCTCCATAGATCACATCTGCCGGAGAACCTCTTCTATCCATAGATCACATCTGCTGGAGAACCTCCTCTATCCATAGATCACATCTGCTGGAGAACCTCCTCTATCCATAGATCACATCTGCTGCAGAACCTCCTCTCTCCATAGATCACATCTGCTGCAGAACCTCTTCTATCCAAAGATCACATCTGCTGGAGAACCTCCTCTATCCATAGATCACATCTGCTGCAGAACCTCTTCTCTCCATAGATCACATCTGCCGGAGAACCTCTTCTATCTATAGATCACATCTGCTGGAGAACCTCTTCTATCCATAGATCACATCTGCTGGAGAACCTCTTCTCTCCATAGATCACATCTGCTGCAGAACCTCTTCTCTCCATAGATCACATCTGCTGGAGAACCTCTTCTCTCCATAGATCACATCTGCTGGAGAACCTCTTCTATCCATAGATCACATCTGCTGCAGAACCTCCTCTATCCATAGATCACATCTGCTGGAGAACCTCTTCTCTCCATAGATCACATCTGCTGGAGAACCTCTTCTCTCCATAGATCACATCTGCTGGAGAACCTCTTCTATCCATAGATCACATCTGCTGCAGAACCTCTTCTCTCCATAGATCACATCTGCTGCAGAACCTCTTCTATCCATAGATCACATCTGCCGGAGAACCTCTTCTATCCATAGATCACATCTGCCGGAGAACCTCTTCTATCCATAGATCACATCTGCTGCAGAACCTCCTCTCTCCATAGATCACATCTGCTGGAGAACCTCCTCTATCCATAGATCACATCTGCTGGAGAACCTCCTCTATCCATAGATCACATCTGCTGGAGAACCTCTTCTATCCATAAATCACATCTGCTGAAGAACCTCCTCTATCCATAGATCACATCTGCTGGAGAACCTCTTCTCTCCATAGATCACATCTGCTGGAGAACCTCTTCTCTCCATAGATCACATCTGCTGGAGAACCTCTTCTATCCATAGATCACATCTGCTGCAGAACCTCCTCTATCCATAGATCACATCTGCTGGAGAACCTCTTCTCTCCATAGATCACATCTGCTGGAGAACCTCTTCTCTCCATAGATCACATCTGCTGGAGAACCTCTTCTATCCATAGATCACATCTGCTGCAGAACCTCTTCTCTCCATAGATCACATCTGCTGCAGAACCTCTTCTATCCATAGATCACATCTGCCGGAGAACCTCTTCTATCCATAGATCACATCTGCCGGAGAACCTCTTCTATCCATAGATCACATCTGCTGCAGAACCTCCTCTCTCCATAGATCACATCTGCCGGAGAACCTCTTCTATCCATAGATCACATCTGCTGGAGAACCTCTTCTCTCCATAGATCACATCTGCTGCAGAACCTCCTCTCTCCATAGATCACATCTGCCGGAGAACCTCCTCTATCCATAGATCACATCTGCTGGAGAACCTCTTCTATCCATAGATCACATCTGCTGGAGAACCTCTTCTATCCATAGATCACATCTGCCGGAGAACCTCTTCTATCCATAGATCACATCTGCTGGAGATCCTCTTCTATCCATAGATCACATCTGCTGGAGAACCTCTTCTATCCATAGATCACATCTGCTGCAGAACCTCCTCTCTCCATAGATCACATCTGCTGCAGAACCTCCTCTCTCCATAGATCACATCTGCTGGAGAACCTCCTCTATCCATAGATCACATCTGCTGGAGAACCTCCTCTATCCATAGATCACATCTGCTGGAGAACCTCCTCTATCCATAGATCACATCTGCTGCAGAACCTCTTCTCTCCATAGATCACATCTGCTGGAGAACCTCTTCTATCCATAGATCACATCTGCTGGAGAACCTCCTCTATCCATAGATCACGTCTGCTGGAGAACCTCCTCTATCCATAGATCACATCTGCTGGAGAACCTCTTCTATCCATAGATCACATCTGCTGGAGAACCTCTTCTATCCATAGATCACATCTGCCAGAGAACCTCTTCTATCCATAGATCATATCTGCTGGAGAACCTCTTCTATCCATAGATCACATCTGCTGGAGAACCTCTTCTATCCATAGATCACATCTGCTGCAGAACCTCCTCTCTCCATAGATCACATCTGCTGCAGAACCTCCTCTCTCCATAGATCACATCTGCTGGAGAACCTCCTCTATCCATAGATCACATCTGCTGGAGAACCTCCTCTATCCATAGATCACATCTGCTGGAGAACCTCCTCTATCCATAGGTCACATCTGCTGCAGAACCTCTTCTATCCATAGATCACATCTGCTGCAGAACCTCCTCTATCCATAGATCACATCTGCTGCAGAACCTCTTCTCTCCATAGATCACATCTGCTGGAGAACCTCTTCTATCCATAGATCACATCTGCTGGAGAACCTCCTCTATCCATAGATCACGTCTGCTGGAGAACCTCCTCTATCCATAGGTCACATCTGCTGCAGAACCTCCTCTCTCCATAGATCACATCTGCCGGAGAACCTCCTCTATCCATAGATCACATCTGCTGGGGAACCTCTGCTATCCATAGATCACATCTGCTGGAGAACCTCCTCTATCCATAGATCACATCTGCTGCAGAACCTCCTCTATCCATAGATCACATCTGCCGGAGAACCTCTTCTATCCATAGATCACATCTGCTGGAGAACCTCCTCTATCCATAGATCACATCTGCTGGAGAACCTCCTCTATCCATAGATCACATCTGCTGCAGAACCTCCTCTCTCCATAGATCACATCTGCTGCAGAACCTCTTCTATCCAAAGATCACATCTGCTGGAGAACCTCCTCTATCCATAGATCACATCTGCTGCAGAACCTCTTCTCTCCATAGATCACATCTGCCGGAGAACCTCTTCTATCTATAGATCACATCTGCTGGAGAACCTCTTCTATCCATAGATCACATCTGCTGGAGAACCTCTTCTCTCCATAGATCACATCTGCTGCAGAACCTCTTCTCTCCATAGATCACATCTGCTGGAGAACCTCTTCTCTCCATAGATCACATCTGCTGGAGAACCTCTTCTATCCATAGATCACATCTGCTGCAGAACCTCCTCTATCCATAGATCACATCTGCTGGAGAACCTCTTCTCTCCATAGATCACATCTGCTGGAGAACCTCTTCTCTCCATAGATCACATCTGCTGGAGAACCTCTTCTATCCATAGATCACATCTGCTGCAGAACCTCTTCTCTCCATAGATCACATCTGCTGCAGAACCTCTTCTATCCATAGATCACATCTGCCGGAGAACCTCTTCTATCCATAGATCACATCTGCCGGAGAACCTCTTCTATCCATAGATCACATCTGCTGCAGAACCTCCTCTCTCCATAGATCACATCTGCCGGAGAACCTCTTCTATCCATAGATCACATCTGCTGGAGAACCTCTTCTCTCCATAGATCACATCTGCTGCAGAACCTCCTCTCTCCATAGATCACATCTGCCGGAGAACCTCCTCTATCCATAGATCACATCTGCTGGAGAACCTCTTCTATCCATAGATCACATCTGCTGGAGAACCTCTTCTATCCATAGATCACATCTGCCGGAGAACCTCTTCTATCCATAGATCACATCTGCTGGAGATCCTCTTCTATCCATAGATCACATCTGCTGGAGAACCTCTTCTATCCATAGATCACATCTGCTGCAGAACCTCCTCTCTCCATAGATCACATCTGCTGCAGAACCTCCTCTCTCCATAGATCACATCTGCTGGAGAACCTCCTCTATCCATAGATCACATCTGCTGGAGAACCTCCTCTATCCATAGATCACATCTGCTGGAGAACCTCCTCTATCCATAGATCACATCTGCTGCAGAACCTCTTCTCTCCATAGATCACATCTGCTGGAGAACCTCTTCTATCCATAGATCACATCTGCTGGAGAACCTCCTCTATCCATAGATCACGTCTGCTGGAGAACCTCCTCTATCCATAGATCACATCTGCTGGAGAACCTCTTCTATCCATAGATCACATCTGCTGGAGAACCTCTTCTATCCATAGATCACATCTGCCAGAGAACCTCTTCTATCCATAGATCATATCTGCTGGAGAACCTCTTCTATCCATAGATCACATCTGCTGGAGAACCTCTTCTATCCATAGATCACATCTGCTGCAGAACCTCCTCTCTCCATAGATCACATCTGCTGCAGAACCTCCTCTCTCCATAGATCACATCTGCTGGAGAACCTCCTCTATCCATAGATCACATCTGCTGGAGAACCTCCTCTATCCATAGATCACATCTGCTGGAGAACCTCCTCTATCCATAGGTCACATCTGCTGCAGAACCTCTTCTATCCATAGATCACATCTGCTGCAGAACCTCCTCTATCCATAGATCACATCTGCTGCAGAACCTCTTCTCTCCATAGATCACATCTGCTGGAGAACCTCTTCTATCCATAGATCACATCTGCTGGAGAACCTCCTCTATCCATAGATCACGTCTGCTGGAGAACCTCCTCTATCCATAGGTCACATCTGCTGCAGAACCTCCTCTCTCCATAGATCACATCTGCCGGAGAACCTCCTCTATCCATAGATCACATCTGCTGGGGAACCTCTGCTATCCATAGATCACATCTGCTGGAGAACCTCCTCTATCCATAGATCACATCTGCTGCAGAACCTCCTCTATCCATAGATCACATCTGCCGGAGAACCTCTTCTATCCATAGATCACATCTGCTGGAGAACCTCCTCTATCCATAGATCACATCTGCTGGAGAACCTCCTCTATCCATAGATCACATCTGCTGCAGAACCTCCTCTCTCCATAGATCACATCTGCTGCAGAACCTCTTCTATCCAAAGATCACATCTGCTGGAGAACCTCCTCTATCCATAGATCACATCTGCTGCAGAACCTCTTCTCTCCATAGATCACATCTGCCGGAGAACCTCTTCTATCTATAGATCACATCTGCTGGAGAACCTCTTCTATCCATAGATCACATCTGCTGGAGAACCTCTTCTCTCCATAGATCACATCTGCTGCAGAACCTCTTCTCTCCATAGATCACATCTGCTGGAGAACCTCTTCTCTCCATAGATCACATCTGCTGGAGAACCTCTTCTATCCATAGATCACATCTGCTGCAGAACCTCCTCTATCCATAGATCACATCTGCTGGAGAACCTCTTCTCTCCATAGATCACATCTGCTGGAGAACCTCTTCTCTCCATAGATCACATCTGCTGGAGAACCTCTTCTATCCATAGATCACATCTGCTGCAGAACCTCTTCTCTCCATAGATCACATCTGCTGCAGAACCTCTTCTATCCATAGATCACATCTGCCGGAGAACCTCTTCTATCCATAGATCACATCTGCCGGAGAACCTCTTCTATCCATAGATCACATCTGCTGCAGAACCTCCTCTCTCCATAGATCACATCTGCTGGAGAACCTCCTCTATCCATAGATCACATCTGCCGGAGAACCTCTTCTATCCATAGATCACATCTGCTGGAGAACCTCCTCTATCCATAGATCACATCTGCTGGAGAACCTCTTCTCTCCATAGATCACATCTGCTGCAGAACCTCCTCTCTCCATAGATCACATCTGCCGGAGAACCTCCTCTATCCATAGATCACATCTGCTGGGGAACCTCTGCTATCCATAGATCACATCTGCTGGAGAACCTCCTCTATCCATAGATCACATCTGCTGCAGAACCTCCTCTATCCATAGATCACATCTGCTGGGGAACCTCTGCTATCCATAGATCACATCTGCTGGAGAACCTCCTCTATCCATAGATCACATCTGCTGGAGAACCTCCTCTCTCCATAGATCACATCTGCTGCAGAACCTCCTCTCTCCATAGATCACATCTGCTGAAGAACCTCCTCTATCCATAGATCACATCTGCCGGAGAACCTCCTCTATCCATAGATCACATCTGCTGGAGAACCTCCTCTCTCCATAGATCACATCTGCTGGAGAACCTCCTCTATCCATAGATCACATCTGCTGGAGAACCTCCTCTATCCATAGATCACATCTGCTGGAGAACCTCTTCTATCCATAAATCACATCTGCTGAAGAACCTCCTCTATCCATAGATCACATCTGCTGGAGAACCTCTTCTCTCCATAGATCACATCTGCTGGAGAACCTCTTCTCTCCATAGATCACATCTGCTGGAGAACCTCTTCTATCCATAGATCACATCTGCTGCAGAACCTCCTCTATCCATAGATCACATCTGCTGGAGAACCTCTTCTCTCCATAGATCACATCTGCTGGAGAACCTCTTCTCTCCATAGATCACATCTGCTGGAGAACCTCTTCTATCCATAGATCACATCTGCTGCAGAACCTCTTCTCTCCATAGATCACATCTGCTGCAGAACCTCTTCTATCCATAGATCACATCTGCCGGAGAACCTCTTCTATCCATAGATCACATCTGCCGGAGAACCTCTTCTATCCATAGATCACATCTGCTGCAGAACCTCCTCTCTCCATAGATCACATCTGCCGGAGAACCTCTTCTATCCATAGATCACATCTGCTGGAGAACCTCTTCTCTCCATAGATCACATCTGCTGCAGAACCTCCTCTCTCCATAGATCACATCTGCCGGAGAACCTCCTCTATCCATAGATCACATCTGCTGGAGAACCTCTTCTATCCATAGATCACATCTGCTGGAGAACCTCTTCTATCCATAGATCACATCTGCCGGAGAACCTCTTCTATCCATAGATCACATCTGCTGGAGATCCTCTTCTATCCATAGATCACATCTGCTGGAGAACCTCTTCTATCCATAGATCACATCTGCTGCAGAACCTCCTCTCTCCATAGATCACATCTGCTGCAGAACCTCCTCTCTCCATAGATCACATCTGCTGGAGAACCTCCTCTATCCATAGATCACATCTGCTGGAGAACCTCCTCTATCCATAGATCACATCTGCTGGAGAACCTCCTCTATCCATAGATCACATCTGCTGCAGAACCTCTTCTCTCCATAGATCACATCTGCTGGAGAACCTCTTCTATCCATAGATCACATCTGCTGGAGAACCTCCTCTATCCATAGATCACGTCTGCTGGAGAACCTCCTCTATCCATAGATCACATCTGCTGGAGAACCTCTTCTATCCATAGATCACATCTGCTGGAGAACCTCTTCTATCCATAGATCACATCTGCCAGAGAACCTCTTCTATCCATAGATCATATCTGCTGGAGAACCTCTTCTATCCATAGATCACATCTGCTGGAGAACCTCTTCTATCCATAGATCACATCTGCTGCAGAACCTCCTCTCTCCATAGATCACATCTGCTGCAGAACCTCCTCTCTCCATAGATCACATCTGCTGGAGAACCTCCTCTATCCATAGATCACATCTGCTGGAGAACCTCCTCTATCCATAGATCACATCTGCTGGAGAACCTCCTCTATCCATAGGTCACATCTGCTGCAGAACCTCTTCTATCCATAGATCACATCTGCTGCAGAACCTCCTCTATCCATAGATCACATCTGCTGCAGAACCTCTTCTCTCCATAGATCACATCTGCTGGAGAACCTCTTCTATCCATAGATCACATCTGCTGGAGAACCTCCTCTATCCATAGATCACGTCTGCTGGAGAACCTCCTCTATCCATAGGTCACATCTGCTGCAGAACCTCCTCTCTCCATAGATCACATCTGCCGGAGAACCTCCTCTATCCATAGATCACATCTGCTGGGGAACCTCTGCTATCCATAGATCACATCTGCTGGAGAACCTCCTCTATCCATAGATCACATCTGCTGCAGAACCTCCTCTATCCATAGATCACATCTGCTGGGGAACCTCTGCTATCCATAGATCACATCTGCTGGAGAACCTCCTCTATCCATAGATCACATCTGCTGGAGAACCTCCTCTCTCCATAGATCACATCTGCTGCAGAACCTCCTCTCTCCATAGATCACATCTGCTGAAGAACTTCCTCTATCCATAGATCACATCTGCCGGAGAACCTCCTCTATCCATAGATCACATCTGCTGGAGAACCTCCTCTCTCCATAGATCACATCTGCTGGAGAACCTCCTCTATCCATAGATCACATCTGCTGGAGAACCTCTTCTATCCATAAATCACATCTGCTGCAGAACCTCCTCTATCCATAGATCACATCTGCTGGAGAACCTCTTCTCTCCATAGATCACATCTGCTGGAGAACCTCTTCTCTCCATAGATCACATCTGCTGGAGAACCTCTTCTATCCATAGATCACATCTGCTGCAGAACCTCCTCTATCCATAGATCACATCTGCTGGAGAACCTCTTCTCTCCATAGATCACATCTGCTGGAGAACCTCTTCTCTCCATAGATCACATCTGCTGGAGAACCTCTTCTATCCATAGATCACATCTGCTGCAGAACCTCTTCTCTCCATAGATCACATCTGCTGCAGAACCTCTTCTATCCATAGATCACATCTGCCGGAGAACCTCTTCTATCCATAGATCACATCTGCCGGAGAACCTCTTCTATCCATAGATCACATCTGCTGCAGAACCTCCTCTCTCCATAAATCACATCTGCCGGAGAACCTCTTCTATCCATAGATCACATCTGCTGGAGAACCTCTTCTCTCCATAGATCACATCTGCTGCAGAACCTCCTCTCTCCATAGATCACATCTGCCGGAGAACCTCCTCTATCCATAGATCACATCTGCTGGAGAATCTCTTCTATCCATAGATCACATCTGCTGGAGAACCTCTTCTATCCATAGATCACATCTGCCGGAGAACCTCTTCTATCCATAGATCACATCTGCTGGAGATCCTCTTCTATCCATAGATCACATCTGCTGGAGAACCTCTTCTATCCATAGATCACATCTGCTGCAGAACCTCCTCTCTCCATAGATCACATCTGCTGCAGAACCTCCTCTCTCCATAGATCACATCTGCTGCAGAACCTCCTCTATCCATAGATCACATCTGCTGCAGAACCTCTTCTCTCCATAGATCACATCTGCTGGAGAACCTCTTCTATCCATAGATCACATCTGCTGGAGAACCTCCTCTATCCATAGATCACGTCTGCTGGAGAACCTCCTCTATCCATAGGTCACATCTGCTGCAGAACCTCCTCTATCCATAGATCACATCTGCTGCAGAACCTCTTCTCTCCATAGATCACATCTGCTGGAGAACCTCCTCTATCCATAGATCACATCTGCTGGAGAACCTCCTCTATCCATAGATCACATCTGCCGGAGAACCTCCTCTATCCATAGATCACATCTGCTGGAGAACCTCCTCTCTCCATAGATCACATCTGCTGGAGAACCTCCTCTATCCATAGATCACATCTGCTGGGGAACCTCTTCTATCCATAGATCACATCTGCTGGAGAACCTCCTCTATCCATAGATCACATCTGCTGGAGAACTGCTTCTATCCATAGATCACATCTGCTGCAGAACCTCCTCTATCCATAGATCACATCTGCTGGAGAACCTCTTCTCTCCATAGATCACATCTGCTGAAGAACCTCTTCTCTCCATAGATCACATCTGCTGGAGAACCTCTTCTATCCATAGATCACATCTGCTGCAGAACCTCCTCTATCTATAGATCACATCTGCTGGAGAACCTCTTCTCTCCATAGATCACATCTGCTGGAGAACCTCTTCTCTCCATAGATCACATCTGCTGGAGAACCTCTTCTATCCATAGATTACATCTGCTGCAGAACCTCTTCTCTCCATAGATCACATCTGCTGCAGAACCTCTTCTATCCATAGATCACATCTGCCGGAGAACCTCTTCTATCCATAGATCACATCTGCCGGAGAACCTCTTCTATCCATAGATCACATCTGCTGCAGAACCTCCTCTCTCCATAGATCACATCTGCCGGAGAACCTCTTCTATCCATAGATCACATCTGCTGGAGAACCTCCTCTATCCATAGATCACATCTGCTGGAGAACCTCTTCTCTCCATAGATCACATCTGCTGCAGAACCTCCTCTCTCCATAGATCACATCTGCCGGAGAACCTCCTCTATCCATAGATCACATCTGCTGCAGAACCTCTTCTATCCATAGATCACATCTGCCAGAGAACCTCTTCTATCCATAGATCACATCTGCTGGAGAACCTCTTCTATCCATAGATCACATCTGCTGCAGAACCTCCTCTCTCCATAGATCACATCTGCTGCAGAACCTCCTCTCTCCATAGATCACATCTGCTGGAGAACCTCCTCTATCCATAGATCACATCTGCTGGAGAACCTCCTCTATCCATAGATCACATCTGCCGGAGAACCTCCTCTATCCATAGATCACATCTGCTGCAGAACCTCCTCTATCCATAGATCACATCTGCTGAAGAACCTCTTCTCTCCATAGATCACATCTGCTAGAGAACCTCTTCTATCCATAGATCACATCTGCTGGAGAACCTCCTCTATCCATAGATCACATCTGCTGGAGAACCTCCTCTATCCATAGGTCACATCTGCTGCAGAACCTCTTCTATCCATAGATCACATCTGCTGCAGAACCTCCTCTATCCATAGATCACATCTGCTGCAGAACCTCTTCTCTCCATAGATCACATCTGCTGGAGAACCTCCTCTATCCATAGATCACATCTGCTGGAGAACCTCCTCTATCCATAGATCACATCTGCTGGAGAACCTCTTCTCACCATAGATCACATCTGCTGCAGAACCTCCTCTATCCATAGATCACATCTGCTGCAGAACCTCCTCTATCCATAGATCACATCTGCTGGAGAACCTTTTCTCTCCATAGATCACATCTGCCGGAGAACCTCTTCTATCCATAGATCACATCTGCTGGAGAACCTCCTCTATCCATAGATCACATCTGCTGCAGAACCTCTTCTCTCCATAGATCACATCTGCCGGAGAACCTCTTCTATCTATAGATCACATCTGCTGGAGAACCTCTTCTATCCATAGATCACATCTGCTGGAGAACCTCTTCTCTCCATAGATCACATCTGCTGCAGAACCTCTTCTCTCCATAGATCACATCTGCTGGAGAACCTCTTCTCTCCATAGATCACATCTGCTGGAGAACCTCTTCTATCCATAGATCACATCTGCTGCAGAACCTCCTCTATCCATAGATCACAGCTGCTGCAGAACCTCCTCTATCCATAGATCACATCTGCTGGAGAACCTCTTCTCTCCATAGATCACATCTGCTGGAGAACCTCCTCTATCCATAGATCACATCTGCTGGAGAACCTCCTCTATCCATTGATCACATCTGCTGCAGAACCTCCTCTATCCATAGATCACATCTGCTGGAGAACCTCTTCTCTCCATAGATCACATCTGCTGCAGAACCTCCTCTATCCATAGATCACATCTGCTGCAGAACCTCCTCTATCTATAGATCACATCTGCTGGAGAACCTCCTCTATCCATAGATCACATCTGCCGGAGAACCTCTTCTATCCATAGATCACATCTGCTGCAGAACCTCCTCTATCCATAGATCACATCTACTGCAGAACCTCCTCTATCCATAGATCACATTTGCTGGAGAACCTCTTCTCTCCATAGATCACATCTGCTGGAGAACCTCCTCTATCCATAGATCACATCTGCTGGAGAACCTCTTCTATCCATAGATCACATCTGCTGGAGAACCTCTTCTACCCATAGATCACATCTGCTGCAGAACCTCTTCTCTCCATAGATCACATCTGCTGCAGAACCTCCTCTATCCATAGATCACATCTGCTGGAGAACCTCTTCTCTCCATAGATCACATCTGCTGGAGAACCTCCTCTATCCATAGATCACATCTGCTGGAGAACCTCTTCTCTCCATAGATCACATCTGCTGGAGAACCTCTTCTACCCATAGATCACATCTGCTGCAGAACCTCTTCTCTCCATAGATCACATCTGCTGCAGAACCTCTTCTACCCATAGATCACATCTGCTGGAGAACCTCTTCTCTCCATAGATCACATCTGCTGGAGAACCTCTTCTACCCATAGATCACATCTGCTGCAGAACCTCTTCTCTCCATAGATCACATCTGCTGCAGAACCTCTTCTACCCATAGATCACATCTGCCAGAGAACCTCCTCTATCCATAGATAACATCTGCTGCAGAACCTCCTCTATCCATAGATCACAGCTGCCGGAGAACCTCTTCTATCCATAGATCACATCTGCTGGAGAACCTCCTCTATCCATAGATCACATCTGCTGGAGAACCTCCTCTATCCATAGATCACATCTGCTGGAGAACCTCTTCTCTCCATAGATCACATCTGCTGCAGAACCTCCTCTATCCATAGATCACATCTGCTGGAGAACCTCTTCTCTCCATAGATCACATCTGCTGGAGAACCTCCTCTATCCATAGATCACATCTGCTGGAGAACCTCTTCTCTCCATAGATCACATCTGCTGGAGAACCTCTTCTACCCATAGATCACATCTGCTGCAGAACCTCTTCTCTCCATAGATCACATCTGCTGCAGAACCTCTTCTACCCATAGATCACATCTGCCAGAGAACCTCCTCTATCCATAGATAACATCTGCTGCAGAACCTCCTCTATCCATAGATCACATCTGCTGGAGAACCTCTTCTACCCATAGATCACATCTGCTGCAGAACCTCTTCTCTCCATAGATCACATCTGCTGCAGAACCTCTTCTACCCATAGATCACATCTGCCAGAGAACCTCCTCTATCCATAGATCACATCTGCCAGAGAACCTCCTCTATCCATAGATCACATCTGCTGCAGAACCTCCTCTATCCATAGATCACAGCTGCCGGAGAACCTCTTCTATCCATAGATCACATCTGCTGGAGAACCTCCTCTATCCATAGATCACATCTGCTGGAGAACCTCCTCTATCCATAGATCACATCTGCTGCAGAATCTCTTCTCTCCATAGATCACATCTGCTGCAGAACCTCCTCTATCCATAGATCACATCTGCTGGAGAACCTCTTCTCTCCATAGATCACATCTGCTGGAGAACCTCCTCTATCCATAGATCACATCTGCTGGAGAACCTCCTCTATCCATAGATCACATCTGCTGCAGAACCTCTTCTACCCATAGATCACATCTGCCAGAGAACCTCCTCTATCCATAGATAACATCTGCTGCAGAACCTCCTCTATCCATAGATCACATCTGCTGGAGAACCTCTTCTCTCCATAGATCACATCTGCTGGAGAACCTCTTCTACCCATAGATCACATCTGCTGCAGAACCTCTTCTCTCCATAGATCACATCTGCTGGAGAACCTCGTCTATCCATAGATCACATCTGCTGGAGAACCTCCTCTATCCATTGATCACATCTGCTGCAGAACCTCCTCTATCCATAGATCACATCTACTGGAGAACCTCTTCTCTCCATAGATCACATCTGCTGCAGAACCTCCTCTATCCATAGATCACATCTGCTGCAGAACCTCCTCTATCTATAGATCACATCTGCTGGAGAACCTCCTCTATCCATAGATCACATCTGCCGGAGAACCTCTTCTATCCATAGATCACATCTGCTGCAGAACCTCCTCTATCCATAGATCACATCTACTGCAGAACCTCCTCTATCCATAGATCACATCTGCTGGAGAACCTCCTCTATCCATAGATCACATCTGCTGGAGAACCTCTTCTATCCATAGATCACATCTGCTGGAGAACCTCTTCTACCCATAGATCACATCTGCTGCAGAACCTCTTCTCTCCATAGATCACATCTGCTGCAGAACCTCCTCTATCCATAGATCACATCTGCTGGAGAACCTCTTCTCTCCATAGATCACATCTGCTGGAGAACCTCCTCTATCCATAGATCACATCTGCTGGAGAACCTCTTCTCTCCATAGATCACATCTGCTGGAGAACCTCTTCTACCCATAGATCACATCTGCTGCAGAACCTCTTCTCTCCATAGATCACATCTGCTGCAGAACCTCTTCTACCCATAGATCACATCTGCCAGAGAACCTCCTCTATCCATAGATAACATCTGCTGCAGAACCTCCTCTATCCATAGATCACAGCTGCCGGAGAACCTCTTCTATCCATAGATCACATCTGCTGGAGAACCTCCTCTATCCATAGATCACATCTGCTGGAGAACCTCCTCTATCCATAGATCACATCTGCTGCAGAATCTCTTCTCTCCATAGATCACATCTGCTGCAGAACCTCCTCTATCCATAGATCACATCTGCTGGAGAACCTCTTCTCTCCATAGATCACATCTGCTGGAGAACCTCCTCTATCCATAGATCACATCTGCTGGAGAACCTCTTCTCTCCATAGATCACATCTGCTGGAGAACCTCTTCTACCCATAGATCACATCTGCTGCAGAACCTCTTCTCTCCATAGATCACATCTGCTGCAGAACCTCTTCTACCCATAGATCACATCTGCCAGAGAACCTCCTCTATCCATAGATAACATCTGCTGCAGAACCTCCTCTATCCATAGATCACATCTGCTGGAGAACCTCTTCTACCCATAGATCACATCTGCTGCAGAACCTCTTCTCTCCATAGATCACATCTGCTGCAGAACCTCTTCTACACATAGATCACATCTGCCAGAGAACCTCCTCTATCCATAGATAACATCTGCTACAGAACCTCCTCTATCCATAGATCACAGCTGCCGGAGAACCTCTTCTATCCATAGATCACATCTGCTGGAGAACCTCCTCTATCCATAGATCACATCTGCTGGAGAACCTCCTCTATCCATAGATAACATCTGCTGCAGAATCTCTTCTCTCCATAGATCACATCTGCTGCAGAACCTCCTCTATCCATAGATCACATCTGCTGGAGAACCTCTTCTCTCCATAGATCACATCTGCTGGAGAACCTCCTCTATCCATAGATCACATCTGCTGGAGAACCTCTTCTCTCCATAGATCACATCTGCTGGAGAACCTCTTCTCTCCATAGATCACATCTGCTGGAGAACCTCCTCTATCCATAGATCACATCTGCTGGAGAACCTCTTCGCTCCATAGATCACATCTGCTGGAGAACCTCTTCTCTCCATAGATCACATCTGCTGCAGAACCTCTTCTACCCATAGATCACATCTGCCAGAGAACCTCCTCTCTCCATAGATCACATCTGCTGGAGAACCTTTTCTATCCATAGATCACATCTGCTGGAGAACCTCTTCTCTCCATAGATCACATCTGCTGGAGAACCTCCTCTATCGATAGATCACATCTGCTGGAGAACCTTCTCTATCTATAGATCACATCTGCTGCAGAACCTCCTCTATCCATAGATCACAGCTGCTGCAGAACCTCCTCTATCCATAGATCACAGCTGCTGCAGAACCTCCTCTATCCATAGATCACATCTGCTGGAGAACCTCCTCTATCCATAGATCACATCTGCTGGAGAACCTACTCTATCCATAGATCACATCTGCTGGAGAACCTCTTCTCTCCATAGATCACATCTGCTGGAGAACCTCTTCTCTCCATAGATCACATCTGCTGGAGAACCTCTTCTATCCATAGATCACATCTGCTGGAGAACCTCTTCTCTCCATAGATCACATCTGCTGCAGAACCTCTTCTCTCCATAGATCACATCTGCTGCAGAACCTCCTCTCTCCATAGATCACATCTGCTGCAGAACCTCCTCTCTCCATAGATCACATCTGCTGGAGAACCTTTTCTATCCATAGATCACATCTGCTGGAGAACCTCTTCTCTCCATAGATCACATCTGCTGGAGAACCTCTTCTATCCATAGATCACATCTGCCGGAGAACCTTCTCTATCCATAGATCACATCTGCTGGAGAACCTCTTCTATCCATAGATCACATCTGCTGGAGAACCTCCTCTATCCATAGATCACATCTGCCGGAGAACCTTCTCTATCCATAGATCACATCTGCTGGAGAACCTCCTCTATCCATAGATCACATCTGCTGGAGAACCTCTTCTCTCCATAGATCACATCTGCTGGAGAACCTCTTCTATCCATAGATCACATCTGCCGGAGAACCTTCTCTATCCATAGATCACATCTGCTGCAGAACCTCCTCTCTCCATAGATCACATCTGCCGGAGAACCTCCTCTATCCATAGATCACATCTGCTGGAGAACCTCTTCTATCCATAGATCACATCTGCCAGAGAACCTCTTCTATCCATAGATCACATCTGCTGCAGAACCTCCTCTATCCATAGATCACATCTGCTGGAGAACCTCTTCTCTCCATAGATCACATCTGCTGGAGAACCTCTTCTCTCCATAGATCACATCTGCTGGAGAACCTCTTCTATCCATAGATCACAGCTGCTGCAGAACCTCTTCTATCCATAGATCACATCTGCTGGAGAACCTCTTCTCTCCATAGACTCCATAGATCACATCTGCTGGAGAACCTCTTCTCTCCATAGATCACATCTGCTGGAGAACCTCTTCTCTCCATAGATCACATCTGCTGGAGAACCTCCTCTCTCCATAGATCACATCTGCTGCAGAACCTCCTCTCTCCATAGATCACATCTGCTGAAGAACCTCCTCTATCCATAGATCACATCTGCCGGAGAACCTCCTCTATCCATAGATCACATCTGCTGGAGAACCTCCTCTCTCCATAGATCACATCTGCTGGAGAACCTCCTCTATCCATAGATCGCATCTGCTGGAGAATCTCCTCTATCCATAGATCACATCTGCTGGAGAACCTCTTCTATCCATAAATCACATCTGCTGCAGAACCTCCTCTATCCATAGATCACATCTGCTGGAGAACCTCTTCTCTCCATAGATCACATCTGCTGGAGAACCTCTTCTCTCCATAGATCACATCTGCTGGAGAACCTCTTCTATCCATAGATCACATCTGCTGCAGAACCTCCTCTATCCATAGATCACATCTGCTGGAGAACCTCTTCTCTCCATAGATCACATCTGCTGGAGAACCTCTTCTCTCCATAGATCACATCTGCTGGAGAACCTCTTCTATCCATAGATCACATCTGCTGCAGAACCTCTTCTCTCCATAGATCACATCTGCTGCAGAACCTCTTCTATCCATAGATCACATCTGCCGGAGAACCTCTTCTATCCATAGATCACATCTGCTGGAGAACCTCTTCTCTCCATAGATCACATCTGCTGCAGAACCTCCTCTCTCCATAGATCACATCTGCCGGAGAACCTCCTCTATCCATAGATCACATCTGCTGGAGAACCTCTTCTATCCATAGATCACATCTGCTGGAGAACCTCTTCTATCCATAGATCACATCTGCCGGAGAACCTCTTCTATCCATAGATCACATCTGCTGGAGAACCTCTTCTATCCATAGATCACATCTGCTGGAGAACCTCTTCTATCCATAGATCACATCTGCTGCAGAACCTCCTCTCTCCATAGATCACATCTGCTGCAGAACCTCCTCTCTCCATAGATCACATCTGCTGGAGAACCTCTTCTACCCATAGATCACATCTGCTGCAGAACCTCTTCTCTCCATAGATCACATCTGCTGCAGAACCTCTTCTACCCATAGATCACATCTGCCAGAGAACCTCCTCTATCCATAGATAACATCTGCTGCAGAACCTCCTCTATCCATAGATCACAGCTGCCGGAGAACCTCTTCTATCCATAGATCACATCTGCTGGAGAACCTCCTCTATCCATAGATCACATCTGCTGGAGAACCTCCTCTATCCATAGATCACATCTGCTGGAGAACCTCCTCTATCCATAGATCACATCTGCTGCAGAACCTCCTCTATCCATAGATCACATCTGCTGGAGAACCTCTTCTCTCCATAGATCACATCTGCTGGAGAACCTCCTCTATCGATAGATCACATCTGCTGGAGAACCTTCTCTATCTATAGATTACATCTGCTGCAGAACCTCCTCTATCCATAGATCACAGCTGCTGCAGAACCTCCTCTATCCATAGATCACAGCTGCTGCAGAACCTCCTCTATCCATAGATCACATCTGCTGGAGAACCTCCTCTATCCATAGATCACATCTGCTGGGGAACCTCTTCTATCCATAGATCACATCTGCTGGAGAACCTCTTCTATCCATAGATCACATCTGCTGCAGAACCTCCTCTCTCCATAGATCACATCTGCTGGAGAACCTCCTCTATCCATAGATCACATCTGCTGGAGAACCTCCTCTATCCATAGATCACATCTGCTGGAGAACCTCCTCTATCCATAGATCACATCTGCTGGAGAACCTCTTCTCTCCATAGATCACATCTGCTGGAGAACCTCTTCTCTCCATAGATCACATCTGCTGGAGAACCTCTTCTATCCATAGATCACATCTGCTGGAGAACCTCTTCTCTCCATAGATCACATCTGCTGCAGAACCTCTTCTCTCCATAGATCACATCTGCTGCAGAACCTCCTCTCTCCATAGATCACATCTGCTGCAGAACCTCCTCTCTCCATAGATCACATCTGCTGGAGAACCTTTTCTATCCATAGATCACATCTGCTGGAGAACCTCTTCTCTCCATAGATCACATCTGCTGGAGAACCTCTTCTATCCATAGATCACATCTGCCGGAGAACCTTCTCTATCCATAGATCACATCTGCTGGAGAACCTCTTCTATCCATAGATCACATCTGCTGGAGAACCTCCTCTATCCATAGATCACATCTGCCGGAGAACCTTCTCTATCCATAGATCACATCTGCTGGAGAACCTCCTCTATCCATAGATCACATCTGCTGGAGAACCTCTTCTCTCCATAGATCACATCTGCTGGAGAACCTCTTCTATCCATAGATCACATCTGCCGGAGAACCTTCTCTATCCATAGATCACATCTGCTGCAGAACCTCCTCTCTCCATAGATCACATCTGCCGGAGAACCTCCTCTATCCATAGATCACATCTGCTGGAGAACCTCTTCTATCCATAGATCACATCTGCCGGAGAACCTCTTCTATCCATAGATCACATCTTCTGCAGGACCTCCTCTATCCATAGATCACATCTGCTGGAGAACCTCTTCTCTCCATAGATCACATCTGCTGGAGAACCTCTTCTCTCCATAGATCACATCTGCTGGAGAACCTCTTCTATCCATAGATCACAGCTGCTGCAGAACCTCTTCTATCCATAGATCACATCTGCTGGAGAACCTCTTCTCTCCATAGACTCCATAGATCACATCTGCTGGAGAACCTCTTCTCTCCATAGATCACATCTGCTGGAGAACCTCTTCTCTCCATAGATCACATCTGCTGGAGAACCTCCTCTCTCCATAGATCACATCTGCTGCAGAACCTCCTCTCTCCATAGATCACATCTGCCGGAGAACCTCCTCTATCCATAGATCACATCTGCTGGAGAACCTCCTCTCTCCATAGATCACATCTGCTGGAGAACCTCCTCTATCCATAGATCGCATCTGCTGGAGAATCTCCTCTATCCATAGATCACATCTGCTGGAGAACCTCTTCTATCCATAAATCACATCTGCTGCAGAACCTCCTCTATCCATAGATCACATCTGCTGGAGAACCTCTTCTCTCCATAGATCACATCTGCTGGAGAACCTCTTCTCTCCATAGATCACATCTGCTGGAGAACCTCTTCTATCCATAGATCACATCTGCTGCAGAACCTCCTCTATCCATAGATCACATCTGCTGGAGAACCTCTTCTCTCCATAGATCACATCTGCTGGAGAACCTCTTCTATCCATAGATCACATCTGCTGCAGAACCTCTTCTCTCCATAGATCACATCTGCTGCAGAACCTCTTCTATCCATAGATCACATCTGCCGGAGAACCTCTTCTATCCATAGATCACATCTGCTGGAGAACCTCTTCTCTCCATAGATCACATCTGCTGCAGAACCTCCTCTCTCCATAGATCACATCTGCCGGAGAACCTCCTCTATCCATAGATCACATCTGCTGGAGAACCTCTTCTATCCATAGATCACATCTGCTGGAGAACCTCTTCTATCCATAGATCACATCTGCCGGAGAACCTCTTCTATCCATAGATCACATCTGCTGGAGAACCTCTTCTATCCATAGATCACATCTGCTGGAGAACCTCTTCTATCCATAGATCACATCTGCTGCAGAACCTCCTCTCTCCATAGATCACATCTGCTGCAGAACCTCCTCTCTCCATAGATCACATCTGCTGGAGAACCTCCTCTATCCATAGATCACATCTGCTGGAGAACCTCCTCTATCCATAGATCACATCTGCTGGAGAACCTCCTCTATCCATAGGTCACATCTGCTGCAGAACCTCTTCTATCCATAGATCACATCTGCTGCAGAACCTCCTCTATCCATAGATCACATCTGCTGCAGAACCTCTTCTCTCCATAGATCACATCTGCTGGAGAACCTCTTCTATCCATAGATCACATCTGCTGGAGAACCTCCTCTATCCATAGATCACATCTGCTGGAGAACCTCCTCTATCCATAGGTCACATCTGCTGCAGAACCTCTTCTATCCATAGATCACATCTGCTGCAGAACCTCCTCTATCCATAGGTCACATCTGCTGCAGAACCTCTTCTATCCATAGATCACATCTGCTGCAGAACCTCCTCTATCCATAGATCACATCTGCTGCAGAACCTCTTCTCTCCATAGATCACATCTGCTGGAGAACCTCTTCTATCCATAGATCACATCTGCTGGAGAACCTCCTCTATCCATAGATCACATCTGCTGGAGAACCTCCTCTATCCATAGGTCACATCTGCTGCAGAACCTCTTCTATCCATAGATCACATCTGCTGCAGAACCTCCTCTATCCATAGATCACATCTGCTGCAGAACCTCTTCTCTCCATAGATCACATCTGCTGGAGAACCTCCTCTATCCATAGATCACATCTGCTGGAGAACCTCCTCTATCCATAGATCACATCTGCCGGAGAACCTCCTCTATCCATAGATCACATCTGCTGGAGAACCTCCTCTCTCCATAGATCACATCTGCTGGAGAACCTCCTCTATCCATAGATCACATCTGCTGGGGAACCTCTTCTATCCATAGATCACATCTGCTGGAGAACCTCCTCTATCCATAGATCACATCTGCTGGAGACCCTCTTCTATCCATAGATCACATCTGCTGCAGAACCTCCTCTATCCATAGATCACATCTGCTGGAGAACCTCTTCTCTCCATAGATCACATCTGCTGAAGAACCTCTTCTCTCCATAGATCACATCTGCTGGAGAACCTCTTCTATCCATAGATCACATCTGCTGCAGAACCTCCTCTATCCATAGATCACATCTGCTGGAGAACCTCCTCTATCCATAGATCACATCTGCTGGAGAACCTCTTCTATCCATAGATCACATCTGCTGCAGAACCTCCTCTATCCATAGATCACATCTGCTGGAGAACCTCTTCTCTCCATAGATCACATCTGCTGGAGAACCTCTTCTCTCCATAGATCACATCTGCTGCAGAACCTCCTCTATCCATAGATCACATCTGCTGGAGAACCTCTTCTCTCCATAGATTACATCTGCTGGAGAACCTCTTCTCTCCATAGATCACATCTGCTGCAGAACCTCTTCTCTCCATAGATCACATCTGCTGCAGAACCTCTTCTATCCATAGATCACATCTGCCGGAGAACCTCTTCTATCCATAGATCACATCTGCCGGAGAACCTCTTCTATCCATAGATCACATCTGCTGCAGAACCTCCTCTCTCCATAGATCACATCTGCCGGAGAACCTCTTCTATCCATAGATCACATCTGCTGGAGAACCTCCTCTATCCATAGATCACATCTGCTGGAGAACCTCTTCTCTCCATAGATCACATCTGCTGGAGAACCTTCTCTATCTATAGATTACATCTGCTGCAGAACCTCCTCTATCCATAGATCACAGCTGCTGCAGAACCTCCTCTATCCATAGATCACAGCTGCTGCAGAACCTCCTCTATCCATAGATCACATCTGCTGGAGAACCTCCTCTATCCATAGATCACATCTGCTGGGGAACCTCTTCTATCCATAGATCACATCTGCTGGAGAACCTCTTCTATCCATAGATCACATCTGCTGCAGAACCTCCTCTCTCCATAGATCACATCTGCTGGAGAACCTCCTCTATCCATAGATCACATCTGCTGGAGAACCTCCTCTATCCATAGATCACATCTGCTGGAGAACCTCCTCTATCCATAGATCACATCTGCTGGAGAACCTCTTCTCTCCATAGATCACATCTGCTGGAGAACCTCTTCTCTCCATAGATCACATCTGCTGGAGAACCTCTTCTATCCATAGATCACATCTGCTGGAGAACCTCTTCTCTCCATAGATCACATCTGCTGCAGAACCTCTTCTCTCCATAGATCACATCTGCTGCAGAACCTCCTCTCTCCATAGATCACATCTGCTGCAGAACCTCCTCTCTCCATAGATCACATCTGCTGGAGAACCTTTTCTATCCATAGATCACATCTGCTGGAGAACCTCTTCTCTCCATAGATCACATCTGCTGGAGAACCTCTTCTATCCATAGATCACATCTGCCGGAGAACCTTCTCTATCCATAGATCACATCTGCTGGAGAACCTCTTCTATCCATAGATCACATCTGCTGGAGAACCTCCTCTATCCATAGATCACATCTGCCGGAGAACCTTCTCTATCCATAGATCACATCTGCTGGAGAACCTCCTCTATCCATAGATCACATCTGCTGGAGAACCTCTTCTCTCCATAGATCACATCTGCTGGAGAACCTCTTCTATCCATAGATCACATCTGCCGGAGAACCTTCTCTATCCATAGATCACATCTGCTGCAGAACCTCCTCTCTCCATAGATCACATCTGCCGGAGAACCTCCTCTATCCATAGATCACATCTGCTGGAGAACCTCTTCTATCCATAGATCACATCTGCCGGAGAACCTCTTCTATCCATAGATCACATCTGCTGCAGGACCTCCTCTATCCATAGATCACATCTGCTGGAGAACCTCTTCTCTCCATAGATCACATCTGCTGGAGAACCTCTTCTCTCCATAGATCACATCTGCTGGAGAACCTCTTCTATCCATAGATCACAGCTGCTGCAGAACCTCTTCTATCCATAGATCACATCTGCTGGAGAACCTCTTCTCTCCATAGACTCCATAGATCACATCTGCTGGAGAACCTCTTCTCTCCATAGATCACATCTGCTGGAGAACCTCTTCTCTCCATAGATCACATCTGCTGGAGAACCTCCTCTCTCCATAGATCACATCTGCTGCAGAACCTCCTCTCTCCATAGATCACATCTGCTGAAGAACCTCCTCTATCCATAGATCACATCTGCCGGAGAACCTCCTCTATCCATAGATCACATCTGCTGGAGAACCTCCTCTCTCCATAGATCACATCTGCTGGAGAACCTCCTCTATCCATAGATCGCATCTGCTGGAGAATCTCCTCTATCCATAGATCACATCTGCTGGAGAACCTCTTCTATCCATAAATCACATCTGCTGCAGAACCTCCTCTATCCATAGATCACATCTGCTGGAGAACCTCTTCTCTCCATAGATCACATCTGCTGGAGAACCTCTTCTCTCCATAGATCACATCTGCTGGAGAACCTCTTCTATCCATAGATCACATCTGCTGCAGAACCTCCTCTATCCATAGATCACATCTGCTGGAGAACCTCTTCTCTCCATAGATCACATCTGCTGGAGAACCTCTTCTATCCATAGATCACATCTGCTGCAGAACCTCTTCTCTCCATAGATCACATCTGCTGCAGAACCTCTTCTATCCATAGATCACATCTGCCGGAGAACCTCTTCTATCCATAGATCACATCTGCTGGAGAACCTCTTCTCTCCATAGATCACATCTGCTGCAGAACCTCCTCTCTCCATAGATCACATCTGCCGGAGAACCTCCTCTATCCATAGATCACATCTGCTGGAGAACCTCTTCTATCCATAGATCACATCTGCTGGAGAACCTCTTCTATCCATAGATCACATCTGCCGGAGAACCTCTTCTATCCATAGATCACATCTGCTGGAGAACCTCTTCTATCCATAGATCACATCTGCTGGAGAACCTCTTCTATCCATAGATCACATCTGCTGCAGAACCTCCTCTCTCCATAGATCACATCTGCTGCAGAACCTCCTCTCTCCATAGATCACATCTGCTGGAGAACCTCCTCTATCCATAGATCACATCTGCTGGAGAACCTCCTCTATCTATAGATCACATCTGCTGGAGAACCTCCTCTATCCATAGGTCACATCTGCTGGAGAACCTCTTCTATCCATAGATCACATCTGCTGCAGAACCTCCTCTATCCATAGATCACATCTGCTGCAGAACCTCTTCTCTCCATAGATCACATCTGCTGGAGAACCTCTTCTATCCATAGATCACATCTGCTGGAGAACCTCCTCTATCCATAGATCACATCTGCTGGAGAACCTCCTCTATCCATAGGTCACATCTGCTGCAGAACCTCTTCTATCCATAGATCACATCTGCTGCAGAACCTCCTCTATCCATAGATCACATCTGCTGCAGAACCTCTTCTCTCCATAGATCACATCTGCTGGAGAACCTCCTCTATCCATAGATCACATCTGCTGGAGAACCTCCTCTATCCATAGATCACATCTGCTGGAGAACCTCCTCTATCCATAGATCACATCTGCTGGAGAACCTCCTCTATCCATAGATCACATCTGCTGGAGAACCTCCTCTATCCATAGATCACATCTGCTGGGGAACCTCTTCTATCCATAGATCACATCTGCTGGAGAACCTCCTCTATCCATAGATCACATCTGCTGGAAAACCTCTTCTATCCATAGATCACATCTGCTGCAGAACCTCCTCTATCCATAGATCACATCTGCTGGAGAACCTCTTCTCTCCATAGATCACATCTGCTGAAGAACCTCTTCTCTCCATAGATCACATCTGCTGGAGAACCTCTTCTATCCATAGATCACATCTGCTGCAGAACCTCCTCTATCCATAGATCACATCTGCTGGAGAACCTCCTCTATCCATAGATCACATCTGCTGGAGAACCTCTTCTATCCATAGATCACACCTGCTGCAGAACCTCCTCTATCCATAGATCACATCTGCTGGAGAACCTCTTCTCTCCATAGATCACATCTGCTGGAGAACCTCTTCTCTCCATAGATCACATCTGCTGGAGAACCTCTTCTATCCATAGATCACATCTGCTGCAGAACCTCCTCTATCCATAGATCACATCTGCTGGAGAACCTCTTCTCTCCATAGATTACATCTGCTGGAGAACCTCTTCTCTCCATAGATCACATCTGCTGCAGAACCTCTTCTCTCCATAGATCACATCTGCTGCAGAACCTCTTCTATCCATAGATCACATCTGCCGGAGAACCTCTTCTATCCATAGATCACATCTGCTGGAGAACCTCTTCTATCCATAGATCACATCTGCTGCAGAACCTCCTCTCTCCATAGATCACATCTGCTGCAGAACCTCCTCTATCCATAGATCACATCTGCTGGAGAACCTCTTCTCTCCATAGATTACATCTGCTGGAGAACCTCTTCTCTCCATAGATCACATCTGCTGCAGAACCTCTTCTCTCCATAGATCACATCTGCTGCAGAACCTCTTCTATCCATAGATCACATCTGCCGGAGAACCTCTTCTATCCATAGATCACATCTGCCGGAGAACCTCTTCTATCCATAGATCACATCTGCTGCAGAACCTCCTCTCTCCATAGATCACATCTGCCGGAGAACCTCTTCTATCCATAGATCACATCTGCTGGAGAACCTCCTCTATCCATAGATCACATCTGCTGGAGAACCTCTTCTCTCCATAGATCACATCTGCTGCAGAACCTCCTCTCTCCATAGATCACATCTGCCGGAGAACCTCCTCTATCCATAGATCACATCTGCTGGAGAACCTCTTCTATCCATAGATCACATCTGCCGGAGAACCTCTTCTATCCATAGATCACATCTGCTGGAGAACCTCTTCTATCCATAGATCACATCTGCTGGAGAACCTCTTCTATCCATAGATCACATCTGCTGCAGAACCTCCTCTCTCCATAGATCACATCTGCTGCAGAACCTCCTCTCTCCATAGATCACATCTGCTGGAGAACCTCCTCTATCCATAGATCACATCTGCTGGAGAACCTCCTCTATCCATAGATCACATCTGCTGGAGAACCTCCTCTATCCATAGGTCACATCTGCTGCAGAACCTCTTCTATCCATAGATCACATCTGCTGCAGAACCTCCTCTATCCATAGATCACATCTGCTGCAGAACCTCTTCTCTCCATAGATCACATCTGCTGGAGAACCTCTTCTATCCATAGATCACATCTGCTGGAGAACCTCCTCTATCCATAGATCACATCTGCTGGAGAACCTCCTCTATCCATAGGTCACATCTGCTGCAGAACCTCCTCTATCCATAGATCACATCTGCTGGGGAACCTCTTCTATCCATAGATCACATCTGCTGGAGAACCTCCTCTATCCATAGATCACATCTGCTGGAGAACCTCTTCTATCCATAGGTAACATCTGCTGCAGAACCTCCTCTATCCATAGATCACATGTGCTGGAGAACCTCTTCTCTCCATAGATCACATCTGCCGGAGAACCTCTTCTATCCATAGATCACATCTGCCGGAGAACCTCTTCTATCCATAGATCACATCTGCTGCAGAACCTCCTCTATCCATAGATCACATCTGCTGGAGAACCTCTTCTCTCCATAGATCACATCTGCTGGAGAACCTCTTCTTTCCATAGATCACATCTGCTGGAGAACCTCTTCTATCCATAGATCACATCTGCTGCAGAACCTCTTCTCTCCATAGATCACATCTGCTGCAGAACCTCTTCTATCCATAGATCACATCTGCCGGAGAACCTCTTCTATCCATAGATCACATCTGCCGGAGAACCTCTTCTATCCATAGATCACATCTGCTGCAGAACCTCCTCTCTCCATAGATCACATCTGCCGGAGAACCTCTTCTATCCATAGATCACATCTGCTGGAGAACCTCCTCTATCCATAGATCACATCTGCTGGAGAACCTCTTCTCTCCATAGATCACATCTGCTGCAGAACCTCCTCTCTCCATAGATCACATCTGCCGGAGAACCTCCTCTATCCATAGATCACATCTGCTGCAGAACCTCTTCTATCCATAGATCACATCTGCCAGAGAACCTCTTCTATCCATAGATCACATCTGCTGGAGAACCTCTTCTATCCATAGCTCACATCTGCTGGAGAACCTCTTCTATCCATAGATCACATCTGCTGCAGAACCTCCTCTCTCCATAGATCACATCTGCTGCAGAACCTCCTCTCTCCATAGATCACATCTGCTGGAGAACCTCCTCTATCCATAGATCACATCTGCTGGAGAACCTCCTCTATCCATAGATCACATCTGCCGGAGAACCTCCTCTATCCATAGATCACATCTGCTGCAGAACCTCCTCTATCCATAGATCACATCTGCTGCAGAACCTCTTCTCTCCATAGATCACATCTGCTGGAGAACCTCTTCTATCCATAGATCACATCTGCTGGAGAACCTCCTCTATCCATAGGTCACATCTGCTGCAGAAACTCTTCTATCCATAGATCACATCTGCTGCAGAACCTCCTCTATCCATAGATCACATCTGCTGCAGAACCTCTTCTCTCCATAGATCACATCTGCTGGAGAACCTCCTCTATCCATAGATCACATCTGCTGGAGAACCTCCTCTATCCATAGATCACATCTGCTGGAGAACCTCTTCTCTCCATAGATCACATCTGCTGCAGAACCTCCTCTATCCATAGATCACATCTGCTGGAGAACCTCTTCTATCCATAGATCACATCTGCTGGAGAACCTCTTCTATCCATAGATCACATCTGCTGCAGAACCTCCTCTCTCCATAGATCACATCTGCTGCAGAACCTCCTCTCTCCATAGATCACATCTGCTGGAGAACCTCCTCTATCCATAGATCACATCTGCTGGAGAACCTCCTCTATCCATAGATCACATCTGCTGGAGAACCTCCTCTATCCATAGGTCACATCTGCTGCAGAACCTCTTCTATCCATAGATCACATCTGCTGCAGAACCTCCTCTATCCATAGATCACATCTGCTGCAGAACCTCTTCTCTCCATAGATCACATCTGCTGGAGAACCTCTTCTATCCATAGATCACATCTGCTGGAGAACCTCCTCTATCCATAGATCACATCTGCTGGAGAACCTCCTCTATCCATAGGTCACATCTGCTGCAGAACCTCTTCTATCCATAGATCACATCTGCTGCAGAACCTCCTCTATCCATAGATCCCATCTGCTGCAGAACCTCTTCTCTCCATAGATCACATCTGCTGGAGAACCTCCTCTATCCATAGATCACATCTGCTGGAGAACCTCCTCTATCCATAGATCACATCTGCCGGAGAACCTCCTCTATCCATAGATCACATCTGCTGGAGAACCTCCTCTATCCATAGATCACATCTGCTGGAGAACCTCCTCTCTCCATAGATCACATCTGCTGGAGAACCTCCTCTATCCATAGATCACATCTGCTGCAGAACCTCCTCTATCCATAGATCACATCTGCTGGGGAACCTCTTCTATCCATAGATCACATCTGCTGGAGAACCTCCTCTATCCATAGATCACATCTGCTGGAGAACCTCTTCTATCCATAGGTAACATCTGCTGCAGAACCTCCTCTATCCATAGATCACATGTGCTGGAGAACCTCTTCTCTCCATAGATCACATCTGCCGGAGAACCTCTTCTATCCATAGATCACATCTGCCGGAGAACCTCTTCTATCCATAGATCACATCTGCTGCAGAACCTCCTCTATCCATAGATCACATCTGCTGGAGAACCTCTTCTCTCCATAGATCACATCTGCTGGAGAACCTCTTCTTTCCATAGATCACATCTGCTGGAGAACCTCTTCTATCCATAGATCACATCTGCTGCAGAACCTCTTCTCTCCATAGATCACATCTGCTGCAGAACCTCTTCTATCCATAGATCACATCTGCCGGAGAACCTCTTCTATCCATAGATCACATCTGCCGGAGAACCTCTTCTATCCATAGATCACATCTGCTGCAGAACCTCCTCTCTCCATAGATCACATCTGCCGGAGAACCTCTTCTATCCATAGATCACATCTGCTGGAGAACCTCCTCTATCCATAGATCACATCTGCTGGAGAACCTCTTCTCTCAATAGATCACATCTGCTGCAGAACCTCCTCTCTCCATAGATCACATCTGCCGGAGAACCTCCTCTATCCATAGATCACATCTGCTGCAGAACCTCTTCTATCCATAGATCACATCTGCCAGAGAACCTCTTCTATCCATAGATCACATCTGCTGGAGAACCTCTTCTATCCATAGCTCACATCTGCTGGAGAACCTCTTCTATCCATAGATCACATCTGCTGCAGAACCTCCTCTCTCCATAGATCACATCTGCTGCAGAACCTCCTCTCTCCATAGATCACATCTGCTGGAGAACCTCCTCTATCCATAGATCACATCTGCTGGAGAACCTCCTCTATCCATAGATCACATCTGCCGGAGAACCTCCTCTATCCATAGATCACATCTGCTGCAGAACCTCCTCTATCCATAGATCACATCTGCTGCAGAACCTCTTCTCTCCATAGATCACATCTGCTGGAGAACCTCTTCTATCCATAGATCACATCTGCTGGAGAACCTCCTCTATCCATAGGTCACATCTGCTGCAGAAACTCTTCTATCCATAGATCACATCTGCTGCAGAACCTCCTCTATCCATAGATCACATCTGCTGCAGAACCTCTTCTCTCCATAGATCACATCTGCTGGAGAACCTCCTCTATCCATAGATCACATCTGCTGGAGAACCTCCTCTATCCATAGATCACATCTGCTGGAGAACCTCTTCTCTCCATAGATCACATCTGCTGCAGAACCTCCTCTATCCATAGATCACATCTGCTGCAGAACCTCCTCTATCCATAGATCACATCTGCTGGAGAACCTTTTCTCTCCATAGATCACATCTGCCGGAGAACCTCTTCTATCCATAGATCACATCTGCTGGAGAACCTCCTCTATCCATAGATCACATCTGCTGGAGAACCTCCTTTATCCATAGATCACATCTGCTGCAGAACCTCCTCTCTCCATAGATCACATCTGCTGCAGAACCTCTTCTATCCATAGATCACATCTGCTGGAGAACCTCCTCTATCCATAGATCACATCTGCTGCAGAACCTCTTCTCTCCATAGATCACATCTGCCGGAGAACCTCTTCTATCTATAGATCACATTTGCTGGAGAACCTCTTCTATCCACAGATCACATCTGCTGGAGAACCTCTTCTCTCCATAGATCACATCTGCTGCAGAACCTCTTCTCTCCATAGATCACATCTGCTGGAGAACCTCTTCTCTCCATAGATCACATCTGCTGGAGAACCTCTTCTATCCATAGATCACATCTGCTGCAGAACCTCCTCTATCCATAGATCACAGCTGCTGCAGAACCTCCTCTATCCATAGATCACATCTGCTGGAGAACCTCTTCTCTCCATAGATCACATCTGCTGGAGAACCTCCTCTATCCATAGATCACATCTGCTGGAGAACCTCCTCTATCCATTGATCACATCTGCTGCAGAACCTCCTCTATCCATAGATCACATCTGCTGGAGAACCTCTTCTCTCCATAGATCACATCTGCTGCAGAACCTCCTCTATCCATAGATCACATCTGCTGCAGAACCTCCTCTATCTATAGATCACATCTGCTGGAGAACCTCCTCTATCCATAGATCACATCTGCTGGACAAACCTCTTCTATCCATAGATCACATCTGCTGCAGAACCTCCTCTATCCATAGATCACATCTACTGCAGAACCTCCTCTATCCATAGATCACATCTGCTGGAGAACCTCCTCTATCCATAGATCACATCTGCTGGAGAACCTCTTCTCTCCATAGATCACATCTGCTGGAGAACCTCCTCTATCCATAGATCACATCTGCTGGATAACCTCTTCTCTCCATAGATCACATCTGCTGGAGAACCTCTTCTACCTATAGATCACATCTGCTGCAGAACCTCTTCTCTCCATAGATCACATCTGCTGCAGAACCTCTTCTACCCATAGATCACATCTGCCAGAGAACCTCCTCTATCCATAGATAACATCTGCTGCAGAACCTCCTCTATCCATAGATCACAGCTGCCGGAGAACCTCTTCTATCCATAGATCACATCTGCTGGAGAACCTCCTCTATCCATAGATCACATCTGCTGGAGAACCTCCTCTATCCATAGATCACATCTGCTGCAGAATCTCTTCTCTCCATAGATCACATCTGCTGCAGAACCTCCTCTATCCATAGATCACATCTGCTGGAGAACCTCTTCTCTCCATAGATCACATCTGCTGGAGAACCTCTTCTACCCATAGATCACATCTGCTGCAGAACCTCTTCTCTCCATAGATCACATCTGCTGCAGAACCTCTTCTACCCATAGATCACATCTGCCAGAGAACCTCCTCTATCCATAGATAACATCTGCTGCAGAACCTCCTCTATCCATAGATCACAGCTGCCGGAGAACCTCTTCTATCCATAGATCACATCTGCTGGAGAACCTCCTCTATCCATAGATCACATCTGCTGCAGAACCTCTTCTCTCCATAGATCACATCTGCTGGAGAACCTCCTCTATCCATAGATCACATCTGCTGGAGAACCTCCTCTATCCATAGATCACATCTGCTGCAGAACCTCCTCTCTCCATAGATCACATCTGCTGCAGAACCTCTTCTCTCCATAGATCACATCTGCTGGAGTACCTCTTCTCTCCATAGATCACATCTGCTGGAGAACCTCTTCTATCCATAGATCACATCTGCTGGAGAACCTCCTCTATCCATAGATCACATCTGCTGCAGAACCTCTTCTATCTATAGATCACATCTGCTGGAGAACCTCCTCTATCCATAGATCACATCTGCTGGAGAACCTCCTCTATCCATAGATCACATCTGCTGCAGAACCTCCTCTATCCATAGATCACATCTGCTGCAGAACCTCCTCTATCCATAGATCACATCTGCTGCAGAACCTCCTCTATCCATAGATCACATCTGCCGGAGAACCTCCTCTATCCATAGATCACATCTGCTGCAGAACCTCTTCTATCCATAGATCACATCTGCTGGAGAACCTCCTATATCCATAGATCACATCTGCCGGAGAACCTCTTCTCTCCATAGATCACATCTGCTGGAGAACCTCTTCTCTCCATAGATCACCTCTGCTGCAGAACCTCTTCTATCCATAGATCACATCTGCTGGAGAACCTCTTCTATCCATAGATCACATCTGCTGGAGAACCTCTTCTATCCATAGATCACATCTGCTGGAGAACCTCCTCTATCCATAGATCACATCTGCTGCAGAACCTCCTCTCTCCATAGATCACATCTGCTGCAGAACCTCTTCTCTCCATAGATCACATCTGCCGGAGAACCTCTTCTATCCATTGATCACATCTGCTGGAGAACCTCTTCTATCCATTGATCACATCTGCTGGAGAACCTCTTCTATCCATAGATCACATCTGCTGGAGAACCTCTTCTCTCCATAGATCACATCTGCTGGAGAACCTCCTCTATCCATAGATCACATCTGCTGGAGAACCTCCTCTATCCATAGATCACATCTGCTGCAGAACCTCCTCTATCCATAGATCACATCTGCTGCAGAACCTCCTCTATCCATAGATCACATCTGCTGGAGAACTTCTTCTCTCCATAGATCACATCTGCTGGAGAACCTCTTCTATCCATAGATCACATCTGCCGGAGAACCTCTTCTCTCCATAGATCACATCTGCTGCAGAACCTCTTCTATCCATAGATCACATCTGCTGCAGAACCTCCTCTATCCATAGATCACATCTGCTGGAGAACCTCTTCTCTCCATAGATCACATCTGCCGGAGAACCTCCTCTATGTATAGATCACATCTGCTGCAGAACCTCCTCTATCCATAGATCACAGCTGCTGCAGAACCTCCTCTATCCATAGATCACAGCTGCTGCAGAACCTCCTCTATCCATAGATCACATCTGCTGGAGAACCTCTTCTATCCATAGATCACATCTGCTGCAGAACCTCCTCTATCCATAGATCACATCTGCTGGAGAACCTCCTCTATCCATAAATCACATCTGCTGGAGAACCTCTTCTATCCATAGATCACATCCACTGGAGAACCTCCTCTATCCATAGATCACATCTGCTGCAGAACCTCCTCTCTCCATAGATCACATCTGCTGGAGAACCTCCTCTATCCATAGATCACATCTGCTGCAGAACCTCTTCTCTCCATAGATCACATCTGCTGGAGAACCTCTTCTATCCATAGATCACATCTGCCGGAGAACCTCTTCTATCTATAGATCACATCTGCTGGAGAACCTCTTCTATCCATAGATCACATCTGCTGGAGAACCTCTTCTATCCATAGATCACATCTGCTGGAGAACCTCTTCTCTCCATAGATCACATCTGCTGCAGAACCTCTTCTCTCCATAGATCACATCTGCTGGAGAACCTCTTCTCTCCATAGATCACATCTGCTGGAGAACCTCCTCTATCTATAGATCACATCTGCTGGAGAACCTCTTCTATCCATAGATCACATCTGCTGCAGAACCTCCTCTCTCCATAGATCACATCTGCTGCAGAACCTCCTCTATCCATAGATCACATCTGCTGGAGAACCTCTTCTCTCCATAGATCACATCTGCTGCAGAACCTCTTCTCTCCATAGATCACATCTGCTGGAGAACCTCCTCTATCCATAGATCACATCTGCTGGAGAACCTCCTCTATCCATAGATCACATCTGCTGCAGAACCTCCTCTCTCCATAGATCACATCTGCTGCAGAACCTCTTCTCTCCATAGATCACATCTGCTGGAGTACCTCTTCTCTCCATAGATCACATCTGCTGGAGAACCTCTTCTATCCATAGATCACATCTGCTGGAGAACCTCCTCTATCCATAGATCACATCTGCTGCAGAACCTCTTCTATCTATAGATCACATCTGCTGGAGAACCTCCTCTATCCATAGATCACATCTGCTGGAGAACCTCCTCTATCCATAGATCACATCTGCTGCAGAACCTCCTCTATCCATAGATCACATCTGCTGCAGAACCTCCTCTATCCATAGATCACATCTGCTGCAGAACCTCCTCTATCCATAGATCACATCTGCTGCAGAACCTCCTCTATCCATAGATCACATCTGCCGGAGAACCTCCTCTATCCATAGATCACATCTGCTGCAGAACCTCTTCTATCCATAGATCACATCTGCTGGAGAACCTCCTATATCCATAGATCACATCTGCCGGAGAACCTCTTCTCTCCATAGATCACATCTGCTGGAGAACCTCTTCTCTCCATAGATCACCTCTGCTGCAGAACCTCTTCTATCCATAGATCACATCTGCTGGAGAACCTCTTCTCTCCATAGATCACATCTGCTGCAGAACCTCCTCTATCCATAGATCACATCTGCTGGAGAACCTCTTCTCTCCATAGATCACATCTGCTGGAGAACCTCTTCTACCCATAGATCACATCTGCTGCAGAACCTCTTCTCTCCATAGATCACATCTGCTGCAGAACCTCTTCTACCCATAGATCACATCTGCCAGAGAACCTCCTCTATCCATAGATAACATCTGCTGCAGAACCTCCTCTATCCATAGATCACAGCTGCCGGAGAACCTCTTCTATCCATAGATCACATCTGCTGGAGAACCTCCTCTATCCATAGATCACATCTGCTGCAGAACCTCCTCTATCCATAGATCACGTCTGCCGGAGAACCTCTTCTATCCATAGATCACATCTGCTGGAGAACCTCCTCTATCCATAGATCACATCTGCTGCAGAACCTCCTCTATCCATAGATCACATCTGCTGCAGAACCTCTTCTCTCCATAGATCACATCTGCTGCAGAACCTCTTCTCTCTATAGATCACATCTGCTGCAGAACCTCTTCTATCCATAGATCACATCTGCTGGAGAACCTCTTCTATCCATAGATCACATCTGCCGGAGAACCTCTTCTATCCATAGATCACATCTGCCGGAGAACCTCTTCTATCTATAGATCACATCTGCTGGAGAACCTCTTCTATCCATAGATCACATCTGCTGGAGAACCTCTTCTCTCCATAGATCACATCTGCTGCAGAACCTCTTCTCTCCATAGATCACATCTGCTGGAGAACCTCTTCTCTCCATAGATCACATCTGCTGGAGAACCTCCTCTATCTATAGATCACATCTGCTGGAGAACCTCTTCTATCCATAGATCACATCTGCTGCAGAACCTCCTCTCTCCATAGATCACATCTGCTGCAGAACCTCCTCTATCCATAGATCACATCTGCTGGAGAACCTCTTCTCTCCATAGATCACATCTGCTGCAGAACCTCCTCTATCCATAGATCACGTCTGCCGGAGAACCTCTTCTATCCATAGATCACATCTGCTGGAGAACCTCCTCTATCTATAGATCACATCTGCTGGAGAACCTCTTCTATCCATAGATCACATCTGCTGCAGAACCTCCTCTATCCATAGATCACATCTGCTGCAGAACCTCTTCTCTCCATAGATCACATCTGCTGCAGAACCTCTTCTCTCTATAGATCACATCTGCTGCAGAACCTCTTCTATCTATAGATCACATCTGCTGGAGAACCTCTTCTATCCATAGATCACATCTGCCGGAGAACCTCTTCTATCCATAGATCACATCTGCTGGAGAACCTCCTCTATCCATAGATCACATCTGCCGGAGAACCTCTTCTATCCATAGATCACATCTGCTGGAGAACCTCTTCTATCCATAGATCACATCTACTGCAGAACCTCTTCTCTCCATGGATCACATCTGCTGCAGAATCTCTTCTCTCCATAGATCACATCTGCTGCAGAACCTCTTCTCTCCATAGATCACATCTGCTGCAGAACCTCCTCTATCCATAGATCACATCTGCTGCAGAACCTCTTCTCTCCATAGATCACATCTGCTGCAGAACCTCTTCTCTCCATAGATCACATCTGCTGCAGAACCTCCTCTCTCCATAGATCACATCTGCTGCAGAACCTCTTCTCTCTATAGATCACATCTGCTGCAGAACCTCTTCTATCCATAGATCACATTGTAACAAGCCCCTTTGCTCGCTCGGCTCCACTCTCCCGACACTCCTCTGCTCTATTGGATCATCCGGTGCTCCAGGATTCAAACTACCGCTATGTGCCATTCGAATCCATTTGTGATCGGTCAGAACAAACACCAGGCAGGCTGTATGTAAGTTCCAACAGGAGAGACTTTATTAGAACCAAAAACAAGTCTTATATACAGAAACAGAGGGAGTAACCAAAACATAATTAACATGAGCTAATTAACTAAATCCTTTAGCCAGCCAAGGTGACTCATAGATATGACCGTTCAGGGTAGACATCCCGTCTCCTGTCTCACCTGCTATTCAATATACATTATCATAAGTGTAAACATCACACATTTAGTAGGGTCAAATTAGCACAGAGGACAGACAGATGGCTGGAGGTGATTGTATTCGCATATCCTTAGAGTGAATGTGTGAACGTCCCAACAGTATGAATCAGTCACTCTAATATGGCATATCCAGGGTCCCCAGATTCTGTGTGTCTTGGGGGGACATGGACCTGATTCCAAAGTAACACCCCCCTCAAGGGTCCCCAGGCATACAGCTCACAAAGAGCACCGTTCCCCCAAATGCCAGGGCCCATGGTCGCAAGGCAAGAGGCTTGCATTCAGTCCCCTCCAAAAGCCTCTGTCCTGGCTAGGTCTGTCACACATCTCCCCTTTCGGCAGGAAACTAACATAGGAGGAGACCCCAAACGGGTTGACTCCGAAGTTAGTCCATAGTTCCATTCCCCCAATGCCAGCATCCACACAGTACCCCAAACAAATTGCTCCAAACAGAGCATTACTTACCCAGCCAACCTCTGCCTCTCTCAGAGAACATACCCGCCGCTGGGGAGAGGCCTGGACTGGCCCTTCTCCCTGGAGTCCTTTCTGCCGCTGGAGAGAAGACAGGGTGACTGGGCTCAGTCCGTCATGCTGTTGGGGATCTGGGTCGACTGCCCGGCATCCCTGGGGTATACAAGTGGAGACTGAAGTCCCATCCACTTGTGGTAGGTGAAAATCCCCCAGTGCTTGCAAAGCAAGGCTGACATCCTCCTGTCTCAGTGTCACACCATTTTCTGGGGTTGTGTCAGTGAGGACTGAAGTCCCATCCAGTACCACAGGACCTCCCTCTTCGGTTAGTTGAGAGCAGAGGCCCGTGGCACTCTGCTCTGTTGCCAGCTCTTCTGCTGGGTTGCTGTGAGTGGAGACCGCAGTCCCATCCACCGATATCCGCTCCTGTGGCAGTTGTGTGCCGATGCCAGTAGCATTCTGCCCTGCTGACAGTGATTCAGCTGGGAGTAAAAGCTTTACTGCCCCAGCTTGTTGCTGGGGAGAGGGGCCAACTGCCCCGGCTCCCTGAAACTCCCCAGTGGTTTCCGGTGCTGGGCAGAGGTGGGTATCACTCTGCCCTGTTGCCAGCACTTCTGCTGGGGACTCCACACCATCTGCTCTGGTTAACTGTTGGGGGGGAGATGGCCTGCTTCTCCTCCCTGCATCTCTCGCAACCTCCTTCCGAATTCCTCTTCCATGGCGGCTGGTTCTTTAGGCGTTGTCTCCGATTATATATAAGTGGAAAAACCGCGCTAGACCAAAAATAATAAAAAACCTGCTAATACTCAAACAAACAAAGCAAAGAACAAAATGGATTCAAAATAGTACAGCGCTTAAAAATCTATTTTAAAATAATGGCTACTGGACGTAGCTCAAATAAGTAATAAACTGAAACACAGTGAATGTGAAAATCAATGCATAGAGTTCATGAACAGTCCATTCCAATGGGTGATCTCTGATATGAATTATCCTCCATGGGAATAGAGGAACATACCCCTATAAGTGAATGTGGAATGAATACAAAAATGATACGTGAAAAATAGTCCAAAACAACATGTGTGTGTTGAAAAGGATGTCTATTCCTAGAACACACCGCTCAGCATGGAAAGATCTAAGGACCCAAATGTTGATGGTGAAAACACAAAAGAAGAGAAGAGAGCACAGTTGATAAAGTCGGGTACTCTTACCGGAAACGGTGGACCCACTGTCGTATGACAGTGGGTCAATCGAGCTTAATGGTCGCCGTGACCGGACAATGGAACTGAGAATCCTGAATGCCTGGGACCGATTCCAGCAGGGTGATGAATGATCAGCTCACACGATGGTGATCCCTCCAATCGTTTGCAGGCTCCAAAACGTTCCAAAATTAGACGCAGGGGTGGGAGAAAAAAGAAAACTCCAGATGGTGCAGGTCAATATAACCAATCAAGGTTTATTGAATACATTTTGTCTTTACAGACATAGAAACAAATAAAAGTGATCACAAAATAGTAAAAATATATAAAAGCAATGTGGGGTACAGCGATAGCAGGCCCTACGCGTTTCGACTCCCAAAGTCATCAACAGGGGCATAGTGCTGTACCCCCCACATTGCCGACTTTAAATAAGGTCTGACAAATATCTGACCCACCCTGAAGGGGCGGAGTCAAAACCGGAAATAGCAAAATATCCCACAGTGTCAGACTATCACCCATATAAATCATACCTTGACCTGCAAATCTACATGTCAAACTACAAATAATATACAGACAATGCATGGTATTAATACTATTTTTAGTAAAAACCCCAAAATAACACAGATTTATACAGATGATTTTCAAATATTCCCGCCAAAAGTACGAACCAATCCGATTGCACAAACTGATGACAGCATCTGTGTGAAGCACCTGGAACTCTGAGTCCTAATGTCCACAGTTAGCCCCACCGCCAGAAGAGGGCGTCCAATTGCCCAATGGCATCACATAACTGGCACACGGGAACATCTAAATGCAGCAACATCACTTGGATGTTGCTGCAATATGTATTGGGGACACCGGAGTAGCGTGGCGCCGCGGCGCACCATATCTATGGACGTACACAGCGTGTAGTTCATGTGAACGTCACACGCGCGCGCCTGAGAACGGCGTCATGACGTCACGACGCCTTTACGTCGCGTCATCACGACGCCGCAGTCAGAAGATGTGAGACAGCAACGTCTCATTACAAGGAAACGCCGCATCTCCATGGTGACATCCGAAACCATGGAGTGGGCGCCATCTAGTGGGCACAATTAATATGACTGGATACAGAAATAAATTCTGCTGATGGGCATGTATCTAAAAGCCCAAAACAACACCATACAGCAGAGTCTACCAACTGTTCTCAATCCTTCCTTGCAAACAAATAGCTGGAAAAATATTAAAAAAAGGAGAGAGGGACCCATTCCTTTATCCCACAACCAAACAGGTAATGAAAATGCAAATAGCACATGGAAACATATATAATCGGCCGACACATCCTGTCACAACATGAACGCAGAATGCCCCATACACACGTATGATTACACATGTGCATGAACATTCCACGGACAAAAGCCAGCTAATAACACTTTGAGTGGGAAAAAGGAAATGGAATCCATATGGAGCAAAGCAACCGCACCATGTCACCTGAAAAGGTGCACACGGACGATGGATTGCAACATAAATAATCATAAACCATCCGTGCCGACTAACATGGACACATGAGCCCAGGGTACTCACGCCCGGTTGATGAAACAATTGATGTCCCATTCAACGTTCATACCGTGGGGTGAGTAACACCTGAGCTCATGTATCCAGTAAGTCTCTAATCTCGAGACACCCCGCAGAGAGGAGTCCCCCCTCCAGTGGGGGACAAACCTATCTATCACCTGAAATAGGGTGCCTCTAGGATCCTTCGCATGATGTTCTAAATAATGTCGTGAAACAGTATGTTTATCACAACCTTTGCGAATTTTAGCTATGTGTTCATTAACACGAATAGAAAAATTCCTAATCGTGCGCCCTACATATTGGAGTTTGCATGGGCACGTGATTAGGTACACGACGAACCTAGTAACACAGGTGGTGAACTGCTTCATAGTGTAACTGCGTCCCGTAACACTAGAGCTGAATGTTACCGTTCTACGTCCACCCAATGCATTAACCATGCAAACATTGCATTTCCTACAAGGGTAATAGCCATTAGCCTCTGGAAAGAAAGAAATCTTTTTAGGAGGATCTATTGTATTGGGAGCTATTTCACCCTGGATAGAACGGGCACCTCTAAAGATCACCCCTGCACGTTCAGGGAGGGAGGGTCCCAGGATTCTATCACTTAATAACACTTTCCAATGTCTATTCAAAATCTTTTTTATCTCAAGATGTTGAGTAGAGTAGGAAGTGAAAAAGGACCATTTGAATCTATCCTCTCTCGCATTTCTCTGTTTGTTAATAAGGAGGGAGGACCTCTCAACATCCAATGCAGAAGAGATGTCTTTATCCAACCCACTGGATGGGTAACCCCTGTCCAGAAATCTTTCTTTTAAAACATTGGATTGGGCAAAGAAATCATCATCGTGGGTGCAGTTCCTCCTAAGACGGAGAAACTGTCCCCGAGGCACTGATTTCAACCATTGATCATGATGACAACTGTCTACAGGGATATAGCCATTTCTATCTGTTGACTTGAAATACGTTTTAAATTCAAGATGGTTATTGACAGACATCATTTCCAAGTCTAAGAAATGTATAGACGAGGAACTGGCCTCATATGTTAATACAATTCCCCGATCGTTGTCATTAAGGACCGCCATGAAAGTATCTAGAGATTCTCTCGTGCCCCTCCATAGGAGGAGGATGTCGTCTATATACCTAGCCCACAGGACTAATTCAGGTCTGTTAAGGGCATAGACGACATCCTCCTCCCACTGGGCCATAAAGAGATTTGCAAGACTGGGGGCATATTTAGCCCCCATTGCTACACCCTTGATTTGGGAGAAGAATGTTCCCTGGAACCAAAAGTAATTATGCCGTGTGGCAAAATCCAATAGCTCCATGATGAAATTCCTCTGTATCAAGGACAGTGAGGAGCCTCTAGTAAGAAACAACTCCACTGCCTCGAGACCCAAACGATGTGGAATACAGGTGTACAATGCAGACACATCTGCAGTGGCTAGAATCAGATCTCCCTGATGATGCACCTTCTCCAGCAGATTGATGGTGTCCTTGGTATCCCTCAAATACGAGGGCATCAATTTCACCAACGGCTGGAGAAAGTGATCAATATATTTCCCAATTCGTGACGTAACCGAGTCGATCCCACTTACAATGGGACGCCCAGGGGGATCGACTGGGTTTTTGTGCACCTTGGGAAGATAATAGATGACAGGAATGCGAGGTGCCAAAGGGACCAAGTATTCCTGTTCTTTCTTGTTAAGGACATTCAAAGAGAAACCTTCATTGATAATTTCTACCAGAGCTTTCTTATATTTTAAAGTGGGGTCCCCAGGTAAGAGACTATAGGTAGCTCTGTCCTCTAAAAGTCTATGCATCTCTTTAACATAGTTGATCTTATCAAGAACCACTATCCCCCCGCCTTTGTCGGCCGGACGGATAATGAGATCTTTGTTCTGGCATAAAGTTTTTAAACCTGCCACAATGGTTGGATCCTATTGAACTCTCTTGGCAGGTAGCCCGTCTAAATCCTTCAATACAAGGGTACGGAACACATTAATGGATGGAGCTGAGTTAACTGGAGGGTTAAACAAGGAGGGATTTGATAGCCCTGAATGTACACCAGTAGGAAAACCACCGGAATTGGTTACAGAAGCAGATCCCAAAGGAACTGTAGAAGTCCCATCGTTTTTTTGGGCATCAACCGATGGGACTGCTAAAAAGTGCCTCTGGATGTTTAACTTTCTTATGTACTTCTGGACATCTATGAAAGTGGAAAATGTATTTAATTTCCGTGGTGGGACAAATTTCAAACCTTTGTCTAAAACAGATTGCTCTTGGGGGGTAAGAGCAACCGAACTTAAATTAAAAATACCTGCACCTAATTGACCCTTGGTCTTTTTGCGCTGGATGCGCCGCCCCCCTCTAGAGCCTCGTTTCTTCTTGGGCTCTTGGGGGTATGGAAGGTGGGTTTGTGAAAACCCTGATGAGGAAATGGACCAAACTGATTATGATTATAATTATAAGTAGGTCTCGATTGTGATTCATCGCCCCACCCAGAGTGTGAGTACGAATCATAATAGGGATCGTAAGATCCTTCACCCTGTAATGGAGCATAACGGTTCTGGGTGGGTACTGATGTACCCTGCATGTAATTCCCATTTGACCCAGACCCGCCATCTCTCCAAGGGAGAGAAGTCCTCCCTGATGAATCACCAGAGTACATATGACCTCTATCCCCTTGTCCATAGCCTCTACCTCGTTGGGGATGTCCTCTTCCTCGAGGTACAGAGTACTGTCTACCTGGGCCGGGCTCATTATGAGTTACAGCCTGAGTATATTTCACACTCCTGGGTGTACGATTGGCACCCTTGTTATTTTGAGGTCCACGTGAACTGGACACAGAGGGAGACATTGGAAAGTGTTATTAAGTGATAGAATCCTGGGACCCTCCCTCCCTGAACGTGCAGGGGTGATCTTTAGAGGTGCCCGTTCTATCCAGGGTGAAATAGCTCCCAATACAATAGATCCTCCTAAAAAGATTTATTTCTTTCCAGAGGCTAATGGCTATTACCCTTGTAGGAAATGCAATGTTTGCATGGTTAATGCATTGGGTGGACGTAGAACGGTAACATTCAGCTCTAGTGTTACGGGACGCAGTTACACTATGAAGCAGTTCACCACCTGTGTTACTAGGTTCGTCGTGTACCTAATCACATGCCCATGCAAACTCCAATATGTAGGGCGCACGATTAGGAATTTTTCTATTCGTGTTAATGAACACATAGCTAAAATTCGCAAAGGTTGTGATAAACATACTGTTTCACGACATTATTTAGAACATCATGCGAAGGATCCTAGAGGCACCCTATTTCAGGTGATAGATAGGTTTGTCCCCCACTGGAGGGGGGACTCCTCTCTGCGGGGTGTCTCGAGATTAGAGACTTACTGGATACATGAGCTCAGGTGTTACTCACCCCACGGTATGAACGTTGAATGGGACATCAATTGTTTCATCAACCGGGCGTGAGTACCCTGGGCTCATGTGTCCATGTTAGTCGGCACGGATGGTTTATGATTATTTATGTTGCAATCCATCGTCCGTGTGCACCTTTTCAGGTGACATGGTGTGGTTGCTTTGCTCCATATGGATTCCATTTCCTTTTTCCCACTCAAAGTGTTATTAGCTGGCTTTTGTCCGTGGAATGTTCATGCACATGTGTAATCATACGTGTGTATGGGGCATTCTGCGTTCATGTTGTGACAGGATGTGTCGGCCGATTATATATGTTTCCATGTGCTATTTGCATTTTCATTACCTGTTTGGTTGTGGGATAAAGGAATGGGTCCCTCTCTCCTTTTTTTAATATTTTTCCAGCTATTTGTTTGCAAGGAAGGATTGAGAACAGTTGGTAGACTCTGCTGTATGGTGTTGTTTTGGGCTTTTAGATACATGCCCATCAGCAGAATTTATTTCTGTATCCAGTCATATTAATTGTGCCCACTAGATGGCGCCCACTCCATGGTTTCGGATGTCACCATGGAGATGCGGCGTTTCCTTGTAATGAGACGTTGCTGTCTCACATCTTCTGACTGCGGCGTCGTGATGACGCGACGTAAAGGCGTCGTGACGTCATGACGCTGTTCTCAGGCGCGCGCGTGTGACGTTCACATGAACTACACGCTGTGTACGTCCATAGATATGGTGCGCCGCGGCGCCACGCTACTCCGGTGTCCCCAATACATATTGCAGCAACATCCGAGTGATGTTGCTGCATTTAGATGTTCCCGTGTGCCAGTTATGTGATGCCATTGGGCAATTGGACGCCCTCTTCTGGCGGTGGGGCTAACTGTGGACATTAGGACTCAGAGTTCCAGGTGCTTCACACAGATGCTGTCATCAGTTTGTGCAATCGGATTGGTTCGTACTTTTGGCGGGAATATTTGAAAATCATCTGTATAAATCTGTGTTATTTTGGGGTTTTTACTAAAAATAGTATTAATACCATGCATTGTCTGTATATTATTTGTAGTTTGACATGTAGATTTGCAGGTCAAGGTATGATTTATATGAGTGATAGTCTGACACTGTGGGATATTTTGCTATTTCCGGTTTTGACTCCGCCCCTTCAGGGTGGGTCAGATATTTGTCAGACCTTATTTAAAGTCGGCAATGTGGGGGGTACAGCACTATGCCCCTGTTGATGACTTTGGGAGTCGAAACGCGTAGGGCCTGCTATCGCTGTACCCCACATTGCTTTTATATATTTTTACTATTTTGTGATCACTTTTATTTGTTTCTATGTCTGTAAAGACAAAATTTATTCAATAAACCTTGATTGGTTATATTGACCTGCACCATCTGGAGTTTTCTTTTTTCTCCCACCCCTGCGTCTAATTTTGGAACGTTTTGGAGCCTGCAAACGATTGGAGGGATCACCATCGTGTGAGCTGATCATTCATCACCCTGCTGGAATCGGTCCCAGGCATTCAGGATTCTCAGTTCCATTGTCCGGTCACGGCGACCATTAAGCTCGATTGACCCACTGTCATACGACAGGTGGGTCCACCGTTTCCGGTAAGAGTACCCGACTTTATCAACTGTGCTCTCTTCTCTTCTTTTGTGTTTTCACCATCAACATTTGGGTCCTTAGATCTTTCCATGCTGAGCGGTGTGTTCTAGGAATAGACATCCTTTTCAACACACACATGTTGTCTCCGATTGCTGTATTTGCGCCATTCTCCACTCATGTTGCCGCTCTAGTTCTCTCTTTTGTCGCTCTCGTTCTCTCTCTTGTCGCTCTCGTTCTCTCTCTTGTCGCTCTCGTTCTCTCTCTTGTCGCTCTCGTTCTCTCTCTTGTCGGGCATCCTGCAGCTGGATGTCTTTAATGGCTTCCTGTATGGCGGTCTCTGATGGGTTAGCCCCATATAATGCCAACCGCTGCCGCACTCATTGCTGAAACAAATCTTCAACTGACCGGGGTCCTGCATCACCCTTCTTCTGGTCCATCTCGGCTCTCAAGTAGGTCTTTCAGCGTGACTTTCCTGCAGGCTGCATAGCTGGTCCTTCACTGTGGTGGTTTGGAGTGTCCCAGGAACTGGAGAGCAAATCCCACTGCTGCCAACCAATGTAACGAGCCCCTTTGCTCGCTCAGCTCCACTCTCCCGACACTCCTCGGCTCTATTGAATCATCCGGTGCTCCAGGATTCAAACTACCGCTATGTGCCATTCGAATCCATTTGTGATCGGTCAGAACAAACACCAGGCAGGCTGTATGTAAGTTCCAACAGGAGAGACTTTATTAGAACCAAAAACAAGTCTTATATACAGAAACAGAGGGAGTAACCAGAACATAATTAACATGAGCTAATTAACTAAATCCTTTAGCCAGCCAAGGTGACTCATAGATATGACCGTTCAGGGTAGACATCCCGGCTCCTACCTGTCTCACCTGCTATACAATAAACATTATCATAATTATACACATCACACATTTAGCAGGGTCAAAATAGCACAGAGGACAGACAGATGGCTGGAGGTGATTGCATTAGCATACCCTTAGAGGGAATGTGTGAACGTCCCAACAGTATGAATCAGTCACTCTAATATGGCATATCCAGGGTCCCCAGATTCTGTGTGTCTTGGGGGGACATGGACCTGAATCCAAAGTAACACCCCCTCAAGGGTCCCCAGGCATACAGCTCACAAAGAGCACCGTTCCCCCAAATGCCAGGGCCCATGGTCGCAAGGCAAGAGGCTTGCATTCAGTCCCCTCCAAAAGCCTCTGTCCTGGCTAGGTCTGTCACACACATCTGCTGCAGAACCTCTTCTCTCCATAGATCACATCTGCTGCAGAACCTCTTCTATCCATAGATCACATCTGCTGCAGAACCTCCTCTCTCCATAGATCACATCTGCTGCAGAACCTCTTCTCTCCATAGATCACATCTGCCGGAGAACCTCTTCTATCCATAGATCACATCTGCTGGAGAACCTCTTCTATCCATAGATCACATCTGCTGCAGAACCTCCTCTATCCATAGATCACATCTGCTGCAGAACCTCTTCTCTCCATAGATCACATCTGCTGCAGAACCTCTTCTATCCATAGATCACATCTGCTGCAGAACCTCCTCTCTCCATAGATCACATTTGCTGCAGAACCTCTTCTCTCCATAGATCACATCTGCCGGAGAACCTCTTCTATCCATAGATCACATCTGCTGGAGAACCTCTTCTATCCATAGATCACATCTGCTGCAGAACCTCCTCTATCCATAGATCACATCTGCTGCAGAACCTCCTCTCTCCATAGATTACATCTGCTGCAGAACCTCTTCTCTCCATAGATCACATCTGCTGCAGAACTTCCTCTACCCATAGATCACAGCTGCTGCAGAACCTCTTCTATCCATAGATCACATCTGCTGCAGAACCTCTTCTCTCCATAGATCACATCTGCTGCAGAACCTCTTCTATCCATAGATCACATCTGCTGCAGGACCTCCTCTATCCATAGATCACATCTGCTGGAGAACCTCTTCTATCCACATAGATCACATCTGCTGGAGAACCTCTTCTATCCATAGATCACATCTGCTGCAGAACCTCTTCTATCCATAGATCACATCTGCCGGAGAACCTGTTCTCTCCATAGATCACATCTGCTGGAGATCCTCTTCTCTCCATAGATCACATCTGCTGGAGAACCTCTTCTCTCCATAGATCACATCTGCTGCAGAACCTCCTCTATCCATAGATCACATCTGCTGCAGAACCTCCTCTATCCATAGATCACATCTGCTGGAGAACCTCTTCTCTCCATAGATCACATCTGCTGCAGAACCTCTTCTATCCATAGATCACATCTGCTGCAGAACCTCCTCTCTCCATAGATCACATTTGCTGCAGAACCTCTTCTCTCCATAGATCACATCTGCTGCAGAACTTCCTCTACCCATAGATCACAGCTGCTGCAGAACCTCTTCTCTCTATAGATCACATCTGCTGCAGAACCTCTTCTATCCATAGATCACATCTGCTGGAGAACCTCCTCTATCCATAGATCACATCTGCTGGAGAACCTCTTCTCTCCATAGATCACATCTGCTGGAGAACCTCCTCTATCCATAGATCACATCTGCTGCAGAACCTCTTCTCTCCATAGATCACATCTGCTGGAGAACCTCCTCTATCCATAGATCACATCTGCTGGAGAACCTCTTCTCTCCATAGATCACATCTGCTGGAGAACCTCCTCTATCCATAGATCACATCTGCTGGAGAACCTCTTCTCTCCATAGATCACATCTGCTGCAGAACCTCCTCTATCCATAGATCACATCTGCTGCAGAACCTCCTCTATCCATAGATCACATCTGCTGCAGAACCTCTTCTCTCCATAGATCACATCTGCTGCAGAACCTCTTCTATCCATAGATCACATCTGCTGCAGAACCTCCTCTCTCCATAGATCACATTTGCTGCAGAACCTCTTCTCTCCATAGATCACATCTGCCGGAGAACCTCTTCTATCCATAGATCACATCTGCTGGAGAACCTATTCTATCCATAGATCACATCTGCTGCAGAACCTCCTCTATCCATAGATCACATCTGCTGCAGAACCTCCTCTCTCCATAGATTACATCTGCTGCAGAACCTCTTCTCTCCATAGATCACATCTGCTGCAGAACTTCCTCTACCCATAGATCACAGCTGCTGCAGAACCTCTTCTATCCATAGATCACATCTGCTGCAGAACCTCTTCTCTCCATAGATCACATCTGCTGCAGAACCTCTTCTATCCATAGATCACATCTGCTGCAGGACCTCCTCTATCCATAGATCACATCTGCTGGAGAACCTCTTCTATCCACATAGATCACATCTGCTGGAGAACCTCTTCTATCCATAGATCACATCTGCTGCAGAACCTCTTCTATCCATAGATCACATCTGCCGGAGAACCTGTTCTCTCCATAGATCACATCTGCTGGAGATCCTCTTCTCTCCATAGATCACATCTGCTGGAGAACCTCTTCTCTCCATAGATCACATCTGCTGCAGAACCTCCTCTATCCATAGATCACATCTGCTGCAGAACCTCCTCTCTCTATAGATCACATCTGCTGCAGAACCTCTTCTATCCATAGATCACATCTGCTGGAGAACCTCCTCTATCCATAGATCACATCTGCTGGAGAACCTCTTCTCTCCATAGATCACATCTGCTGGAGAACCTCCTCTATCCATAGATCACATCTGCTGCAGAACCTCTTCTCTCCATAGATCACATCTGCTGGAGAACCTCCTCTATCCATAGATCACATCTGCTGGAGAACCTCTTCTCTCCATAGATCACATCTGCTGGAGAACCTCCTCTATCCATAGATCACATCTGCTGGAGAACCTCTTCTCTCCATAGATCACATCTGCTGCAGAACCTCCTCTATCCATAGATCACATCTGCTGCAGAACCTCTTCTATCCATAGATCACAGCTGCTGGAGAACCTCTTTTCTCCATACATCACATCTGCTGGAGAACCTCTTCTATCCATAGATCACATCTGCTGCAGAACCTCTTCTATCCATAGATCACATCTGCTGGAGAACCTCCTCTATCCATAGATCACATCTGCTGCAGAACCTCTTCTCTCCATAGATCACATCTGCTGTAGAACCTCTTCTCTCCATAGATCACATCTGCTGGAGAACTTCCTCTATCCATAGATCACATCTGCTGGAGAACCTCTTCTCTCCATAGATCACATCTGCTGGAGAACCTCTTCTCTCCATAGATCACATCTGCCGGAGAACCTCTTCTCTCCATAGATCACATCTGCTGCAGAACCTCTTCTATCCATAGATCACATCTGCCGGAGAACCTTCTCTAGCCATAGATCACATCTGCTGGAGAACCTCTTCTATCCATAGATCACATCTGCTGGAGAACCTCTTCTCTCCATAGATCACATCTGCTGGAGAACATCTTCTCTCCATAGATCACATCTGCTGGAGAACCTCTTCTATCCATAGATCACATCTGCTGGAGAACCTCCTCTATCCATAGATCACATCTGCCGGAGAACCTTCTCTATCCATAGATCACATCTGCTGGAGAACCTCTTCTATCCATAGATCACAGCTGCTGCAGAACCTCTTCTATCCATAGATCACATCTGCTGGAGAACCTCTTCTCTCCATAGATCACATCTGCCGGAGAACCTCTTCTATCCATAGATCACATCTGCTGGAGAACCTCTTCTATCCATAGATCACAGCTGCTGCAGAACCTCTTCTATCCATAGATCACATCTGCTGGAGAACCTCTTCTCTCCATAGATCACATCTGCTGCAGAACCTCTTCTATCCATAGATCACATCTGCTGCAGAACCTCTTCTCTCCATAGATCACATCTGCTGGAGAACCTCCTCTATCCATAGATCACATCTGCCGGAGAACCTCTTCTATCCATAGATCACATCTGCCGGAGAACCTCCTCTATCCATAGATCACATCTGCTGGAGAACCTCTTCTATCCATAGATCACAGCTGCTGCAGAACCTCCTCTATCCATAGATCACATCTGCTGGAGAACCTCTTCTATCCATAGATCACAGATGCTGCAGAACCTCTTCTATCCATAGATCACAGCTGCTGCAGAACCTCCTCTCTCCATAGATCACATCTGCTGGAGAACCTCTTCTATCCATAGATCACAGCTGCTGCAGAACCTCTTCTATCCATAGATCACATCTGCCGGAGAACCTTCTTTATCCATAGATCACATCTGCTGGAGAACCTCTTCTATCCATAGATCACATCTGCTGGAGAACCTCTTCTCTCCATAGATCACATCTGCTGGAGAACCTCTTCTCTCCATAGATCACATCTGCTGGAGAACCTCTTCTCTCCATAGATCACATCTGCTGGAGAACCTCCTCTATCCATAGATCACATCTGCTGGAGAACCTCTTCTCTCCATAGATCACATCTGCAGGAAGTCCTCTTGCCAACCGTGCGGTGTCCAAAGAGGCCGGGCTTAGCCTCGCCCTCCCCTTTTATATCCCACCCATGAGTCTCTGAGGCAGCCCAATGCACCCTGGGTGCCAAACGGGGTTCTGGGTAACGTAGTCCATGGGGCCTCAACGGAGACCCTGCTACATATATATATATAGAGGACACACAGATAGATCAAGGGGAGGACACTTGTGGGAGAAAAGAAAAAGGGGTTCCCCCCTGTCACGGGCCGGGCAGGCGACTATAGAGGAGGCAAGAGGTGGATCCACTGTACCAGAGAGGGGATGGTACGAATCACACCGAGGGACCGGTTCTAAGCAGCTACCGGTTTTCACCAGAGCCCGCCGCAAGGCAGGATGGACTTGCTGCGGCGGTAGCAACCAGGTCGTGTCCCCCAGTAGCGACTCCACCTCTCTGGCGGCTGAGGCTGGTGCGGTACAAAAGGACTAGGCAGAGGCAAGGTCAGACGTAGCAAAGGTCAGGGCAGGCGGCAATGGTTCGTGGTCAGAGACAAAGGCAGAAGGTCAGGTACACAGGCAAGGTAAACTCAAAATACTTCCGCAAGGTACTAGGACAACAAGATCCGGCAAGGACAGGAAGGGGAAGTGGGTTTAAATAGGTTTTGGGTAGTGGAACCGTAATTGAACCGGGCACCATTCAATGGTGCACTGGCCCTTTAAATTTTAGAAGACCGGCGCGCGCGCGCCCTAGAACACAGCGGGGCCGCGCGCGCCGGGAGGAAGCAGGAAGAGGAAGGTAAGTGGAGAGGAGAGCAGAGCAGCGCCCACGGCCAGGGGGGCTGGCCGGAGCGCCGCAGAGGGGACAACGCCGTGAGTGCTCCGGGAAGGATGGGACACCCGGAGCACTCGGCGTTACAGTACCCCCCCCTTTAGGTCTCCCCCTTTTCTTGGAGCCCAAGAATCTACGGATGAGCTCTTTGTCTAAAATGTTGGTCTCAGGCTCCCAGGATCTCTCTTCAGGACCACAGTTCTCCCAATCAACTAAAAATAATTTTTTACCTCGGACGACCTTGGAGGCGAGGATATCTTTCACCGAAAAGACATCGGAGGAACCAGAGACCGGAGCAGGAGCGGTGACCTTGGGGGAAAATCGGTTAAGAATGAGGGGTTTAAGGAGAGACACGTGAAAAGAGTTGGGGATGCGAAGAGAAGGAGGAAGATGGAGTTTGTAAGAGACAGAATTGATTTGGTTTTTGATTTTATAAGGTCCGAGGTAACGAGGGCCCAGCTTGTAGCTAGGTACCCGAAACCGAACATATTTGGAGGAGAGCCACACTTTGTCACCAGGGAGATAGACAGGGGGAATTCTTCTCTTTTTATCTGCATGTCTCTTCATGCGGGCAGAGGCCAGTGATAGCGAGTTTTGAGTCTCTTTCCAGATAGAGGAAAAGTCCCGGGTTAATTCATCCACGGCAGGAACTCCAGAAGAAGTGGGAATGGGGAGGGGGGGCAAAGGGTGGCGGCCGTAGACCACAAAGAAAGGTGATTTGGAGGACGATTCAGAGTTCTTGAAATTGTATGAGAATTCCGCCCAGGGCAATAGGTCGACCCAATCGTCTTGACGGGCGGAGACAAAATGTCGTAAGTAGTCACCAAGGACCTGGTTAACTCTAACTCTCTCCACCTGTCCATTGGATTGCGGGTGATAAGCGGAAGAAAAATTCAATTTAATCTTAAGTTGAGTACAGAGAGCTCTCCAAAATTTTGAGATAAATTGAACGCCTCTATCCGAGACGATATGTGAGGGAAGGCCATGGAGACGGAAAATTTGAAGAAAAAAGTGCTTCGCCAACTGAGGTGCAGTAGGCAGACCAGGAAGAGGGACAAAATGAGCCATTTTCGAAAAGCGGTCAACGACCACCCAGATGACAGTGTTACCATGAGACAACGGAAGGTCCGTGATGAAATCCATGGCAATGTGGGACCATGGTAGTTCAGGCACCGGTAGAGGAAGGAGAAGACCTGCAGGCTTTAGGCGTGGAGTTTTTTCACGTGCACAGATAGTGCAGGCTCGTACAAAGTCAGTCATATCTTTCCTGGGTAGGCCACCAATAGTGTCTGGCCAACAATTGTAAGGATTTTTTGATCCCAGCATGGCCGTCTAGATGGGAGGAATGGCCCCACCTAAGTATCTGGAGACGAAGGCCTGGAGGAACGAAAGTTTTTCCTGGAGGGACTGGCACCAGAGCAGCGGGAGCAGAGGAAATCAGGCACTCAGGGGGTACGATGTGTTGTGGGGGGTTCCCGGTTTCGGAGGCATCAGAGGAACGGGACAAGGCATCCGCCCTGACATTCTTGTCTGCGGGACGAAAATGGATCTGAAAATTGAACCGGGCAAAGAACAATGACCACCTGGCCTGGCGAGGATTCAAGCGCTGAGCGGACTGAAGGTAGGACAAATTCTTATGGTCAGTGTAGATGGAGATGGGGTGAAGAGAACCTTCCAGGAGATGTCTCCACTCTTCTAATGCCAACTTGATGGCCAACAGTTCACGGTCACCTATGGAATAGTTCTTTTCAGGAGGGGAGAAGGTTTTAGAGAAAAAACCACACGTGATGTTTCCTCCTTTAGCATTTCTTTGAAGAAGAACGGCTCCGGCTCCTACCGAGGAGGCGTCAACTTCAAGGAAGAACGGCTTAGTGGGGTCTGGTCGAGATAGAACAGGTGCCGAAGAGAAGGCGGTTTTTAGGTGAGTAAAGGCTTCTTCCGCCTGAGGTGGCCAGGACCTTGGATTCGCGTTTTTCTTAGTCAGCGCCACTATCGGTGCAACGATGGTGGAGAAGTGGGGTATGAACTGGCGATAGTAGTTGGCGAATCCAAGGAAGCGCTGGATAGCACGGAGTCCAGAGGGACGTGGCCAATCTAAGACTGCGGAAAGCTTGTCAGGATCCATTTGAAGACCTTGTCCTGAAACCAGATAACCTAGGAAAGGAAGGCTGCTACACTCAAAAAGGCATTTTTCAAATTTAGCGTAAAGATGATTTACACGGAGGCGCTGGAGTACTTGACGGACATGGAGCCGATGTTCCTCAAGGTTGGTAGAGAAAATTAGGATGTCGTCAAGATAGACAACCACACAGGTATATAGTATGTCCCGAAAGATTTCATTGACAAAATCCTGAAAGACTGCAGGGGCGTTGCAAAGTCCAAAAGGCATGACGAGATATTCGAAGTGGCCGTCTCTGGTGTTAAATGCGGTTTTCCATTCATCTCCTTTACGGATTCTGATGAGGTTATAAGCGCCCCTGAGGTCTAATTTTGAAAAAACCTTTGCTCCGCGCAGACGGTCAAAGAGCTCCGAGATGAGAGGCAGAGGGTAGCGATTTTTAACAGTGATCTTATTAAGACCACGATAGTCTATGCAAGGGCGTAGTGAACCATCCTTCTTGGTAACGAAGAAGAACCCCGCTCCGGCTGGAGAGGATGATTTCCTAATAAACCCTCTCTTGAGGTTCTCCTGTATGTAATCGGACATGGCCTTGGTTTCGGGAGAGGAGAGAGGGTAAATTCTGCCACGGGGTGGTGTAGTACCTGGGAGCAAGTCAATGGGGCAGTCGTAGGGTCTATGTGGAGGTAAGACCTCCGCCTGTTTTTTGCAAAAAAATCGGAAAAGTCCTGATAGGCCTTGGGAAGGCCAGGCAAAGGAGTAGAAATGGGAATTCGACTGGTAGGTATAGACTTAAGACAATGCTTGTGGCAGGAATAGCCCCAGGATTTGATGTCTCCCGTGGTCCAGTCGAGGGTAGGAGAATGACGCTGGAGCCAGGGTAGGCCAAGAAGGATGTCAGAAGTACAATTCGGCAAAACAAAGAATTCAATCTTTTCTTGGTGAAGGACCCCAACGGACATGAGCAGGGGTTCGGTGCGGTAACGCACGGTACAATCCAGATTCTCTCCATTTACGGAGGAAATGAAGAAGGGTCTGATGAGACGGATAACAGGAATGTTGAACCTGTTGATGAAGGAGGCTTCAATAAAGTTTCCTGCAGAACCGGAGTCCAGGAAGGCCACCGCAGAGAAGGGGGAGCCGGCAGAAGGAGAGATCCGCACAGGAATAGTCAGACGTGGAGAGGAAGAATTCACACCTAGTAACGCCTCTCCCACGCTCACTAGGTGCGAGCGTTTCCCAGACGTGGAGGACGAATGGGGCAGTCCTTTAGGAAATGTTCAGAGCTCGCACAATAGAGGCATAAGCTCTCATTCCTACGGCGAGACCTTTCTTGCAGGGTCAGACGAGATCGGTCGACTTGCATGGCCTCCTCGACAGGAGGCATGGTATCAGGATGCGTAGGATTCAGGAAGAGAGGAGCCAGGCGCGGATAACGCCTGGTACGAACAAGATCTTTCTCCAGGCGAAGCTCTTGGCGTCTTTCAACGTAGCGGATGTCAATGCGGGTAGCTAAGTGGATAAGCTCTGTCAGGGTGGAGGGTATGTCTCGTGCGGCCAGAGAGTCCTTGATGTGGCTGGATAAGCCTTTCTTGAAGGTTGCGCAGAGAGCCTCATTATTCCAGGATAGCTCTGAGGCCAGTGTGCAGAACTGTATGGCATATTCGCCCACAGAGGAGTTTCCTTGGACCAGGTTAAGCAGGGCGGTTTCAGCGGATGATGCTCGGGCTGGTTCCTCAAAAACGCTACGAACCTCAGCAAAGAAGGACTGAACGGTGGCCGTAGCAGGGTCATTGCGGTCCCAGAGTGGCGTGGCCCAGGCCAAGGCCTTCCCAGACAACAGACAGACCACAAATGCCACCTTAGAGCGTTCTGTGGAAAACTGGTCCGACATCATTTCAAGATGCAGGGCACATTGAGACAAGAATCCCTGGCACATCTTAGAATCCCCGTCAAATTTCTCCGGAAGAGACAAGCGGATCTTTGAACTAGACGCGGCTGCTCGGAGAGGAGGAGATGCTGGAGCTTGTCGCGGCAGACGCTGCTGGACCATGGCGGTCAACTGCGCCAGCTGCTGTCCTTGTTGGGCAATCAATTGCGACTGCTGGGCAACCACGGTAGTGAGATCAGCGAGATTGGGCAGCGGCACCTCAGCGGCATCTATGGCCGGATCTACTGTCACGGGCCGGGCAGGCGACTATAGAGGAGGCAAGAGGTGGATCCACTGTACCAGAGAGGGGATGGTACGAATCACACCGAGGGACCGGTTCTAAGCAGCTACTGGTTTTCACCAGAGCCCGCCGCAAGGCAGGATGGACTTGCTGCGGCGGTAGCCACCAGGTCGTGTCCCCCAGTAGCGACTCCACCTCTCTGGCGGCTGAGGCTGGTGCGGTACAAAAGGACTAGGCAGAGGCAAGGTCAGACGTAGCAAAGGTCAGGGCAGGCGGCAATGGTTCGTGGTCAGAGACAAAGGCAGAGGGTCAGGTACACAGGCAAGGTAAACTCAAAATACTTCCGCAAGGTACTAGGACAACAAGATCCGGCAAGGACAGGAAGGGGAAGTGGGTTTAAATAGGTTTTGGGTAGTGGAACCGTAATTGGACCGGGCACCAATCAATGGTGCACTGGCCCTTTAAATTTTAGAAGACCGGCGCGCGCGCGCCCTAGAACACAGCGGGGCCGCGCACGCCGGGAGGAAGCAGGAAGAGGAAGGTAAGTGGAGAGGAGAGCGGAGCAGCGCCCACGGCCAGGGGGGCTGGCCGGAGCGCCGCAGAGGGGACGACGCCGTGAGTGCTCCGGGCTGGATGGGACACCCGGAGCACTCGGCGTTACACCCCCCATCCCTGTAATTGTGAAAAAGGGAAGTTTCCCCCACTTGGGGTTTTCAAGGCAGCAGAGATTCAAGGATATAACAATGGAGTAGTAAAAGAATATGCTTTATTTGGTGGAAATCACAATGGTTGAACATTTGGCTGTTAAGTTATAAGCTCTGGTACATGAATTAAAATCTCAATACAAAAAGTGCAAACGCCATATATCATACAACATCGCTATGGTATTACAATGTTGGTGAATACATAAATCTTGACACGTTTCGACCCATCCGGGTCTTCTTCAGAAGATGTGAGGAAATTGCATTTAATGAATAATTAAAACTCTTTCAATTTAAAACAAGTTACTGACATATGCAGGTATTGTAACACATATTTACCAAACAGACCGTATTGTACAGGATTACATGACCAGAGGGCCTCTTAAAAGAGTCTTCGTAGGATCCCAAAAACCAGGTCCGCTGGTCGGTCACCAAAACCACATGAAGGGAGCAGCCTATCAATGGTACGTGGCTTACAAAGAGTCACAATAAATTGGGAGCCGTGTCTCACGCCTGAGGGGCATGAAAAAGGGAAAAACTGGTTATACTGATATGGGGCGGAAAGATCACAAAAATCGCTCACCGCCATTATCTCAGTCCCACACCAGGGTTTAGGGTTCCCGTCTGTCTTGTGGAACTCAGCAGAAAGAACATGCAACCTCACAGCTATGAACTCCATTCCACCTCATAGGTAGGTGCTTGCAGGTGGGTTAACCCTTTGGGGACTCTGTATTCAGGGTTTGGAGGCTCTTTCCCACCCAAAGTCTCTCCGAGGCTCTGGATTCCGGGACCTAACTGAGGACAATTCTGAGACTACTGAATACAGTTCTCTTTTCTTCTACCCCAGAACCCCTCACCCTGCATGGGAAACTAAAAATGTCCATTGAACTCTCCCTTAAAGGGCCAGTAACCACTTTACAATAATCCAGCGTAGCTCTCCGCCCTGAACAGAAAACACAAGACACAGGAAGTCTGTATATTGTGCTGCTTTTTACTTTCTATATACTCTTTTTAAATCATAAACATGTCTTAAGATGGATCAGGTGACTGATGCATTCACTATAGAGGCAGGAGATAAGGTACACTATATTACCAAAAGTATTGGGACGCCTGCCTTTACACACACATGAACTTTAATGACATCCCAGTCTTAGTCTGGAGGGTTCAATATTGACTTGGCCCCGCCCTTTGCAGCTATACCAGCTTCAACTCTTCTGGGAAGGCCGTTCACAAGGTTTAGGAGGGTGTCTGTGGGAATGTTTGACCATTCTTCCAGAAGAGCATTTGTGACTGGGATGCCATTAAAGTGGTTGTAAACCCACTTTATAAACAAAGACCTACAGGTAAGCCTAGATTAAGGCTTACCTGTAGGTGCATGAAATATCTCCTTAACCTACACGGTTAAGGAGATATTTGCATTTAAAAGCGGGGACGCTGACGTCACGCGCATGCGCATGGGGTTAACCCCATTCACAAATTCGGCTAGGTCGCAACATTCGACTACGTAGCCGAATTCGACGGCTCACGCGCGCATGCGCAGAGTCACGTCTTCGCCGCTCCGGCCAATCACAGCGCCGGAGCGGCGCTGTGATTGGCTGCAGCGGCGATACCCGGAAGTAACATTCCGGCTATCGCCGCAGCGATGGATGCGGCTAGAGGAGGGACACGGACGACTTCGGGGGCCCCGATCTAAGGTAAGTGGTACATAATGAGCTAGTATGCTAGTCATACTAGCTCATTATAGCTTTGTCTTGCAGGTTAGTTAAAAAAAAAAAAAAACTCAACAGGGTTTACAACCACTTTAAAGTTCATGTGCGTGTGAAGGCAGGCGTCCCAATACTTTTGGGAATATAGTGTATTTTTTTACATGAAAAAATGAAGCATTTTAAAACAATTTTATGCAAACATGTATGTGTGTGAATTACAAGCTTTGATTACAACGTCCTGAGATAAAACAAAAACAGACGTCAAATAACTCATGTGGCCCGGAGTGCTGACGCTCAGATCTGAGCTGTGTGCGGAGAACATACTGGACTCACTGAAAGTGGTTGTAAACCCTCAGGTAGAACTTTCACCTACAGGTGATCCTAGATTAATGCTTACCTGTAGGTGCTTGCAATATCTCTTAGACCTACACGGTTTAGGAGATATTTGCAAAAAAGACTGTGCCATATGTCTACGGCGCATGCGCACCGTAAACAACGGCGCAGGTGCACTGAGCGTGCCGTTTTATGAATGGGGTCATTCCGTAAGTGACGGCTCCCACGTGCAGTCGTGGGAGTGACGTCACGCACCGTCACGCAGGCCAGCCACAGAGCCGGAGTTTGCGGACCCCGGAAGGAAGAGGGGTGAAGAATGGCCGCTCGCTACTAGCGAGGAAGACCGGGACATCGTGGGCTTCTCCTGCAGGTAAGTGACACATAATGGGCTAATATGCAATGCGAAGATGCATACTAGCCCATTATGCTTTACCTTTGCAGGGAAACAAAGAGGAAGTAAAACCATCAGCCAGCCTCAGGTTTGATGCAGGACGCTGCTGCCATCTACTGGGGCAAAAAGCAAACTGTTGGTTCTGTTTTATTTATTTATTTTAAAGCGTATCTAATGCCGTGTACACACGACCGTTTTTCTCGTCGAGAAAAAACAATTTTTTTCCTTTTGACGAGAAAAACGATCGTCTGTGGGCATTTTGTCGTTTTTCTCGACGAGAAAAACGGCATTAAAAACGACGAGAAAAATTAGAACATGTTCTAATTTTTCTCGTCGTTTTTTCCGACATTTTTTCCACGGCAGTTTTCCCATAGGGAAACACTGCCGCGGAGCCCACACACGGTCGTTTTTCTCGACAAGAGAAAAAATGACGTGAAAAACGACCGTGTGTGGGGAACAAGCCGTTCCCTCGTTTTTAATGTCATTATTCATGGCGGTTTTTTAACCGCCGTGAATAATGATCGTGTGTACGCGGCATAAGCTTTAGGAACAAACTTGGCATGATTGGATCGTTTTTAAAAACTCTCAGGAATACAAACGAACCATGAAGTAGCTCTCACAGGCCTTTAGGAAACCCTCTACAGTAGGAATCCTGACTCATTGATCTGATATTTCTTTTACAATTTCTTCTCTTTCTCTTTTTTTTTCTCCCCCCCCTTCTCCCCCCCCTTCCAGAACCCACTCATTGACAGAATTAAATAAGGTGTACCTTCATAACTAGAATATTCTTTTAAAATACAACAAACAAACAAAAAAAAGGTGTAAGATTATTTTTTCTTTTTTTTTGATTACTAGCTCATACTGATAGTTCTATGTATAAATATATGTATACCATGTATGTTGGTATGATTTACTATATCCTAATTTCTTACGTCAAGAATTTCAGCTGTCTATTCTTCTAATACGGTATATTGTGTTATCATTTTGCACTTAAAAAAAAATTGTGAAACAAAAAAAAAAGGAACAAAAATTTAATATTTTTCAGCTTATCAGTCCTTATATGGAAAAGCTGCATTAGCTTTCAGGATTTTCCCTTTTATTTAAGGTAGGAAAAAGCTGTGGATGGGAGGGAAGTTACAGTTCCTGGGTGCAGATAGGAAAGCTGTTGATAGGAGCGAAGGGGGCTGATGGGTAAAGAGATGAGAACTGTGGATTGGGCGTGGTTTTAGGTGTAGAGGTCAGAGTTGGGGATACGTGGGGGCTGGGTGCCAAGATGAGAGCTGTGGACGGGGACACCAAGGTGAGCTGTGGACTGGGACACAAAGGTTAGCTATGGATGTGGACACCAAGGTGAGCTATGGATGTGGACACCAAGATGAGCTGTGGACGGGGACACCAAGGTGAGCTGTGGACGGGGACACCAAGGTGAGCTGTGGATGTGGACATCAAGGTGAGCTGTTTACGGGGACACCAAGGTGAGCTATGGACAGGGTCACCAAGGTAAGCTGTGGATGTGGACACCAAGGTGAGCTGTGGACGGGGACACCAAGGTAAGCTGTGGACGAGGACACCAAGATGAGCTGTGGACGGGGACATCAAGGTCAGCTGTGGACAGGGACACCAAGGTGAGCTGTGGACGGGGACAACAAGATGAGCTATAGATGTGGACACCAAGGTGAGATGTGGACGGGGACATCAAGGTGAGCTGTGGACGGGGACACCAAAGTGAGCTGTGGATGTGGACACCAAGGTGAGCTGTGGGTGGGGACACCAAGGTGAGCTGTGGGTGGGGACACCAAGGTGAGCTGTGGACGGGGACACCAAGGTGAGCCGTGGACGGGGACACCAAGGTGAGCTGTGGACGGGGACACCAAGGTGAGCTGTGGACGTGGACACCAAGGTGAGCTGTGGATGTGGACACCAAGGTGAGCTGTGGATGTGGACACCAAGGTGAGCTGTGGATGTGGACACCAAGGTGAGCTGTGGATGTGGACACCAAGGTGAGCTGTGGATGTGGACACCAAGATGAGCTGTGGACAGGGACACCAAGGTGAGCTGTGGACAGGGACACCAAGGTGAGCTGTGGATGTGGACACCAAGGTGAGCTGTGGACGGGGACACCAAGGTAAGCTGTCGACGAGGACACCAAGATGAGCTGTGGACGGGGGACACCAAGATGAGCTGTGGACGGGGGACACCAAGGTGAGCTGTGGACGGGGACACCAAGGTGAGCTGTGGATGTGGACACCAAGGTGAGCTATGGACGGGGACACCAAGGTGAGCTGTGGACAGGGACACCAAGGTGAGCTGTGGACGGGGACACCAAGGTGAGCTGTGGACGGGGACACCAAGGTGAGCTGTGGACGGGGACACCAAGGTGAGCTGTGGACGGGGACACCAAGGTGAGCTGTGGAAGGGGACACCAAGGTGAGCTGTGGACGGGGACACCAAGGTGAGCTGTGGAAGTGGACGCAGATGTGAGCTAGACAGGAGACACAGAGAAGATCTTTAGACAATGGGGACAGGGGAGCGCTGTAGGCAGCAGGTGCAGAGGTGGGCTGTGGTGGGGAGGGTGCTCAGGTATGAGCTGTAGATAGGGGGCGAGTAGAAATGAGGGGTGACGAGGTGTGCAGTGGATGGCTGACAGCATGAGGATCGGAGAGGAGAGCCGATAACCGGCTTCTCTAAAAGGGACATCTACACTGATTATCAGTGCAGTCCCACCAGTGCTGCAAATCTGTGCTGCCTATTAGTTCCACCTATCAGTATCCATCAGTGCTGCCTACCAGTGCCACCTCATTAGTGCCCATTAGCCAGTGGACGGTGTCAGTAGAGCAGTGGAAGGTGTCAGTAGGGCAGTGGACGGTGTCAGTAGAGCAGAGGACGGTGTCGATAGGGCAGTGGATGGTGTCAGTAGGGCAGTGGACGGTGTCAGTAGGGCAGTGGACGATGTCAGTAGAGCGGGGGACGGTGTCAGTAGGGCAGTGGACGGTGTCTGTAGGGCAGTGGGCGGTGTCAGTAGAGCAGAGAACAGTGTCAGTAGAGCAGAGAACGGTGTCAGTAGAGCAGAGAACGGTGTCAGTAGAGCAGTGGGCGGTGTCAGTAGAGCAGAGAACAGTGTCAGTAGAGCAGTGGACGGTGTCAGTAGGTCAGTGGACGGTGTCAGTAGAGCAGTGGACGGTGTCAGTAGAGCAGAGAACGGTGTCAGTAGAGCAGAGAACGGTGTCAGTAGAGCAGTGGACGGTGTCAGTAGAGCAGTGGGCGGTGTCAGTAGAGCAGAGAACAGTGTCAGTAGAGCAGTGGACGGTGTCAGTAGAGCAGTGGATGGTGTCAGTAGAGCAGAGAACGGTGTCAGTAGAGCAGTGGACGGTGTCAGTAGAGCAGTGGACAGTGTCAGTAGAGCAGAGATTGGTGTCAGTAGAGCAGAGATTGGTGTCAGTAGAGCAGAGATTGGTGTCAGTAGAGCAGTGGACGGTGCCAGTAGAGCAGTGGACGGTGTCAGTAGGGCAGAGGACGGTGTCAGTAGAGCAGTAGACAGTGTCAGTAGAGCAGTGGACAGTGTCAGTAGAGCAGTGGACAGTGTCAGTAGAGCAGTGGACGGTGTCAGTAGAGCAGAGATTGGTGTTAGTAGAGCAGTGGACGGTGTCAGTAGAGCAGAGATTGGTGTCAGTAGAGCAGTGGACAGTGTCAGTAGAGCAGTGGACAGTGTCAGTAGAGCAGAGATTGGTGTCAGTAGAGCAGAGAACGGTATCAGAAGAGCAGTGGACGGTGTCAGTACAGCAGAGGACGGTGTCAGTAGAGCAGAGGACGGTGTCAGTAGGGCAGAGGACGGTGCCAGTAGGGCAGTGGACGGTGTCAGTAGAGCAGAGAACGGTGTCAGTAGAGCAGTGGACGGTGTCAGTAGAGCAGAGAACGGTGTCAGTAGAGCAGTGGATGGTGTCAGTAGAGCAGAGAATGGTGTCAGTAGAGCAGTGGACGGTGTCAGTAGGGCAGTGGACGGTGTCAGTAGAGCAGTGGACGGTGTCAGTAGAGCAGTGGACGGTGTCAGTAGGGCAGTGGACGGTGTCAGTAGAGCAGAAATTGGTGTCAGTAGAGCAGTGGATGGTGCCAGTAGAGCAGTGGACGGTGTCAGTAGGGCAGAGGACGGTGTCAGTAGAGCAGTGGACAGTGTCAGTAGAGCAGAGAACGGTGTCAGTAGAGCAGTGGACAGTGTCAGTAGAGCAGTGGACGGAGTCAGTAGAGCAGTGGACGGTGTCAGTAGGGCAGTGGACGGTGTCAGTAGGGCAGAGGACGGTGTCAGTAGGGCAGAGGACGGTGTCAGTAGAGCAGTGGACGGTGTCAGTAGAGCAGAGGACGGTGTCAGTAGAGCAGTGGACGGTGTCAGTAGGGCAGTGGACGGTGTCAGTAGAGCAGTGGATGGTGTCAGTAGAGCAGTGGAAGGTGTCAGTAGAGCAGTGGAAGGTGTCAGTAGAGCAGTGGATGGTGTCAGTAGAGCAATGGATGGTGTCAGTAGAGCAGTGGACGGTGTCAGTGGAGCAGTGGACGGTGTCAGTAGAGCAGTGGACGGTGTCAGTAGAGCAGAGGACGATGTCAGTAGGGCAGTGGATTGTGTCAGTAGAGCAGTGGACGGTGTCAGTAGAGCAGTGGATGGTGTCAGTAGAGCAGTGGACGGTGTCAGTAGAGCAGTGGAAGGTGTCAGTAGAGCAGTGGACTGTGTCAGTAGAGCAGTGGATGGGGTCAGTAGGGCAGTGGATGGGGTCAGTAGAGCAGTGGACGGTGTCAGCACAGGAGTGGACGGTGTCAGTAGAGCAGTGGATGGTGTCAGTAGGGCAGTGGACGGGGTCAGTAGGGCAGTGGACGGGGTCAGTACAGGAGTGGACGGTGTCAGTAGAGCAGTGGATGGTGTCAGTAGGGCAGTGGACGGGGTCAGTAGAGCAGAGGACGGGGTCAGTAGAGCAGTGGACGGTGTCAGTAGAGCAGTGGACGGTGTCAGTAGAGCAGAGGACGGTGTCAGTAGAGCATTGGACGGTGTCAGTAGGGCAGTGGACGGTGTCAGTAGAGCAGTGGATGGTGTCAGTAGAGCAGTGGAAGGTGTTAGTAGAGCAGTGGAAGGTGTCAGTAGAGCAGTGGATGGTGTCAGTAGAGCAATGGATGGTGTCAGTAGAGCAGTGGACGGTGTCAGTGGAGCAGTGGACGGTGTCAGTAGAGCAGTGGACGGTGTCAGTAGAGCAGAGGACGGTGTCAGTAGGGCAGTGGATTGTGTCAGTAGAGCAGTGGACGGTGTCAGTAGAGCAGTGGATGGTGTCAGTAGAGCAGTGGACGGTGTCAGTAGAGCAGTGGAAGGTGTCAGTAGAGCAGTGGATGGTGTCAGTAGAGCAGAGGACGGGGTCAGTAGGGCAGAGGACGGGGTCAGTAGGGCAGTGGACGGTGTCAGTAGAGCAGTGGATGGTGTCAGTAGAGCAGTGGAAGGTGTCAGTAGAGCAGTGGAAGGTGTCAGTAGAGCAGTGGATGGTGTCAGTAGAGCAATGGATGGTGTCAGTAGAGCAGTGGACGGTGTCAGTGGAGCAGTGGACGGTGTCAGTAGAGCAGTGGACGGTGTCAGTAGGGCAGTGGATTGTGTCAGTAGAGCAGTGGACGGTGTCAGTAGAGCAGTGGACGGTGTCAGTAGAGCAGTGGAAGGTGTCAGTAGAGCAGTGGACTGTGTCAGTAGAGCAGTGGACGGGGTCAGTAGGGCAGTGGATGGGGTCAGTAGAGCAGTGGACGGTGTCAGCACAGGAGTGGATGGTGTCAGTAGAGCAGTGGATGGGGTCAGTAGGGCAGTGGACGGGGTCAGTAGGGCAGTGGACGGGGTCAGTAGGGCAGTGGACGGGGTCAGTAGGGCAGTGGACGGGGTCAGTACAGGAGTGGACGGTGTCAGTAGAGCAGTGGACAGTGTCAGTAGAGCAGTGGACAGTGTCAGTAGAGCAGTGGACAGTGTCAGTAGAGCAGTGGACGGTGTCAGTAGAGCAGAGATTGGTGTTAGTAGAGCAGTGGACGGTGTCAGTAGAGCAGAGATTGGTGTCAGTAGAGCAGTGGACAGTGTCAGTAGAGCAGTGGACAGTGTCAGTAGAGCAGTGGACAGTGTCAGTAGAGCAGAGATTGGTGTCAGTAGAGCAGAGAACGGTATCAGTAGAGCAGTGGACGGTGTCAGTACAGCAGAGGACGGTGTCAGTAGAGCAGAGGACGGTGTCAGTAGGGCAGAGGACGGTGCCAGTAGGGCAGTGGACGGTGTCAGTAGAGCAGAGAACGGTGTCAGTAGAGCAGTGGACGGTGTCAGTAGAGCAGAGAACGGTGTCAGTAGAGCAGTGGATGGTGTCAGTAGAGCAGAGAACGGTGTCAGTAGAGCAGTGGACGGTGTCAGTAGGGCAGTGGACGGTGTCAGTAGAGCAGTGGACGGTGTCAGTAGAGCAGTGGACGGTGTCAGTAGGGCAGTGGACGGTGTCAGTAGAGCAGAAATTGGTGTCAGTAGAGCAGTGGATGGTGCCAGTAGAGCAGTGGACGGTGTCAGTAGGGCAGAGGACGGTGTCAGTAGAGCAGTGGACAGTGTCAGTAGAGCAGAGAACGGTGTCAGTAGAGCAGTGGACAGTGTCAGTAGAGCAGTGGACGGAGTCAGTAGAGCAGTGGACGGTGTCAGTAGGGCAGTGGACGGTGTCAGTAGGGCAGAGGACGGTGTCAGTAGGGCAGAGGACGGTGTCAGTAGGGCAGAGGACGGTGTCAGTAGAGCAGTGGACGGTGTCAGTAGAGCAGAGGACGGTGTCAGTAGAGCAGTGGACGGTGTCAGTAGGGCAGTGGACGGTGTCAGTAGAGCAGTGGATGGTGTCAGTAGAGCAGTGGAAGGTGTCAGTAGAGCAGTGGAAGGTGTCAGTAGAGCAGTGGATGGTGTCAGTAGAGCAATGGATGGTGTCAGTAGAGCAGTGGACGGTGTCAGTGGAGCAGTGGACGGTGTCAGTAGAGCAGTGGACGGTGTCAGTAGAGCAGAGGACGATGTCAGTAGGGCAGTGGATTGTGTCAGTAGAGCAGTGGACGGTGTCAGTAGAGCAGTGGATGGTGTCAGTAGAGCAGTGGACGGTGTCAGTAGAGCAGTGGAAGGTGTCAGTAGAGCAGTGGACTGTGTCAGTAGAGCAGTGGATGGGGTCAGTAGGGCAGTGGATGGGGTCAGTAGAGCAGTGGACGGTGTCAGCACAGGAGTGGACGGTGTCAGTAGAGCAGTGGATGGTGTCAGTAGGGCAGTGGACGGGGTCAGTAGGGCAGTGGACGGGGTCAGTACAGGAGTGGACGGTGTCAGTAGAGCAGTGGATGGTGTCAGTAGGGCAGTGGACGGGGTCAGTAGAGCAGAGGACGGGGTCAGTAGAGCAGTGGACGGTGTCAGTAGAGCAGTGGACGGTGTCAGTAGAGCAGAGGACGGTGTCAGTAGAGCATTGGACGGTGTCAGTAGGGCAGTGGACGGTGTCAGTAGAGCAGTGGATGGTGTCAGTAGAGCAGTGGAAGGTGTTAGTAGAGCAGTGGAAGGTGTCAGTAGAGCAGTGGATGGTGTCAGTAGAGCAGTGGATGGTGTCAGTAGAGCAGTGGACGGTGTCAGTGGAGCAGTGGACGGTGTCAGTAGAGCAGTGGACGGTGTCAGTAGAGCAGAGGACGGTGTCAGTAGGGCAGTGGATTGTGTCAGTAGAGCAGTGGACGGTGTCAGTAGAGCAGTGGACGGTGTCAGTAGAGCAGTGGACGGTGTCAGTAGAGCAGTGGAAGGTGTCAGTAGAGCAGTGGATGGTGTCAGTAGAGCAGAGGACGGGGTCAGTAGGGCAGAGGACGGGGTCAGTAGGGCAGTGGACGGTGTCAGTAGAGCAGTGGATGGTGTCAGTAGAGCAGTGGAAGGTGTCAGTAGAGCAGTGGATGGTGTCAGTAGAGCAATGGATGGTGTCAGTAGAGCAGTAGACGGTGTCAGTGGAGCAGTGGACGGTGTCAGTAGAGCAGTGGACGGTGTCAGTAGGGCAGTGGATTGTGTCAGTAGAGCAGTGGACGGTGTCAGTAGAGCAGTGGACGGTGTCAGTAGAGCAGTGGAAGGTGTCAGTAGAGCAGTGGACTGTGTCAGTAGAGCAGTGGACGGGGTCAGTAGGGCAGTGGATGGGGTCAGTAGAGCAGTGGACGGTGTCAGCACAGGAGTGGATGGTGTCAGTAGAGCAGTGGATGGGGTCAGTAGGGCAGTGGACGGGGTCAGTAGGGCAGTGGACGGGGTCAGTAGGGCAGTGGACGGGGTCAGTAGGGCAGTGGACGGGGTCAGTACAGGAGTGGACGGTGTCAGTAGAGCAGTGGATGGTGTCAGTAGGGCAGTGGACGGGGTCAGTACAGGAGTGGACGGTGTCAGTAGAGCAGTGGACGGTGTCAGTAGAGCAGTGGATGGTGTCAGTAGAGCAGTGGACGGTGTCAGTAGGGCAGTGGACGGGGTCAGTAGAGCAGTGGACGGGGTCAGTAGAGCAGTGGACAGGGTCAGTAGAGCAGTGGACGGTGTCAGTAGGGCAGTGGACGGGGTCAGTAGAGCAGTGAACGGGGTCAGTAGAGCAGTGGACGGGGTCAGTAGAGCAGTGGACGAGGTCAGTAGAGCAGTGGACGGGGTCAGTAGAGCAGTGGACGGGGTCAGTAGGGCAGTGGACGGTGTCAGTAGAGCAGTGGACGGGGTCAGTAGAGCAGTGGACGGGGTCAGTAGGGCAGTGGACGGTGTCAGTAGGGCAGTGGACGGGGTCAGTAGAGCAGTGGACGGGGTCAGTAGGGCAGTGGACGGTGTCAGTAGAGCAGTGGACGGGGTCAGTAGAGCAGTGGACGGTGTCAGTAGAGCAGTGGACGGTGTCAGTAGAGCAGTGGACAGGGTCAGTAGAGCAGTGGACGGTGTCAGTAGGGCAGTGGACGGGGTCAGTAGAGCAGTGGACGGGGTCAGTAGAGCAGTGGACGGGGTCAGTAGAGCAGTGGACGGGGTCAGTAGAGCAGTGGACAGGGTCAGTAGAGCAGTGGACGGTGTCAGTAGGGCAGTGGACGGGGTCAGTAGAGCAGTGGACGGGGTCAGTAGAGCAGTGGACGGGGTCAGTAGAGCAGTGGACGAGGTCAGTAGAGCAGTGGACGGGGTCAGTAGAGCAGTGGACGGGGTCAGTAGGGCAGTGGACGGTGTCAGTAGAGCAGTGGACGGGGTCAGTAGAGCAGTGGACGGGGTCGGTAGGGCAGTGGACGGTGTCAGTAGGGCAGTGGACGGTGTCGGTAGGGCAGTGGACGGTGTCGGTAGGGCAGTGGGCGGGGTCAGTAGGGCAGTGGACGGGGTCAGTAGAGCAGTGGACGGTGTCAGTAGAGCAGTGGACGGTGTCAGTAGGGCAGTGGACGGTGTCAGTAGAGCAGTGGACGGTGTCAGTAGAGCAGTGGACGGTGTCAGTAGAGCAGTGGACGGTGTCAGTAGGGCAGTGGACGGTGTCAGTAGAGCAGTGGACGGTGTCAGTAGAGCAGTGGACGGTGTCAGTAGAGCAGTGGACGGTGTCGGTAGAGCAGTGGACGGTGTCGGTAGGGCAGTGGGCGGGGTCGGTAGGGCAGTGGACGGTGTCGGTAGGGCAGTGGACGGTGTCAGTAGAGCAGTGGACGGGGTCAGTAGAGCAGTGGACAGGGTCAGTAGAGCAGTGGACGGGGTCAGTAGGGCAGTGGACGGTGTCAGTAGAGCAGTGGACGGGGTCAGTAGAGCAGTGGACGGGGTCAGTAGAGCAGTGGACGGGGTCAGTAGAGCAGTGGACAGGGTCAGTAGAGCAGTGGACGGTGTCAGTAGGGCAGTGGACGGGGTCAGTAGAGCAGTGGACGGGGTCAGTAGAGCAGTGGACGGGGTCAGTAGAGCAGTGGACGAGGTCAGTAGAGCAGTGGACGGGGTCAGTAGAGCAGTGGACGGGGTCAGTAGGGCAGTGGACGGTGTCAGTAGAGCAGTGGACGGGGTCGGTAGAGCAGTGGACGGGGTCGGTAGGGCAGTGGACGGTGTCGGTAGGGCAGTGGACGGTGTCGGTAGGGCAGTGGACGGTGTCGGTAGGGCAGTGGGCGGGGTCAGTAGGGCAGTGGACGGGGTCAGTAGAGCAGTGGACGGTGTCAGTAGAGCAGTGGACGGTGTCAGTAGGGCAGTGGACGGTGTCAGTAGAGCAGTGGACGGTGTCAGTAGAGCAGTGGACGGTGTCAGTAGGGCAGTGGACGGTGTCAGTAGAGCAGTGGACGGTGTCAGTAGAGCAGTGGACGGTGTCAGTAGAGCAGTGGACGGTGTCGGTAGAGCAGTGGACGGTGTCGGTAGGGCAGTGGGCGGGGTCGGTAGGGCAGTGGACGGTGTCGGTAGGGCAGTGGACGGTGTCAGTAGAGCAGTGGACGGGGTCAGTAGAGCAGTGGAGGGTGTCAGTACAGGAGTGGATGGTGTTAGTTGGGAAAAGATTGGTGTCAGGACTCTATGCCATACGGGGTGATTAGGGTGTGCCCAAGCACATCCGGCACTGCCTGTGTGCACGCTTATAGATAGGTGTACTACCAGAAACAAACGTTCAGCAATGCAGTGTGAACTCCTTTTTGCATTCTTGTTCTACTTACTATATAGAGCAGTGATTCTCAACCAGGGTTCCTCCAGAGATTGCTAGGGGTTCCTTCAGCATTATGCAATTTCTGCCTCTCAGATAATTTCCTACTGACACCATTGATCTTTTTAGCTATCTGTAAGGACCATCCTTCCCACTGACCATCACACTAAGGTTTCATGAATTGTAGATCTGTAATTTTTAGCAGGGGTTCCCCGAGACCGGAGAACTATTTCAAGGGTTCCTCTGTGTTGAAAAGGTTGAGAAAGGCTGATCTAGAGACTTACTATGTAGTGAATCCAGCAGACAAGAAGGAAAGTCTGCTGATAATTGGTGGCAGCTCCACCTTGTTCTCCTCTCCGCTTTCACTAAACAAACTGGATTTTCTAGGAACTGTGTGTCCATTATAAATGCAGAATGGCTTTCAATAAAATAAGAGTAGAATCCGTTATCCACGTTTTCTGAACGCACATCCAGAGAATTTCTTTAATATACATTTATAATAATATTCAGGAAAATAGACATTAATCTGGGATTGGATAAAATTGTAACAATCATTTCCCTCCCCGGACAGAAATGTTGATGAAGTCGTGATTTTTTCCGGAGTTTAAATCGATCATTAAACTATTATACAGAAAACATTCTAAGAATGGGAAAGATAATAAAGCAGGGAGAGGGCTTACCGGTCTAAGCCAGATCTTTGGATCAGTGACATGTTCAAGCAGCCTGTTCCTGCTCTGCATGGTCTCTTCAGTGCAGGACATGACTCTCTGCTCAGCATGTGACCAGTGCAGGAATCTGGATGTACAGGTCTATCTAAAGTCTACAGGCCTTCTCTTATACATGATATTACCAAGTATTGGGACTTTACACACACATGACGTTTAATGACATCCCAGTCTTATGCCGCGTACACATGGCCGTTTTTAATGACGAGAAAAACGCAGAGAATCACGACGAGAAAAATTGGAACATTCTCTAATTTTTCTCGTCGTTTTTTACATCGTCGTTTTTCTCGTCATGAAAAACGGGCGTGTGTGGGCTTTAACGGCGCAAAAAAATGCGCATGCTCAGAATCAAGTATGAGCCAGGCCTTCTCATCCAACATCAGTGCCTGTCCCCACAAATGCTCTTCTGGAAGAAAGGTCAAACATTCCCATAGACACCCTCCTAAACCTTGTGGACGGCCTTCCCAGAAGAGGTGAAGCTGTTATAGCTGCAAAGGGCGGGGCCAACTCAATATTGAACCCTCCGGACTAAGACTGGGATGCCATTAAAGGTTATGTGTGTGTAAAGGCCGGCGTCCCAATACTTTTGGTAATATAGTGTATATTCTATTGTCACCCTCTGGGCATGTTATGGTTGTTTTAGAGAAAATCGTGTTATTTTGTCGTCACATTGGCTGCGTTCTGAGGAATTATCTCTTCATGAAGGAGATCGTCTTGTTTGGGAAATCGATGGGTTTTCCATGTGGCTGTTCCTGTAGATCAGAGTCCTGTGGGGGACAAGGCCACGGCCCCTCAGCTCCATCCTGTCCTCATAGATCTCCATGGTGGCGAAGGCCTGGCTGTCCGGTGGGGTCTCAATAATGCCATTGAAGGTGATGTGGTGAATTCCATGTGGGTCCTGACAGTAACCCCCGTCGTGGTCGTGTCCAGAAAAATAGGCCACCACAGAAGGGTGGGCCTGTAACATTGACAGGACCTCCTGGTAGTTCCACGTGAGACAGATGGGGTCTGTGGAGGGAGGGAAGATCGGGAGATGTCCTGCAAAAAACAGACAAGAGATTCAGATGGACAAAAATCATTTCTCTGAAGGAAAGGCGCCATAAATGTGGTCATGTGACCCTTCAGGTTCCACCATTGAAACCCTTCCCATGATGTTCTCTTCTAATTCTCAGCTCTTCAGTAGAAATGGATTGGGAGAGGAAGTCGCTCCGCTTTACATTCGGGGGAAACTCCAGAAATAAAACTTGTATTACAATTCACAGCCAGCCCAGCGGTACGGAACCCAACCAGGAACACTCACCGGATGGAACAGGCAGAGCAGGTCTCCGATGTGCCGACAGTGTCTGCAGCCTGGCCGGTCCGGGCCTAACCCTAACCCTAACCCTGGGGAGGATTTCTGGAAGGATGGCGTGTTCCTATCCTGTCCCTATTCGTCTGGAACCTCTCTGTACCGCTAGTCACTGTCCTTGACAGACGGGTGGCCTGTCCTTCCACTACTGTGGACTCTTCGGCAATATCTCAAGCAGTGTTCTTAGTTTTGTTATTAAAGGGTTACTAAACCCAGGAGCCTGTATTCACTATATCTGGTCCCCCCAGGACCCTGCAGTCACTATATCTGGTCCCCCCAGGAGCCTGCAGTCACTATATCTGGTCCCCCCAGGAGCCTGCAGTCACTATATCTGGTCCCCCCAGGAGCCTGCAGTCACTATATCTGGTCCCCCCAGGAGCCTGCAGTCACTATATCTGGTCCCCCCAGGACCCTGCAGTCACTATATCTGGTCCCCCCAGGACCCTGCAGTCACTATATCTGGTCCCCCCAGGACCCTGCAGTCACTATATCTGGTCCCCCCAGGAGCCTGCAGTCACTATATCTGGTCCCCCCAGGAGCCTGCAGTCACTATATCTGGTCCCCCCAGGAGCCTGCAGTCACTATATCTGGTCCCCCCAGGATAAGGTGACCAGATTTTTAAAATTAAATCTGGGGACATATTTTTTTTTTACTAGTAATGGCGGCAATCAGCGACTCTCTGCCCGTCTCCGCCTCACAGCCTGTCAAGTCTCACTCTCCAGGCCCCGGCTACTACTGGGTGGGGAGCGGAGGAAGATCACTCCGCCAGGGAAGGCAAGGAGATAAGCAGGCAGGCGCTGGCCGGGATTTGAGCCAAGGCAGAAGAACATGTGAGGGGAGCTGAATGGGCACCCGAAACTAAAGAAATATTCCCTCCACTCCGACCAGCACATGATCATCAGAGAGGGGCACAGATAATGGAAAAAATACACCCCCTAAGCTAATAGGAGCGGCAGAGCGGGGGGTGTTTAATTCAGATTTTTTATTTTTTTTTATTCTGCACTGACTGTCTTTGAAATTGCCCCAGCCCCTGTTCAAATCCAATCCGGGGACAAAACCGGGGACAGACTTGGTCCAGGGACAGTGTCCTCAATCTGGGGACTGTCCCCGGAAACCGGGGATGTCTGGTCACCCTACCCCAGGACCCTGCAGTCACTATATCTGGTCCCCCCAGGAGCCTGCAGTCACTATATCTGGTCCCCCCAGGAGCCTGCAGTCACTATATCTGGTCCCCCCAGGAGCCTGCAGTCACTATATCTGGTCCCCCCAGGACCCTGCAGTCACTATATCTGGTCCCCCCAGGACCCTGCAGTCACTATATCTGGTCCCCCCAGGAGCCTGCAGTCACTATATCTGGTCCCCCCAGGAGCCTGCAGTCACTATATCTGGTCCCCCCAGGAGCCTGCAGTCACTATATCTGGTCCCCCCAGGAGCCTGCAGTCACTATATCTGGTCCCCCCAGGATAAGGTGACCAGATTTTTAAAATTAAATCTGGGGACATATTTTTTTTTTACTAGTAATGGCGGCAATCAGCGACTCTCTGCCCGTCTCCGCCTCACAGCCTGTCAAGTCTCACTCTCCAGGCCCCGGCTACTACTGGGTGGGGAGCGGAGGAAGATCACTCCGCCAGGGAAGGCAAGGAGATAAGCAGGCAGGCGCTGGCCGGGATTTGAGCCAAGGCAGAAGAACATGTGAGGGGAGCTGAATGGGCACCCGAAACTAAAGAAATATTCCCTCCACTCCGACCAGCACATGATCATCAGAGAGGGGCACAGATAATGGAAAAAATACACCCCCTAAGCTAATAGGAGCGGCAGAGCGGGGGGTGTTTAATTCAGATTTTTTATTTTTTTTTATTCTGCACTGACTGTCTTTGAAATTGCCCCAGCCCCTGTTCAAATCCAATCCGGGGACAAAACCGGGGACAGACTTGGTCCAGGGACAGTGTCCTCAATCTGGGGACTGTCCCCGGAAACCGGGGATGTCTGGTCACCCTACCCCAGGACCCTGCAGTCACTATATCTGGTCCCCCAGGAGCCTGCAGTCACTATATCTGGTCCCCCCAGGAGCCTGCAGTCACTATATCTGGTCCACCCAGGAGCCTGCAGTCACTATATCTGGTCCCCCCAGGAGCCTGCAGTCACTATATCTGGTCCACCCAGGAGCCTGCAGTCACTATATCTGGTCCACCCAGGAGCCTGCAGTCACTATATCTGGTCCACCCAGGAGCCTGCAGTCACTATATCTGGTCCCCCCAGGAGCCTGCAGTCACTATATCTGGTCCCCCCAGGAGCCTGCAGTCACTATATCTGGTCCCCCCAGGAGCCTGCAGTCACTATATCTGGTCCCCCCAGGAGCCTGCAGTCACTATATCTGGTCCCCCCAGGAGCCTGCAGTCACTATATCTGGTCCCCCCAGGAGCCTGCAGTCACTATATCTGGTCCCCCCAGGAGCCTGCAGTCACTATATCTGGTCCCCCCAGGAGTCTGCAGTCACTATATCTGGTCTCCTCTCCCCTCATCATGGTCCAATAGGATCACTTGTCGTTTTGGCCAATCGGGAAACGGGTCTCCTTCCTGATTGGCAGGGAGGAGATTCAGTGTGATAATAGTGAATATTCATTCGCTATTATCACACAACTGGGTGGGCTTGGAGCGCAGTGCTCTGCACCCTGAGCCCACCCTTTTTTGAAGAATATTAGAGCTTCAGACTCTATTCACGTGCTTCAAACCCCCCCCCCCCATTGGAGTCCATGCACCCGGAGCCCCGAATGTAGATTAGGGGGATGGAGGCATAGATATGGGGGTGGCACCCTTAATGGACGGGCCGCCACTGCTTTCCAGCTAAAAAAAAATGGCAGTGTTTACATCTGCCGGCATCAGAAATGACATCATGACGTCGCTTCCCGGCCTCCGCGGGTCGTAGAGATGGCTGGGGACCATCTGGCCCATGAGCCAGCTCTATGGTAAACCGTCGGCGGATTCATTCTCTGGCTCCCTGATCGCACCGGAAGGCGGCAGGAGGGGACGCTAAACAGCGGCTATAATGGCTTTGAAATTGCAGGGAATCGGTGGCTAAAAAAGATGATATCTGAATGATGCAGCAAAGTCCCCGACGTCATATGACGTCAACCCGGGGGAAGCGGTTAAAATAAATATTTTACCGCAACAAATAAGTATGAAGCCATCCTAAAGGTTTCTTATCTGATGAGGTTGGGAAGATTGTTACCTGCCACCATCACTTTTTCTCCATTTTTATCTGAAGACTGGAGAATGACATCAATCCAGTTTAACTGATCGCTGCTGATTCCTCCATTAAACTGCACAAATTGGGGATCATCCAGACCTGCAATGACACCAAGCAAGATATTCAAATACATTCTTCTACTCCAACCACCTGCTGACCGCCGACAGGAAATCAACCCCAAGAACTTTCACACAAACCAATTTTTATACACCAAAAAGACATGTAGCAGAATACATTTTGGCCCTAATTTTTGAAGAAATTTTATTTTTTATTTTTATTGGATATGTTTTATACCAGAAATTTGAAAATGAACCCCCAATATTTTCTGTCTTTTTTTCGTTTATATAATAAAAAATAAAAGAAAACAGCGGTGATCAAACCACCAAAAGAAAGCTCTATTTGTGTGAAAAAATGATATAAATTGAATTTGGGTACAATGTTGCACGACCGCGCAATTGTGGTAAAGTAGCGCAGTGCTGAATAGCAAAAAATGCCCTGGTCATGAGGGGGGTAAAACCTTCCGGAGGTAAGTGCTTCAAGAGCCCACTGGGAATGTGCTTTACTTTTCCATATCAAATAACAACAAAATGGGGGCCTCAGTACTGCAACAAGAACCAACATTTCATTAGAGACTCGGCAAATGTTCTATTCTAAGAAATTTCTGTATGGTTGTCCTCCAGAAATCCTATCAACCAATCAGAGGAGAGCCGCCATCAGATCCCGGCCAGGACACACCTTTCTGTTGTGTAATTACAATTTATCTTTTTTTTACTGTATTGCTTGTTGGATGGACCGCCGATTTATTCACTTTTTAGATTTGCACAACATTTTTGTCATGAATTTTTAAATATATATTTATTAAATGCACTTCCTTTTATTTGTATAGCGTATTCCTTATATATATAAATTCACGCCATATTTGTTTATTTTGGGGGAGCACATAAATAAATGCACAGCTGTGAGCAGGAATTCGGGATAACCGATGAAGAGACAATAAAATGTCATAAAAAAATGACCAAATATGAAGAAGAGGCAGCGAGTGCCACAAAACAGCCTGAAAATCTCCATCTATATAGCATTACATCCTCCCTGACTGGGGCTTTACAATCACTTTTCTATTCCATCTTCCTAATCTTATGTTATGGGAGCTCACCTGGTCCACCTGTACCAATCCTCTACAGCAGGGGGCTCCAAACTGTGTTTGGGGGCCAAATGCAGCCCTTTGCATATCTTTATCCAGCCTTTGGGACACTATTCCTCCCACTGACACCAATGATGGGGCACTATTCCTCCCACTGACACCAATGATGGGACACTATTCCTCCCACTGACACCAATGATGGGACACTATTCCTCCCACTGACACCAATGATGGGGCACTATTCCTCCCACTGACACCAATGATGGGGCACTATTCCTCCCACTGACACCAATGATGGGGCACTATTCCTCCCACTGACACCAATGATGGGGCACTATTCCCCCCACTGATACCAATGATGGGGCACTATTCCTCCCACTGACACCAATGATGGGGCACTATTCCTCCCACTGACACCAATGATGGGACACTATTCCCCCCACTGATACCAATGATAGGGCACTATTCCTCCCACTGACACCAATGATGGGGCACTATTCCTCCCACTGACACCAATGATGGGGCACTATTCCTCCCACTGACACCAATGATGGGGCACTATTCCTCCCACTGACACCAATGATGGGACACTATTCCCCCCACTGATACCAATGATGGGGCACTATTCCTCCCACTGACACCAAATGATGGGGCACTATTCCTCCCACTGACACCAAGCATTATATATTAAAAAGGCACTATGGGAGCTGGTGGTTCTGCAGCAAGCTAGAAGCCCATTGGGAATGAGGTTTCTGGACAGCACTGGGGGGAAACGGTGGTCTCTCTCCAGGAGGCTAGGGGTTTTGAAAGGACAATGTGGGACACTGTTGGAGGTACTATGGGGGCTGTTGGTTCTGCAGCAAACTTGGGGAAACTGCAGGGGGCTGAGAGGGCATTGTGGGAGGATGATGGGCACTGTGGGTACTCAGGGCTCTTAGGGGAGCTGAGGGCACTTTGAGAGCTGGAAGGCATTGTGGGAGGATGATGGGCACTGTGGGTACTCAGGGCTCTTAGGGGAGCTGAGGGCACTTTGAGAGCTGGAAGGCATTGTGGGAGGCTGGGATCTGCAGCTAGATAGGGACCATTAGGGGATAAGGTTTCTGGACAGCACTGGGGGAAAGTGTGGGGGCTTGGGGTCACTCCAGGATGCTAGGGGTTTTAAAAGGGACATTGTGGGACACTGTTTGAGGCATTATGGGGGCTGGAGGTCCTGCAGAAATCTAGAGGGAACTGCAGGGGGCTGAGAGGGCATTGTGGGAGGTTGGTGGGCTCTGTAGGGACACTTACTGGGCACTATGAGAGGTTGAGGGGCACTTCAGGCCACTTTGGGAGGTTGTAGGGCCATATAGGAGCTGGAAGGCATTGTGGGAGGCTGGGGGATCTGCAGCTAGCTGGTAGGCCAAGAGGACGGAGGCTGAGGCCCAGCAGGGAGCCACAGCCTGGAGGTTGAGAACCACTTTTCTAGAGGTTAAAAGATTGGTAAATGTAGCAATAAAAGCATTATATATGAAAAGGTTACTTCTTCTTTGTAGCGGACTCGACCCGTCATTGCATTTTTAAATGATACATTTCAGATTAAATGATGTTCTAGATGTCCTTTGTATACCTGTAGGACTGTTCAAATCTGCATTTTTATTCTTCTGCTTCAGAACTTTTAAGGACTTTACATACTTGTGGCTTGAGGAATCTCTTCCGATGACGCTGAAGTCATAAGAGTCAATCAGGAGTATCCGAAATTTGGGGAAAGGACTGAAATGATAAGCGTAGAATGCGTCCGGGTCATCGCGGCCCCCTGGAGATCTATCCTGGGGTTCCCCCAGCTGCATGCTGTTCAGTTTTGACTCCATCAGCTGCTTCCTGCTGAAGTTGTAGAATTCGTGGTTTCCCCAAATATGGTGGATGGGGATCTTCAGCTTTTCAAACTCTGCCAGAACTTTTGTCAGCGACGACTCGGATGCCTTCAGAGGGACATTAAAGCCATCGATGATGTCACCAAGCTGGATGATGAAGGCCGGAGGGGCACTTTCAGAGGCCCATTCTTGTGTAGCATCTTGTAGTAAAGACAAGCTGCTCCGGTAATACCTCATCCTGGTCTGCACATAATTATACCCATCATCCTTGTCTGCATATTGGATGTCAGCGATAACCCCAAAGGTCAACAACGCCTCCTGACTTTCATCCATTTGCTTCTTATTTAAGTGTTTCTGCCCCTAAAGACAAAAAAAGAATTCCATTTCTGGCATTGAACAAGAACTTTGATAACCAATAATAGAGCCCAACGCCAGACAAACACGGGAAGAATTCAAGCTGAAGTTTAGGCAATTTTTACAAAACGTTTACATTGGGCCAGCTTGGGTTATGATTCTTGTCGCAGTGCGATCTGCAAACCGATCTGGAAGTGTCATGAACTTTGTATTGACACCCTCAGCGGTTCGCAGTGTGAACGGTGAATTCGGACAGGAATCAGATCGCATTGGGCGTGAACACCCGTGCAATCCGATTCCAGTGCGGCAAAAAAAAGGTTCCTGCACCTTTATGTGCGAATCCAATGCGAGTTCAGCCATACAAACTGAATGGCTGAACTCGCATTTTACAGACATCGCATGCGATCGGCACAGCCATTCGGGTGCGAATTACATGCGACGTCTGTGTTTGGATATGTGTGAACCCAGGCTTGTGCTGCGTTTACATCTTGGCGTTCCTAATCACGGCAAATCGCAGGATGCCCGAGCGATCCCTGTCACTTCCAAATAGCACCCTGAACGCAGCATGATTTTATTGTGATTCGTCGGGCGACAATCGCGGTAAAGTGATGTGATGCGGGAACCGGTACTGGATTTGTAGCTGCTAAATTTTAATCTTTATTCTTCTAGCCTGGAACTCTACTTTAACTCTTTAACTCTTGCGTTTTGTGAGGCTTGCGTTTCTGCACAAAAAAAAAAGTGCATGCACCTTTTCTAAAACGCAGCCGCGGGGAACTCTTTCGTGACCATGCGATTTCCCTGCGGTTCCCTCACCCACACTGCATGGGGGTGCCGTTCAGAATGAATGGCATTTCTGCAGAGCGTGTTCACTGCGATTCCTGAACCCACAACCACATGCAGAGATGTGAACATAGGGTAATTGAAGGTGATTGGCTACCATACACAGCTGCACCAGATTCTGAGAGCTCCAGTTTTGGTAAATCTCCCCCAGAGAGTCTCAAATCTGCCAGACCTGGAGACAGCATTGCCCCCAATCCGGCCCCCGCGGACAACCAATCTCACACTTCTTTTCCTGTTGAAAGCGCAAGAAATAGTCTTCTAATTCTCGCTTAGGATTGCGGACATGCATGGCAACGCACAAACAGCAGCAGAGCAACAATGTAACACAACGCTACAAACACTTCCTACAATAAGACGGACATTCTTACTGCATAAAAGCCGCCAGGAGAGGGTTAAACGTGGCAGCACAAAGTCTTACCCGCCATGCCGGCTGACGTCAGGTCACATCACTGCAGAAGACTCGAGGCTGCAGAGTCACTCCCTGCATCTTCTTATAGGGAAGAGGAGTCACAGCACTCCCAGCAGCCACATGACGCTGAGCCCCTCCCCCGTCACTGACACAGCAGGCTGGGAAAATCACGGAAGAGTCAACTCCTCCTCGGCACCTGTCAGCCCCATGAGAGTCAAAGGAGGGGCTGTAAGTGGGAGCCAATCAGATTCTAACTTCAGCTTGTTCAGTTAAGCTTTGACAATAAAACCTGGAAGCTGATTGGTTACTAGGCACAGCTGCATCAGAAGTTGTAGGTTGCATTCACACCTCAGCGTTTCGAATCAGAGGCAGATTTGCTGCGATTCTGCCCACGATTTCAAAGCGCCGAGGTGTGAGCCCACGTTCACATTGGGCAGATTTGGCATGCGTTTTGACACGTTCATGTTGCCCTCTGAGACGTGTTTTTTTATTTTTATGTAGAAGGCTAAAATGGGAAGTGATCACCATACGCCATATAAACGCCATACGGTGCGATCTTGTGGTGCGTTACAATAGAAGTGAATGGAGGCAATTGCCAAGCATCAATGCTTGATGAAGGGTTTGAGGCTTCATTCACACTTTGCGATTTGGAATCGCGCGGCAATCACGCATGCACAAGGTACGACATGCGTTTGGATGCCATTATCCCTTAATGGCACCTAAATGTGATGCGATTCTGCCACGGATCGTGGCAAACTGCACCTTTACAAATTGCGCAAAGCTTATCACCCGAAAAGGAGTAGGAACTTCTTTACATGCGAATAACGCACATAGGGTAGTCCATTCAAGTAAATGAGATGCAAAATCATGTGCAAATTGCATTTTCAGTTGGAATTCTTGAGACTTTGGAACAGACGGCATCTATCCCAACCAATACACCTGACAAGTCTTATGCTCGAGGGTCTACATTGGTGGATGAAGAAACACGCGCTTATGAAATCGCGTCCATTAAGGCATATCAACTGGATCACAATTACCAAAGGCTGGGGGGCACACTGCAACCAGATTTCAGTACAGGGAAGATGATCCTTCCACACAACAGGCCTGGTATCAAACATCCTGGAAATCCTACCTTGCGTTACTCGCCCTAAAAATCGAGATTACAGGGAAGCCGCCAGTACTGCTTGGAATAGACAACAATGCTGCGGTATCTTACATACACCGACAAGGGGGGACACACAGCAACTCCCTAATGAGGGAGCCCCTACTGAGGGAGCTGGAACCCATTACTCTATGGGCGGAAAGGAATCTAAGAGACCTAAGGGCGGTCTATCTTCCCGGTCGTCTAAACTCAAGAGCCGACCGTCTATCTCGCAGATTCGTGGATGCCAACTAATGGCCTCTGCACCCGAAGATTTTCAGTTGGATTGTAGACCAGTGGGGTCTCCCCAAGCTGGACCTATTCACAGCAGCGATCAATACCAAGCTATCAAGGTTCATATGGGGGCTTTCTCAGCCCCCTGGGCATGCGGTCTATGTCTTCCCTCCCCGGCCGCTTATCCCAAAATTTCTGATGAGACTTATGATAGAAACCATAACGGTAATAACAGTCCTACCGTACTGGCCGAGACCCCCTTGGTTCCCCACGGCAATGTACCTGAGTATCCAGCCTCAAGATTCCAATAATACCTTTTCTCCAGTTACATGGATGTCACACCCATCCGGATCCCCACAGGTTGAATCTCCACATCTGGCCGGTTAGAGGCAAAGGTTCCAATCCTTAGGGTGCTCCACCAAAGTTATTGCAACCCTCCTCAGGGCAAGAAAACCATCAACAAACAGTATATGAGGCAAGGTGTGCAATAAATTCAGGGCTTTCGCCGTTGGCAGAAGCTTCAATCCGGATTTCCCATCATCCTCTCAACTTCTGGAATTTTTGCAGGCAGGCCTAGACTTAGACCCAAGGTTAAGTACACTAAAGGTGCAGGTAGCGGCAATTTCAGCGGCAACCAGTAAGAGATGGGCCGAGGATTTCCTAATAATCCAATTCTTCAAAGCCGTCAAAAAGATCCGCCCACCAACGAAACAAATTTTTCCCACCTGGGACCTTCATCCTCGAATCTTTAGCCAACCAACCATTTGCCCTCAGCGTCTCTGTGGAATCTAACCTTAAAACTGACTTTTCTATTATGCCCTGTACACACGATCGGATTTCCGATGGAATAAAATCTGATGGAGCTGACTTTCATCAGTCTTGCCTACACGCCATCAGTCAAAATTCCGACCGTCCAAAACGCCGTGACGTAAAACACTCCGACAAGCTGAAAAAATTAAGTTCAATGCTTCTGAGCATGCGTCGACTCGATTCTGAGCATGCGTGGGTTTTTTGTCCGATGAAGTTCCACACAGACGATCGTAATGTGCTATCGTTTTTTTTTCCATCGGTAAAATTTAAAACAGGTTCTATTTTTTTATACCGATGGGGCCCACACACGATCGGTTAGTCCGATGAAAAAAGTCCATCAGTCTTTTTTCATCAGAAAAACCGATCGTGTGTACGCGGCATTAGTCCGCTTCTGACAGAAGAGTTTCAGAGCCGATCATAATCATGTCATCTTCTATCCCCACAGAGCGGAACTCAGAAAAGTGCGAGGATTTCTCCCCAAGGTCGCATCTTCCTCAAGTATGTCGGAACTTTGGGCACTTCCAACGTTTTCGGAGCAGGACTCAGGTTCTCTTCATAAGCTGGATATTGCCTCCACTTCGGGATGCCACCTGCAAGCCATGGCGTCCTTTGGGATTTATCTAGGTATTCCATATTACGGAGAATGCTGGGGCTGTGCTAACCATTTCTTTTATGATATTCACTAGTCCTGAGGGAGGAGCCAAGGCGGAGCTTGTCACAGGTATGCTGCCATGGATAGGCACCAGGAAATTACGGTAAGTCGGGTATAATATTCATTTTTTTTTGCCATCTGTATCCCATTGGGGAGATTTCACTTCCCTTCCTGTCCCATAGCCAAACAGGAAGTGAGGGAATCCCTGGTTGTCACCAGAACTAGTGTCCCCATTGGAAGATTTCCCCTCTATTCCTGTTCTGGTGATTTTCTTTCACTTTCACAGGACAAATAGAGAAAGTGGGTTTCCCTAGCAATAAAAACCTGACAGGGGCTCCAATCCCTCTCCATTCCGTCTAAAACCAAAATAAAAAATCACCTTTAGTTACACTTCACAATAAAAAAATATACAGATAAAAAAGGGCAATTTTTTTTTTTTTACAAAAAGTAAAAAAATAAAGTTCTGGTATTTAGCCTGCAGTAGTCATGAATGGGTTAAACTGCAGAGTAGTGGAAAGGGTTATGGGAGGGCTCATGACACAGGGGGTGGGGCTTTGTGACAGGCAGGAAGTGTGTCAGCGAATGAGAATGAGAAACAGGAACTCAATCTGCATACAGGCTGCTGCTTCCCTCCCTCCCAGTACATAACCAGGACTGGGGACCATGGAGGGAACTGCAGAGAGGACCATGGAGGGGCCTGCAGAGGAGACATTCAAGGGGACCATGGAGAAGACTGCAGAGGGGACCATGGAGAGGAGTGCGGGGGGGAACATGGAGGGGAGTGCAGGGGGGACCATGGAGGGGAGTGCAGGGGGGACCATGGAGGGGAGTGCAGAGAGGACCATGGAGGGGACTGCAGAGAGGACCATGGAGGGGACTGCAGAGGGGACCATGGAGGGGACTGCAGAGAGGACCATGGAGGGGACTGCAGAGAGGACCATGGAGGGGACTGCAGAGAGGACCATGGAGGGGACTGCAGAGAGGACCATGGAGGGGACTGCAGAGAGGACCATGGAGAAGACCGCAGAGGAGACATTCAGGGGGACCATGGAGGGGACTGCAGAGGGGACCATGGAGGGGACTGCAGAGGGGACCATGGAGGGGACTGCAGGGGGGACCATGGAGGGGACTGCAGGGGGGACTATGGAGGGGACTGCAGAGAGGACCATGGAGAAGACCGCAGAGGAGACATTCAGGGGGACCATGGAGAGGAGTGCGGGGGGGACCATGGAGGGGACTGCAGGGGGGACCATGGAGGGGACTGCAGGGGGGACCATGGAGGGGACTGCAGGGGGGACTATGGAGGGGACTGCAGAGAGGACCATGGAGAAGACCGCAGAGGAGACATTCAGGGGGACCATGGAGAGGAGTGCGGGGGGGACCATGGAGGGGAGTGCGGGGGGGACCATGGAGGGGAGTGCGGGGGGGACCATGGAGAGGAGTGCGGGGGGGACCATGGAGAGGAGTGCGGGGGGGACCATGGAGAGGAGTGCGGGGGGGACATACCAGGGGACCATCCTGTGTGCCGAGTACCAGCTGAGACTCTGGAGGGTTTGCAATCTTCTGATCTCCCTTTTCTTTGCTTTGGCGGCTTATGTCCAGGTGAGTCCATTCTGCAACTTTGTATCCCCAACATACAGATTGTTATTAAATAACAGGAAATCTGTATACATTCTGCAAAAATACACACCCCCTCCCATCCCCCGGCACTTTTATGAGTGCAGAAATGCCCAATCAGAACTTTCCCAACTTCACATCTGAACAAAGGTCAGTCAGAATTTAACCACTTCAGCCCCCGGCCAATCCTGACACTTCTCACATATATGTAAAAATCTACTTTTTTATTTTTTTTCTAGAAAATTACTTATAACCCAAACATTGTATATTTTTTAAGCAGAGGCCGTAGAGAATAAAATATTGTGTGTTGCAATTATTTATGTCACGCGGTATTTGCACAATTTATTTTGGAAAAAGTACACTTTCATAAATTTTAATGCACACAAACACACCCCATTTTTTTAAATAAAATATAAAATATGTTCGGCCATGTATAACTCTGTTAAAAATGGTCGCTCCTTTACCCCGGACCTCTTAACGGCAAACATTGCGATGATCCCTAAGCCGGATCGCGATCATTCCTCCTGGGCCAATTTTAGGCCTATCTCCCTAATTAACATTGACATGAAAATTTTGATCAAAATTCTGGCTAATCGCCTAAACTCTTTTCTCCCTCGGTTAATCAGGAAGGACCAGGTCGGTTTTATACCTCAGACACAGGCTGGTGATGCTATTCGGCGTATTCTGCAACTCCAACACATAGCTCATACTTGCTCGCTGGAATCCATGCTCTTGTCTCTGAACGTAAACAAGGCCTTTGACACTCTTGTGGCCTTACCTCATGTCTGTTCTTCGGGTCTTCATTTATGCACTGGATGTCTGTCTTATATGACTCCCCCCGGGCAAAAATTAAGTATTATGGATTCAAATCTCCTCTCTTTAATATCAAGAGGGGCACCCGTCAGGGATGCGCCCTATCGCCTCTTCTTTTTGTATTGGCTCTGGAACCCCTGGCGGAGGCGATTCGTTCGCATCCGAGGCATCGAAATAGCGGGTTGTCCCCATAAAATTTCCCTATTTGCCGATGTTGTCCTTCTTACTTTGACCTCCCCCAGAATTTCTTCACCAAACTTGCAATCCCTTTTGGATACCTTTCGGGGCTCCGGGTTAATCCCTCCAAATGGAAAGCATTGCCGGTTAACCTCTCTCTAACTTTCCGCCCTTGTTCAAAAGACTAACAGATATGCTGTTGTCTTGGTCTCATTTGCCTTTGTCTTGGTTCGGCAGAATAACAGCTGTTCGTATGTCCTATCTCCTGAAACTACTATATTTTTTCGTGTCTTGCCTGTTCGAGTTCCCTCGCATGTCCTCCGCATACATCAGCGTAGAATTATGCAATTTATATGGGGTTCGACCCGCCCTCGAATCGGCAAACAGGTTTTGTTTGCTAAGCGAATTAATGGTGGTCTCTCGGTTCCTAATTTACGGGCCTATTACATAGCCGCTAACATAGCCCCACTTTCGTGCCTTCCGCTCTGGGCTATGCTTGACCTGGTTGACATCGACCCTATTCCTATCTCCTCATTGGCCTGGCTCCCTCCTGTGCACCGTCCGGCGGTTATGGGGCCCTGCTTGGCCCACTCCTTGCGAATATGGGACTCGGTAAAGTACTCTGCAGGGTTGATCTCTCCTCATCTCCCACTCTTACACTGCCCGCTATTCCCTCCAGGTTGTGATAATCCCTCCCAATTTTCATGGTGGACCACGAACGGGTTCACAGATGTTCACTCACTGTTACGGCCTACTAGGATTTTGGCATTTGACGCTTTACGCTCTTCTCACGGTATTCCCTTGCGAGAGCACTATCGCTATTTACAACTTCGCCACTTTCTTCAGAGTCTTATTAAGTCTCAATCTACCCCTTATATTTTGACCCCCTTTAAGGGCCTTTGTAGAGCCAGACCCCATTCACCGGGCCTGATATCACTGATATATTCAGCTGTGATATCTACAAAGAGACCCCCATTGAGGCCTTACCACCTTCAATGGGAGAAAGAGTTGGGGAGGCAGTTGGACCCTGAGGACTGGCAGGCGATGACACTAACTCTGTCCAAATGCTCACGTAATGTGTTAATTTTGGAAAATGCCTATAAAGTATTGTATAGGTGGTATTACACACCGGTGAGATTGGCTCGCTTTATTCCAAATTATTCTCTGCTTTGTTTTAGAGGATGTTCTCAGGAGGGCTCCATGGCACATATTTGGTGGTCATGCCCGCGGGCGTGCAGACTGTGGATTTGGGTATTTACTCTCCTCCGCAATCTATTTCAGATTAATATCAAAAGGGACCCTTATGTAGCTCTCCTTGGTAAGCCCATCGTGGAACTAATGCGTCCAGAAAGGCAACTAGCCCAGCATCTCTTTACTGCAACTAGGTTGACAATTGTAAGAGCATGGAAAACCCCCGCACTCAGCTTTAAGGCAGTCAAAAAAACCGGCTGAACGATGTCATGGTCAGCGAGAAACTAACGGCTATTCTTTCTGATACGCATGACAAGTTTCTTAGGGTCTGCCAGCCTTGGATCGCATTCTACCACCCTTCTAGGTTTGACTCTGCATTACTATCACTATAGGACTCCTCTGGCGCACACCCCGTGGACCTCCTACTTCCCTCTTCTTTTCCTCCCTCTTTACCTTCTACTCCTCTTCTCGTCCTGCTCCATTTCTTTTCCCTTTTCTTTCTCTCTTTCTCCATTCTTTCTTAGGCTCTTACTTTGCTGTTAACCCTTTCTTCCCTTTCTAGAGGATGCTAACCTTCAGATTCTATTGTTGTGTATTGTACACTCATTCTACAGGTTTACAGACAGCCGGGCCTGGCCCGGGTTCTGGACCATCGGGTCCTAAGGATTCTTTTCATTTCTCCTTTTATTTGAGTATAGCATCAGATCACGGCTCGTGCTTCCTTTCTGTTGGTGAGGGCTTTCGAGTCCAGATCTGCTTTGTATATTGTATGTTATAACACTCTATTGTAAACCTGTACTGTTGGTTTGTATGACAATAAACTTTTTTGTAAAAGAAAATATAAAATATGTTACGCCGAGTAAATAGATAGCTAACATGCCATGCTTTATAATTGCGCACATCCGTGGAACAGCAACAAACTGCGATACATTAATGTGGTTGTAAATGTTTGATTTAAGAAATAAATAAATAGCAAACATTCCTATACGTACAGTGCCTTGAAAAAGTATTCATACCCCTTGAAATTTCCCACATGTTGTCATGTTACGACCAGAAACGTAAATGTATTTTATTGGGATTTTATGTGATGGACCAACACAAAGTGTCACATAATTGTGAAGTGGAAGGAAAATGATAAATGATACAAATAAATGTGTGAAAAGTGTGTGTGTGTGTGTGTGGGGGGGGGGGTGGGCATTTGTATTCAGCCCCTTTACTCTGATAACTAAAATCTAGTGGAACCAATTGCCTTCAGAAGTCACCTAATTAGTAAATAGAGTTGGCCTGTGTGTCATTTAATCTCAGTATAAATACAGCTGTTCTGTGAAGCCCTCAGGGTGGGATCAGGACGCAATGCCCTGCACCCACCCTATTTTGAAGCCTATTAGAGCCTCTGGCTCTAATCACGTGCTTCAAAATACACACTCCCCTCCATAATAATTCATGTGTCCGGCGTCCTTAAAGGAGCCAGGCTCATGAATAGGGAGGGCGGTGGAGTTGGGGGAGCGGCACCCGTGCACCCACAATGCACGGGCCGCCACTGTTGGTGTCATTTGGAGGAATTGTGCCCTTCATTGGTTTCATCCCAAGGGCCGGATAAAAGCAAAGGGCTGCAGTTTGGAGACTGTTGGTTTAGATCAAAGCATATTCATGTGTTAGAATGGCCCAGTCACAGTCCAGACCTAAATCCCATTGAGAATCTGTGGCAAGACTTGAAAATTGCTCAAGGGGGAGCATTTGGAGGGTGGTAAAACCATGGCTCAACCTTGTGTTTTTACACCCCCCAACTACAAGTGTACAGTATACACGCTTTGATTTTATTATCCAATGGATGTGTAATTTCATCTAAACGATCAATTTATCAAACAATGGAATAGGCATAAATTTCCTTCCAACTGATTGTTTTTTTAGCTCCGATTTGATGAGTTGTCGATCAGCCAGGGCAGAAAATGATCGTTTCCGTTGCATCACTTGGCAGCATTTAACTTTTGTATTTTTACATTGTTTCTTTCTTTATAATTTTTTTACATTTTTATATATTTATTTTATAAAAAAAAAAAAAAAAATTTCCAAAATGGATTCAATTTATTATTTTCCTAAAAATTCCACAAAAATCCCCGATAATGACAACGTGAGAGAAGTTTGTTTGAAATCTTAGCAAATTTATTAAAAATAAAAAAGGAAAATATCCCATGTACATAAGTATCCCAGGCTCCTCCCATGTACATAAGTATCCCAGGCTCCTCCCATGTACATAAGTATCCCAGGCTCCTCCCATGCAGGGCCGGACTGGGAATAAAATCCAGCCCTGGAAAAAATTTCATACCAGCCCCACAGCATTATTATACCAGCATAACGTCATTATTTTCTTGTTCATGAAAGGGAAAACCGTACATTTTAAAGCACATTTGAAGAGTGTATTATATACAGAGAAGACAGATATGAAAGCACAGAGGGCTTTATATATATAAAACGCAAATTCCAGTTAAAAGTGGTCAATCATCTGATATAGGGGGGAAACCTTTATATCAATGCCTGCTTACATTATCGTATTCACTCCCCCCTTACATCAGTGACCCCCCCCCCCCCTCAGACTGGCCTAGCGGTGCTGTCACTGACCTCCTCTCAGGTACACCATGCATGGCTCAGTCAGTTGGCTCCAGCTTGGTGGCTCTGGTTTTATCCTATATAGTCTCCTCTCCACAGTCCCCACACATCTGACTTCTCCCATGACCCCCATCCCGGCAGTGCTCCCACTCTTGACTCCTCTCCAGACTCCCTCAGAGACTGCAGACATGATACAGGAGATGGTCAGAGGCTGCAGACATGATACAAGAGCTCAATGCAGCCCCCCCAGTACCCATCAAATGCAGCCTCACTGTGCCCATCAATGCAGCCTCGCTGTGCCCATCAATGCAGCCTCGCTGTGCCCATCATTGCAGCCTCGCTGTGTCCATCATTGCAGCCTCCCTGTGTCCATCATTGCAGCCTCCCTGTGTCCATCATTGCAGCCTCCCTGTGCCCACCATTGCAGCCACACTGTGCCCATCAATGCAGCCTCCCTGTGCCCATCAATGCAGCCACACTGTGCTCATCAAATGCAGCTTTACTGTGCCTGTGAATGCAGTCTCACTGTGCCCATGAATGCAGCCTCTCCTATGCCCCATGTCCCAGTCTGCAGTCCCTGTCTGTGGGAAGGTGTGTTGTTGATGCTCGGTTTCGTTCTCGTTTGGATGGGGACAGTGCTCCTTCCAGAGGACCTGTTTGCTGTGAGATGGAGTGGTCCCTGGCCACCTGCAACTTCAACTATCCTCATTTTCCGGCCCCAGTCAATCTGTCCTCTGGTCCTGGGGAAGTGAGAGCACTGGGGGGGGGGGGAGCTGGAGAGAAGGGGGAGCGGAGAGCACTGGCAGGGTTGGAGAGCACATGGGTGGGGGCAAAGAGCAGGGGGGAGTGGAGATCACAGGGGTGGGGAGCGGAGAGCGCTGGGGGGGGCTTGAGAGCACTGGGGGGGAGCCAAAAAGAACAGGCGTGGAGAGCATGGGAGGCTGAAAGGGGAGGCTGGAGAGCACTGAGGGGGCCAAGAGTGTGGGAGGTAAAGAGCACTGGGGGGGAGAAAGAACAGGGGTGGAGAGAACTGGGGGGTACGAAGAGCAGGGAGGAGTGGAGAGCACTGGGGGGAGCGTGAGAGCACCAGTTTTTTTTTTTTTTTATAATCAAAATTTATTTTATTTTATTGTAAGCTTCAAACATTTTACATTTCCATTCAACATTGTACATTTACATAAAAACAAATACCGTATTTTCCGCACTATAAGGCGCACCGGATTATAAGGCGCAGTCTCAATTACGGGTCTATTTCTGTACTTAACCCATACATAAGGCGCACTGGACTATAAGGCGCATGCTAAAACATACGGTCTACAAAAAGAAATTTAACGGAAGCAAAACAGTGAGTTTAGTTGAACTTTATTCTACTATTTAACAATACACTCACATTATTTTTCAGTCTCGTTGCCAGGTGGCTGTTAAGCAATGATGCCGGCTTTTGCAAAAGCTCGGACAACAGTTAAAGCAGATACCTTGCTAACGTGCTGTACATATTACGTAATGTTCTCTGACTGGTTTATCGCTGCCAGCGTACGTAGTGTACGTATTACGTCCCTGTGTCAGTGGGAAATGGTCCGACAGTTAACCAAGCGGAGTGCTTACCAAAGTCGCACAACAAAATTTTTACAGATTTTGGAACTCAGTGCACACATAAGGCGCACCGGACTATAAGGCGCATGGCCGATTTTTGAGAAAATTTTAGGCTTTTAGGTGCGCCTTATAGTGCGGAAAATACGGTAAGCATTGCAAGGCAGAACCAAGTACAAAATTATCTTATCAGAGTAATACTAATAATATCCCCCCTCCCCCCCCCCCCAAGAGAAAGGAAAAAAGAGATAAAAAAACCCAAAAAAAAACATATAATTCCCTCTCCCCCCCTCCTTCAGCACCATCCCTGGCTGCAGTGGAGTGTGTCTGTTCTATCCCCACTCACTCCTTCCCTTCTACTTATATTGTGTGTTATCCTACTGTGTTCTTATTTATCCCTTGAACAGTGCTCTCTCTTGCTTCCAAAGAGGCCACGAGTGGCCATGGTGTCTATTATTTTTATGTGGGGGGGAAGAAAATAAGAAATTATATACTGTGACAGCAGGAAGGTAAAGTCACCTGGTTGCATCCAGGGGGGTAGATATATTTCGCCCAGATTCAGGCTTTACGCCGACTTATACAACTAGGTGGAGAGTTGTATAAGGCTAGTGGGCTCATGGATGACTCATACCTCTAGGGAGAGTGTGGGGCGTCGTGCAGACAGGGAGTTGATGAGACCAGCTGAAGCTTGTCAGCTCATTTAGGCCTCTATAAGAACTCCCAGCTTCATTAGATGTTAGCTCATGCCTGGACCCAGACCTGTGTGGACTGTCTAGGGAGAGTGAACCCCTGTGCGGTGAGACAAAGCCTGTGTGGCTATTTGCTTGGACATTTAAAACCAGGGACTTAGGGACTAGGACAGCACTAGGCTGATCCCAGTTGTTAGTTAGGAAACCTGTATGTTTAGTCAGAGGTCAAGTTGACCAGGATTTATTTTGTTTATGTTTCTTTTGGCTTTGCTGTGTTTTGTCACTGTAAATAGAAAATAAACCGCACCTTTTTTTGATTTTGAAAACCACAACCTCCGTTTGCTGGGCCTGTTTTTGTGTGGGGAGCCCATCCCGGGGGTCACACACACCCGCTGCCGAGCTAACCCCCTCACAGTTGGTGGAGAACCAGTGGCAGTTTTTTTTAAGCCAGCATGGAGGAGATACTGAAGCAGCTGGCTCTAGCAAATGCCAATCAACAGCAGACAAATGCAGGTTTGCAAAAGAGCCTTGCAGCTCAACAACAGAACTTCGCAGCCCAGCAGCAAGCTCATCAACAGAGCCTTGCAGCCCAGCAGCAAGCTCACCAACAGAGTCTGGAAGCTCAGCAACAAGCCCAGCAGCAATCTGAGGCCCGCTTCATAGACCTGTTACAGAAGCAAGAGCAGAGACTACAACAAATGGAAGCAGTAATGCAGCAACGTCCGCAGACCAGTGAGGAAAGCCGTCCCACTAATACCGCGTCCTTTGGGGTGAGTCGTTTATTGACAAAAATGACTGGAGAGGATGATCCAGAGGTATTTTTGACCACATTTGAAAGGACTGCTGAAAGAGAAAAGTGGCCTGAGGAGCAGTGGGCTGGACTGGTGGCTCCTCTGTTAACTGGTGAATCGCAGAAGGCTTACTATGACCTAGAGCCTGACCAAGCAAAAGACTATGTGATGCTAAAAGCTGAGATATTGGCAAGGCTGGGTGTCACCCAGGCTGTCCGGGCTCAGCGTGTGCATAACTGGACTTTCCAGCTTGGAAAACCCCCCAGGTCTCAAATGTATGATCTCATTCACCTGAGCAGAAAGTGGCTACAGCCAGAGACTTTGTCCGCACCAAAGATTGTGGAACGTGTTGTAATGGATCGGTTTTTGAGAGCTCTTCCTACTGCCATCCAAAAGTGGGTAAGCCATGGAGACCCAGAGACGGCCGATGGTCTTGTGGATCGTGTGGAGAAATACTTGGCTACAGAGAACCTGACGGCCTCTTCCAGAGACACTCGGACTTTCCACCCTAAGACCAGACCATCCCCAGGGGCGGATAAGAGGATTCCAAGGGGTAAGGGTGGAGAGAGTGAGAGGGTGGGAGCTCTACCCCAAGTTTGGCGAGAACAGCCTGGGAAATCAGCGTCTCAAGAGGCGGCAAGAAGGATCGTTTGCTACCGCTGCCGGCAAGCGGGACATATTGCAGCCAATTGCCCGGTTGTGGAGGAACCCATGCAGTGTGACTTTCTGACGGGCAGACGTCAGTCGCTGTGTGCGACAGTCGCATGCACTGCCATTCGAGGAACTGAGAAACATTTATGCAAAATGTGTGTTAATGGTAGAAATGTTGTGGTATTGCTGGATTCAGGTAGCCTTGTGACCCTGATAAAGGCTGAGTTAGTTAAAACAGAGGTCTCTGGGAATAGCAAGGTAGCTGTTATTTGTGTGCATGGGGACACCCGAGAGTATCCAGTGACTACAGTGTGTTTCGAGACCCCCAAAGGTACCCTCTCTCATCCAGTGGGCTTAGTATCTCAGTTACCGTATGACGCCATTGTGGGAAGGGATTTTCCGAAGTTCTGGGAACTGTGGGATGATCCTGAGCCCCCCACTGGTGCCCCTATGTACCAGGAATGTGATAGCCAGAACTCCCCTGAGAGTGGTGAGGACTCTCCGGAATTTCCCTTATCAGTATTGGCAGGGGAGACTCAAGAAACTGGAGAGGAGCCCACCTCCTCAGACGAAAACCTACCGTCTGTGGAGTTTTCTGATCTTGAGGTTCACAGGGAAAACTTTGCCACAGAACAGTTGAAAGACCCCGCCCTAATAAAGGCACGGGAAAACGTAGTGAAAATAGATGGCGAGTTAGTGAACCCAGATAATACCTGCACTTACCCATACTTCAGCGTAGAGAAGGACCTACTGTATCGGGTGGCAAAAAGGGCAGAAGAAACCGTTGAGCAGCTTGTGGTGCCCAAACCTTACAGGAAGTTGGTGTTGGAGTTGGCCCATGGGCACATTCTTGGAGGTCATCTGGGGACAGAGAAAACCCGAGAGAGGGTATTACAGAGATTCTATTGGCCGGGGGTGATGAAGGACATAGAAAATTATTGTTCCTCCTGCCCTGTGTGTCAGAGGTCGGCCCCGATGCCACATTTCCGTAGCCCGCTGGTCCCTCTACCCATCATTGAGGTCCCGTTTGAGAGGATCGCCATGGATTTGGTAGGTCCTATAATCAAGTCCGCTAGGGGGCACCAGTACATATTAGTTATAATGGACTATGCCACCCGTTATCCAGAAGCGATCCCTCTCCGAAATACCTCGGCCAAAACCATAGCCAAAGAGCTATCTCTTGTGTTTAGCCGGGTGGGTATTTGTAAAGAACTGCTTACGGACCAAGGTACACCCTTTATGTCCCGGGTTATGAAGGAGCTGTGTAAATTGTTCAAAGTGACGCAATTACGTACATCTGTGTATCACCCCCAAACCGATGGGCTGGTTGAAAGATTCAACAAAACCCTAAAACAAATGTTGAAGAAAGTGGTGGATAGAGATGGAAAGGATTGGGACTGTCTACTTCCTTATCTGATGTTTGCTATTAGGGAGGTGCCCCAATCCTCTACGGGATTCTCCCCCTTTGAGTTACTGTATGGGAGACACCCAAGAGGGCTGTTGGATATTGCCAAGGAAACTTGGGAAAGTGAGAGTTCTCCCCACAGGAGTGTGATTGAGCATGTCGCCCTGATGCAAGACCGAATTGCACAGGTAATGCCCATCGTGAAGGAACATTTGGCCCAAGCGCAGTTAGCACAGCAGAGAGTGTACAACCGTGGAGCCAAGACCCGTACCTTTTCCCCGGGGGATAGGATACTGGTACTTGTCCCTACGGTTGAAAGTGAATTCCTTGCCAAATGGCAAGGCCCCTACGAGATAATGGAAAAAGTGAGCGAAGTGAATTACAAGGTCAGACAACCAGGAAGGCGAAAGCCCGAACAGATCTATCACGTTAATCTGTTGAAAGCCTGGAGGGATAGAGAGTCCCTAGTCGCAGACACTTGGTCACCAGCTCAAACTGGTTGCGTGATTCCTGAGGTTGGAATAGCAGCCACCTTGTCACAACCCCAACAACAGGAGGTTAAGGAGTTTGTGCTTCGCAACAAGGAGGTATTCTCTGAGCTGCCGGGACAAACATTTGGGGTAGAGCATGACATCATTACCCCGCCCGGTGAAAGGGTGAAGTTAAAACCCTATCGGATCCCAGAGGCCCGACGGGAGGCAATACGGGAGGAAGTACAGAAAATGCTGAACTTAGGGGTGATAGAGGAGTCCCAAAGTGATTGGTCTAGTCCCATTGTGTTGGTGCCTAAACCGGATGGGAGCTGGCGATTTTGTAACGATTTTCGTCAGTTGAACAAAGTTACAAAATTTGACACCTACCCCATGCCACGTATAGATGAGTTGATCGACCGGCTGGGAACAGCCCGATACATGACGACTCTTGACCTCACAAAAGGGTATTGGCAAATCCCCCTGGCCAAATTGGCCAAAGAGAAAACCGCATTTGTAACCCCAGACGGGGCGTTCCAATATAAAAGAATGCCGTTCGGGTTACAGAATGCGCCGGCCACATTCCAGCGGAAAATGGACCAGATGCTGAGGCCCCATCGGAAGTATGCTGCGGCTTACCTGGATGACGTAATTGTCCATAGCACAGATTGGGCCTCACATCTGCCAAAAGTGCAAGCAGTCCTGGACTCTGTTCGGGAAGCGGGGTTTACGGCTAACCCCAAGAAGTGTACCATTGGGCAGGAGGAGGCCAAATATCTTGGGTACACCATTGGGAGGGGAGTAATAAAACCCCAACTCAACAAAGTCGAGGCCATCCAGAGTTGGCCACGTCCCAACAGCAAGAAGCAGGTACGAGCCTTTCTAGGAATCGCTGGGTATTATCGGCGATTCATTCCCCACTTTGCTTCTAAGGCTGTGCCCCTAACCAACCTAACGAAGGGGAAAGGGTCGGTCATGATTAAATGGACCCCCGAGGCTGAGGCAGCATTCCAATTCTTGAAACAAGCCTTATGTAGCCAGCCAGTGTTGTACTCACCCGACTTCTCTAAAGACTTTGTCGTACAAAGTGATGCGTCAGATGTGGGGTTAGGAGCAGTATTGTCCCAGGTCTGGAACGGGGAAGAGCACCCAGTCATTTACCTCAGCAGGAAGTTGAAGTCCCATGAGGTAAATTACGCCACCGTTGAAAAGGAGTGTTTAGCGGTGAAGTGGGCTCTAAATTCCCTTCGGTACTACCTGCTAGGTAGGCACTTTGACATGGTTACGGATCACGCTCCGTTAAAGTGGATGGCTCAAAACAAGGAAACAAATAGAAGAGTGAATAGGTGGTTCCTGGCCCTCCAGGAATTCAACTTCACAGTAAAGCATCGCCCTGGCGTTCAAATGGGGAATGTGGATGCTTTGTCTCGAGTACATGAATGCCTGATTGCTGGTGTTCCAACCCCGAGGTTAAAACAAGAGGGGGGGGGGTATGTGACAGCAGGAAGGTAAAGTCACCTGGTTGCATCCAGGGGGGTAGATATATTTCGCCCAGATTCAGGCTTTACGCCGACTTATACAACTAGGTGGAGAGTTGTATAAGCCCAGCTAAGGCTAGTGGGCTCATGGATGACTCATACCTCTAGGGAGAGTGTGGGGCGTCGTGCAGACAGGGAGTTGATGAGACCAGCTGAAGCTTGTCAGCTCATTTAGGCCTCTATAAGAACTCCCAGCTTCATTAGATGTTAGCTCATGCCTGGACCCAGACCTGTGTGGACTGTCTAGGGAGAGTGAACCCCTGTGCGGTGAGACAAAGCCTGTGTGGCTATTTGCTTGGACATTTAAAACCAGGGACTTAGGGACTAGGACAGCACTAGGCTGATCCCAGTTGTTAGTTAGGAAACCTGTATGTTTAGTCAGAGGTCAAGTTGACCAGGATTTATTTTGTTTATGTTTCTTTTGGCTTTGCTGTGTTTTGTCACTGTAAATAGAAAATAAACCGCACCTTTTTTTGATTTTGAAAACCACAACCTCCGTTTGCTGGGCCTGTTTTTGTGTGGGGAGCCCATCCCGGGGGTCACACACACCCGCTGCCGAGCTAACCCCCTCACAATACATACATACACATATATATATATATATACATACCTCCCAACTTTCAGTTGTTGAGCGGGGGGGGGCGCTGATCGCGGGGGGACGATCGCGGCGGGGGGGCTTACCTGCTGGTGGTTCTTTCCTCCTCTTCATGATTCCTGCTGTGCCTTCTCTTCTTCCTGCTGTGTGGGAAACAGGTAACTCTCGCGGGACTGCGGGAAGGAGGAGCCCATGCGGGTAAAACCCACAGAATCCGTGACAGTTGGGAGGTATGTATATACATACATATATACACACACATATACATACATATACACACACACACACACGTACATACATACACATTCACCTACACATACGCACGTATATATATCTATCTATCTGTGCCTCGTGTTTGTTTAGGTATTAATTACCCATAGTTGTGTATAGTGGCCCCCCTGGCCTAATTCCCAAGGTTGAGAAAGAACAAGCAAACTTTAGAAAAAAAATAAAATAAAGTGTTTATCTATTGATTCCCTTCTACCAGTGCCTCTTAAGAGACCACTAATGGCCATAGTGTTTAAATATAAATAATTATACCTTGTGATATCTTCGCCCATATTTACATTCAGGCGATCCTCCCCCCAACCTACTCTTCCCCCAATTTTAAGTGATAAACCCATATTCCCCAGGGGAATAAAAAATAAAAAATGTGATGTCCTCGCAGTGATCATATACACTCTCTATCCTAATATTACTTCTAGGCCCTCTTCTCCTTTGTGTGCCCTACTCCTTGTCCTCCCTCCCCCTCCCAGCCCTCCCCTCCCCTCCCTGCCCCGCCCCAGCACGACTCAACTCCCTCTCTCCCATTCAGGGGCAGACATCTCACTCCACCCCCTCAACTCCGTCAGAATTTATTAGGGAGGTCGATGGGAGTGAGAGGGAAGAAAGAAAGAAAAAAAAAAACAAAAAACTGTATCAATCCTGGTCAAAGTTCCTGATCAGGTTCTTTATACTTCTATGGCTTACCCCATGAGCAACTATACTGGGGGTCCTTATAAATGCACTATGCCCCCTACTTTCCCCCTCCATATCGCCTATCCTCAGCCAATTTCGTGTACACACTGTATCCAACCTGTCCAAGTCCTCTCAAATTCCCCTTTTTTGTCCTTCACTACTTGAATCCATCTTTCGGCTTCCATTATCCGATTAACCTCCTTTTTCCAGTCCTCTAGTGTTGGACAGGTGGCCTGTTTCCAAAATCTAGGGATCAATAGTTTGGCTGCGTTCAATAGGTGTGGTGTAATACTCTTCCTATAAACTTTAATGGAGCCGGGTATTCCATGAAATAAAAAACATAGAGGAGTAAACTCCATCGGTCTAGGGGTCAACCTCTCAATCCATGGTGCGATTGATACCCAAAATGTTCTAATCATGGGGCATTCCCACCACAGGTGGAGAAATGTACCCCTCTGCTCACATCCTCTCCAACACAGTGCATCTGCCTCTGGATACATCCTGAGTTAGTCTTACTGGTGTCCTATACCACCTTGTCATAAATTTTTTGGACCATCTCTTGAACGTACGAACTTATAGATGTAGAGTAAGTTGATTTAATCATTTTTTTTATTTGTTCCTCTGACAGTTCTTTATTTAATTCTTTTTCCCACTCTCTGATAAAATATGGTACTGTACTCTTTTGGGCGCCTATTATCAGTCTATACATCTGAGACAGCAGATGCCTGGCATCCCTCAAACGCACACACTGGCCCTCAAACACTGTGATTGAGTTTAATGATCTCAGTAGAGGTTTCATCTTGTTAAAGAAACCTGTCATTTGATAGTACCTCCAACCTGATGTGAGTATATTCCCTAGAGCTGTAACCAGCTCTGGATAAGTTGCTAGGGTTCCTCACGGGGCGAATTTACCACACGTGGAATCTCCATCCCGACCCCATGCCCCCAGGAATCCCCCCCCCTCCCCCGGGGGGAACCATGGGAATCCCTCCAATGGGGCTAGGGGGACACCTGGGGGGAATACTCTCCTGTTTTATTCAACTTATCCCATATTAACAGGGAGTTCCATGTCAGAGGAGATGTCCATTTCGAAAGTCCTCTCGACGTACTCGGAATCCAAGGGGCCCCTGCAAGATTCCTCCCAGCTATTGTTTTTTCTAGTGGGACCCACATTTTATTAGAGGAGTCATGGCACCAGTTCAAAATTCGAACCAGCGACATTGCCTTATAGTACACTGATATGTCTGGCAGCCCCATTCCTCCCTCTGCTTTGCTTCTACACAGGATGTCATAAGCCAACCTTGGTCGTTTATCATTCCACACGAATGCTACAAAAGCCTTCCGTATCTGTTTAAAAAAGATTTTTGGTAATTTAATCGGGACTGTGTGTAATATATAGATAATTCTAGGTAATTGTGACGGACCTGGCCGGGACAGAGGCTTTTGGAGGGGACTGGGTGCGGGCCTCCTGCCTTGCGACCGTGGACCCTGGCATTTGGGGGAACGGTGCTCTTTGTGAGCTGTATGCCTGGGGACCCTTGAGGGGGTGTTGCTTTGGATTCAGGTCCATGTCCCCCCCAAGACACACAGACTCTGGGGACCCTGTATATGCCATATTAGAGTGACTGAGTCATACTGTTGGGACATTCACACATTCCCTCTAAGGATATGCGAATGCAATCACCTCCAGCCATCTGTCTGTCCTCTGTGCTAATTTGATCCTGCTAAAATGTGTGATGTTTACACTTAGGATAATGTGTATTGTATAGCAGGTGAGACAGGTAGGAGCCGGGATGTCTACCCTGAACGGTCATATCTATATCACCTTGGCTGGCTAAAGGATTTAGTTAATTAGCTCATGTTAATTTATGTTCTGGTTACCTCCTCTGTTACTGTATATAAGACTTGATTTTTGGTTCTAATAAAGTCTCTCTTGGTTGAACTTACATACAGCCTGCCTGGTGTTTGTTCTGACCGACCACAAATGGATTCGAATGGCACATGGCTGTAGTTGGAATCCTGGAGCACCGGATGATCCAATAGAGCAGAGGAGTGTCGGGAGAGTGGAGCCGAGCGAGCAAAGGGGCTCGTTACATTGGTTGGCAGCGGTGGGATTTGCTCTCCAGTTCCTGGGACACTCCAAACCACCACAGTGAATGACCAGCTATGCAGCCTGCAGGAAAGTCACGCTGAAAGACCTACTTGAGAGCCGAGATGGACCAGAAGAAGGGTGATGCAGGACCCCGGTCAGTTGAAGATTTGTTTCAGCAACGAGTGCGGCAGCGGTTGGCATTATATGGGGCTAACCCATCAGAGACCGCCATACAGGAAGCCATTAAAGACATCCAGCTGCAGGATGCCCGACAAGAGAGAGAACGAGAGCGACAAGAGAGAGAACGAGAGCGACAAGAGAGAGAACGAGAGCGACAAAAGAGAGAACTAGAGCGGCAACATGAGTGGAGAATGGCGGTAATACGGCAATCGGAGACAACGCCTAAAGAACCAGCCGCCATGGAAGAGGAATTCGGAAGGAGGTTGCGAGAGATGCAGGGAGGAGAAGCAGGCCATCTCTCCCCCAACAGTTAACCAGAGCAGATGGTGTGGAGTCCCCAGCAGCCTGCCTGGTGTTTGTTCTGACCGATCACAAATGGATTCGAATGGCACATAGCGGTAGTTTGAATCCTGGAGCACCGGATGATCCAATAGAGCAGAGGAGTGTCGGGAGAGTGGAACCGAGCAAGCAAAGGGGCTCGTTACAGTAATATACACATTTTAATGGCACTTACTCTTCCAAACCATGTTAGGTATTGTCCTGTCCATTTCTTTAAGTCCCCCACTGTCCTGGCCATTAGGGATGCATAGTTAAGGTCATATAATATTTTTTGATCCGCGGTAATATGTACCCCCAAATAGAACAGGGAGTCCTTCTTCCATACAAAGGGGTACGCCCTTCTCAATATCTTTGCCATCTCTTGGGGAACATAGCTGGGTAAAAGTATTGATTTTTCAAAATTAATTTTAAAGTTAGATAGATACCCATATCTGTCCACTTCCTGCATAAGAGCTGTTAAGGATGTCTGTGGTGTTGAAAGGTAGAATAAAAGATCGTCAGCATAAGCTGATACTTTATGTTCCACATCCCCAATACATGTCCCTAATATCTCCCCATTACTTCTGATCTTGCAAAGAAATGGTTCTAATATTATAGCAAATATTAATGGTGAAAGTGGGCACCCCTGTCTTGTCCCAATTTCGTATGTTAAGATAATCTGATACTGTACCATTTACTTTGACCCTTGCTCTTGGGTTTGCATACAGGGCCATTATCCATCCCATCATGCGTTCACCCAGGCCCGCCCCCCTCAAGACTTCACTCATAAAGCCCCAGTTCACCCTATCGAAAGCCTTTTCAGCATCCATTGATAGAACGATCTTTGGGGCTTTCTCTGGGCCATATTTCATCCAATGAAGAAGATGAAGTGCCCTGATGGTGTTGTCCCTTGCCTCATGTCCTTTCATAAAACCTGTCTGATCTGGATGCACTAGCCCCCCGATATGTTCTTGCAATCGTAGTGCTAGGATTTTGGCCAACAGTTTAGTATCTGAGTTGAGCAGAGAAATAGGCCTGTAATTAGCACAACACTGTGGATCTTTCCCTTCCTTTGGGAGTACAGTAATGTACCCCAACAGGGCTTCTGATGGTAACGGATTAGTCGCACTTATTGTATTAAAATAATTACATAAAGGTCTTATCAACTCAGAAGAAATTTTTTTATAGTAAATATTTGTCAAGCCATCTGGGCCAGGGCTTTTCCCTATCGGCAAGGCTGCTATTACTCTGCTCAACTCTTCACCTGTAGTTCCATTTCTGCTGTAACTATCTCCGATAGGGTGGGCATTGATGATTCCTTAATATATTCTCGTATCTCCTCCCTTCTTTGGTCCTCCTTATTTTCTATTTGTGAAGTCTCGGGTGTCTGGATATTATATAGTGTTTCATAAAATCTATGAAATTCTTTTGCTATGGCCTGGGTTTCCACTATCTTTTTGTTTCGACTTAACAGGTTATGGACATGTCTAGATTCTTGTTGCTTTTTAAGTTGTTTAGCCAATAACCGACCGCATTTGTTCCCTTGCTCATAGAACCTATGAGCAAAGTATCTGCATTTGTTATTAGTTTTTCGATCTAGACATTGTGCGAGTTCTGCTCGAAGGTTCCCTAGTTGTTGGCTCTCTAAGGGGTCAAGGTTTTGTTTATGTTTAATCTCCAGTACGTTGATTTTCTCTAATAAATCTGTCACTTCCTTCCTTCTTTCCTTCTTAATATGAGCCCCATAGGCTATTAGTTCTCCTCTTATTACCGTTTTATGAGCCTCCCACACTGCCTGATCTGACACCTCACCTGGTGTATTCCTCTCAAAATAGTCCCTTATTTTAACTGACAGTTCCTCGGTTATCTTTTTGTTATGTAATATTGATTCGTTCAGTCTCCACGTCCGTTCTATATAGCCAGACTGGATCGGAGAGAGTGTCAACGTTATTGGGGCGTGATCTGAGAGGGTTATGGACTCAATGGTGCAATTTCAAACCTTTTCTAAATAGAATTGATCTACCATAAATATATCAATACGCGAGTACATTTTATGTGTTTTAGAGTAATAGCTGTAATCCTTTACTCCATTATGCATTACCCGCCAACTATCGACCAAATGTTGAGTGCGTAGAAGTTGTTTTAAATGCTTTAGAGCTCTAAAGGATAGGGATGTTTTCTTTGATGTTGTGTCCAGACTTGGATCCAGCACAATATTGAAGTCTCCGCCCAAGATCAAACAGCCTTCCCTAAACTTCTCCAGCATCTTCAACATTTTAGTAAGAAAGTTAACTGTCCCTATATTTGGTGCGTAAATCGCCGCAAATGTGTATCGCTGGCTATGTATTGTGCCTTTAACAAACAAAAAGCGACCTTCTCTGTCAGCTTGTACAGACTTCAATACCCATGGGCAGGTTTTTCTAAAAGCAATTGTAACCCCCCTTGCTCTAGCAATGGGCGATGGTGCATGGTACCAGCAATTGAACATGTGTCCAGGCATAACAGGTATAGACCCCTCCCTAAAATGCGTTTCTTGTAAAAACGCTATGTCCACAGCATAATGATGCAGTTCATGCCAAAGGTGACCTCTTTTATGCTGTGAACACAGTCCCCTCACATTATATGATACAATTTTTAATGGTATAGTCATCTCTCAAAATACCAGCCACCTCTTGTACTCCTTGCCCTTGACCAGAAAGAAAAAAAAAAAAAAAAGAGAGAGAAGAAAGAAGAGAAAAAAAAAACCCTATTGCATCCCCTCCCTCCCCTCCCCCCTTCCCCAGAGATACTCCGAGTATATCTCCCCCTCGGAGCGTCCCAGCTAACTGGTAGAGGGGTCTGCGCTCACTCCCTGTGCCCAGACCCCTCCACCCCCTCACTGATACCAGTTCAACCAATCCCATTATATCGGGACCGTCCTAAAAGACCAGGATATCCCTGAGTTCCCCACTCCGGTTCCCTCCGCCCCAGACACTATTCTCTTATATTTGCCCAATATCTAAGTCTTCTAATTGTATCATCCAGAAAGCTTTTTTAAGATTAAGGTGCCCTATATATCCTACCCCCATACTGTAACTCTTTATACTAGCATAAACACTTTTTTTTTTTTCTCCTTTTTTTTTTCCCCCGTAACAAAGATTTGTTTCTTCCACACGCACATATTTACATATACAGCATGTTTAACGTATACCGGAGGCCGTGGCCCATCTCCCCCCTATATCTATTCACCTGGGTTTTTAATCCCAACCCCCCCCCCCCCACCAGGACAAAAAATAAAAAATTCCCCCTGCCTTATACAAATTTGGTCCCATCATTTCAAAAAGGGAAGGGGAATGAGAGGAAAAGGGGGAAAAAAAAAACCCGCCCCTTCTTAGATCCACATAAAAAATGAGATGGCCTAAATCTCCCTTAACGATTTCTGCGTTGGCCCCTAGTGGAAACTTGTTGCCACTGTTCAGGCCGCTGTACGGGTATCCCAACTTTATATGTCCTCCAGTCTATAAATTCTACTAATGGGAGATCCAATGTTTCAGAGAAAAACTGCAAATCGTCTTTAGTCCATAAAGTTGCTGTTCTGCCATTCCTAGAGGCCGTCAAACTAAATGGAAACCCCCAGCGATAATAGACCCTCTTTAAACGCATGGCTTCCAGCAAGGGCCGAACTGCTCGGCGTTGGTACAAAGTCCTGCGTGTTAAATCTGGGTACAATGATAGATTTGTGCCATCAAGAGAAATTTCAGGACTACTGCAGGCCATTTTCATAATAGTTTCCTTTACTACATATTTATGTAATCTACATATGACATCCCTAGGTTTCTCTATACTCTGAGTAATGTACGTTGGGACTCGATGTACCCGATCTATCTCGATACATTCAGGCGCAGAGGCCCCCATAATCTGACCAAATACTTTTTGAACTACTGAGTGTCACGTACCTAGCGGTGATGAGCCCGGACTTGCAGAGGAAGGCCTCCCTTACGGCTCCCACCAGCGGCCCCTGGTAAGGTAACAGCAGGCGCGGAGGTAGGAGGGGTACGAGTGCCTGGCAGGATCAACCAAGGTGAAGGTAGGTATGCAGACTTGGTAGGCACACTGGAACACAGCAGGTCGAACTGGAATCGTTCAGCAGACGGGACCGGAACCAGGAACACAGGAACTCAGCAAACTGGATCAGCTTAGCAGACTGGACCGGAACCAGGAACACAGAAACTCAGCAGACTGGATCAGCTTAGCAGACTGGACTGGAACCAGGAACACAGGAACTCAGCAAACTGGATCAGCTTAGCAGACTGGACCGGAACTAGGAACAGTGAGCTTGGTCAGACAAGCCGGGTCGGTTAACTGGCTGGCAGCAAGGTACAGAGGGATCAGACAGAGGAGAGGTCACAACAAGCCAGGGGTCGGATGCAGGCAGAAAACTGGAGAAGTCACAGGCAGGCCGGGTCAAACACAGGTAAGTCTTCAGATCAGGTTTTCAGGTACTCAACGCTGTAGAGCAGACAGCAGGGACTGTCTGCGATTGACAGTTTTAAATAGCCCCTCTGGCGCCACCTGCAGGGCGGAGCATGCGCAACCGAGAATCAGGAAGACCAGGACGCCTGCTTCTGGCAGGACCTCCATGACATTGCCCCCCCCAAGGGGCAGCCTCCGGATGCCCATCCGGGCAAACTTCTCAGGGTGAGATCTCTTGAAGGACTGCACCAGGCTTCTAGCATGGATGTTCTCCTCAGGCTCCCAAGAGTTTTCTTCGGGTCCGTAGCCCTTCCACTTAATCAGGAATTGGTTCTGGTTATTCCTTCTTCTAAAATCCATAATGGCTTCCACTTCGAATTCCTCCTCCCCGTCTACAATGACAGGATCAGGGAGAGCCGGACTTCGGCCTGGAAATGGGTTGGGAACCGAAGGCTTCAGCAGAGATACATGGAAGACCGGATGGATCTTGAGGGAGTCAGGGAGCTCCAGTTCATAAGCCACTTCATTGATTTTCCTTTTGACTGGAAACGGCCCTAAGAATTTGGGGCCCAGTTTCTTAGAGGGACATGCCATCCTCAAGTTTAAAGTGGATAACCATACTTAGTCGCCGGGTGCCAGCATTAATTCACCCCGTCTCTTCCTGTCAAAAATTGTTTTGTTGTGTTCCTGAGCCTTGGTCATGGTTTCCTGCAGAAGTTGGTTGTTGGATGAAAAGAAGTTCAACTTTTCCTGGACTGCGGGCACCGTACATTCAGGAAGGGAATTGGGCAGGAATGTAGGATGGAAACCGTAGTTTGCGAAGAATGGGGACTGCTTGGTAGCGGAATGCGTAGAGTTGTTATAGGCAAACTCGGCCAATGGGAGCAGGGAAACCCAGTCATTCTGAGCGAATGAAGAGAAGCAGCGCAGGTACTGCTCAAGGGTCTGGTTAGTCCTCTCAGTCTGTCCATTGGTCTGGGGATGGTAAGCAGAGGAAAGTGACAATTCTATCTCCAGAGCCTTGCAGAGGGATCTCCAAAACCGGGAGGTAAATTGTACCCCTCGGTCGGAGACAATATTGGCTGGTACCCCGTGGAGTCTGACGACCTCTCTGATGAACACCTGTGCAGTTTCGGGAGCTGAGGGAGTCCCCTTCATGGGAATGAAATGTGCCATCTTGGATAGACGGTCTACTATCACAAAGATAGTGGTGTGACTCTCAGCCGGAGGCAACTCGACGATAAAGTCGATGGACAGCATTTTCCAGGGTCTGTCTGGGACGGGTAGGGGTCTCAGTAGTCCCCAGGCCTTGGATTTGTAACCCTTGTTTCGGGTACAAACTATGCAAGACTCCACAAACTTCCTACAGTTCTCGCGGAGCCGAGGCCACCAAAAGGTACGCTGTACCAAGTCGGTGGTCTTGGCAACGCCAAAGTGCCCGGCAAGGGCATGGTCGTGGCAGAGTTCCAGTACGGTTATTCTCAGCTCTTCAGGTACGTAGATCCTGTTCTGGTACCAAAACAGCCCATCTTTGGCCTGCAATTCCGGTTCGGAGGGGAGTCTCTGCCCAGTGGAGGCTTGCTTGATCCGGGAGAGTAGGTCTTCCTGAAGCAGAAGGAAGTTTCCAGGAGCAAGAATGGTGTCTGGAGGAGAGGTTTTCTTAGACTTATGGAACATCCGAGAGAGGGCATCAGGCTTAATGTTCTTGGAACCGGGACGGTAAGTGACATGGAAGGAGAACCGGGAGAAGAAGAGCACCCACCTGGCTTGTCGTGGTTTTAGCCTTTTCGCTGCCTTCAGGTACTCCAGGTTCTTGTGGTCGGTGAATATCAGAATCGGGTGGGCAGCCCCCTCCAACAGATAACGCCACTCCTCTAATGCGGACTTGATCGCCAGCAATTCCCGATCCCCCACGTCGTAGTTCCTCTCTGCCGCAGATAACTTGTGAGAGAAAAAAGCTACTGGGTGGAGCAAGGCTCTGGTCCCCTGTCTTTGGGACAGTATTGCTCCTACCGCAATTTCCGAGGCGTCTACCTCCAGGACGAATGGTAATGAGGAATCATCTGGGTGCTTCAAGATAGAGGCAGAGGTAAAGAGACCCTTCAGGGCCTCAAAGGCCTTTTGGGCCTCAGGGGACCAGTGGAAACGGATCCCTTGTTTGGTCAGCTGGGTGATGGGTGCGATGATGGCTGAGAACCCTCTGATGAATTTGCGGTAGAAGTTGGCGAATCCAACGAAACGTTGGATCCCCTTCTTGTCCGCCGGGACTGGCCAGTCCAGGATTGCAGCAATCTTTTGAGGGTCCATCTTGATGCCCTCGCTGGAGATAATAAGTCCCAAGAACGATATACTTTCCAGCTCAAATTCACACTTCTCGGCCTTCGCATACAGGCCGTGCTGGCGAAGCCGAGCCAACACACTTCTGACGTGCCTGCGGTGGGAATCAAGGGAGGAAGAAAAAATTAGTATATCGTCTAGGTAGACAATGACAAAGAGATCTAGGAAGTCCCGGAGCACATCGTTAATGAAATACTGGAAAGTGGCAGGGGCGTTGCACAACCCGAAGGGCATTACCCGGTACTCGAAATGTCCGAATCGGGTGCGGAAAGCGGTCTTCCACTCATCCCCCTCCTTGATGCGGACCAGATTGTAGGCTCCGCGGAGATCAAGTTTGGTAAAAATGATGGCTGTTCCCAGTCTCTGAAATAGTTCCGGTACCAAGGGGAGAGGGTAGCGTTTTTTTACTGTGATTTTATTTAATTCACGATAGTCCACACAGGGTCGAAGGGTATGATCCTTCTTCTCTACGAAAAAGATGCCTGCACCGGCTGGAGATGTAGACGGACGAATGAACCCTTTCTGTAGGTTTTCATCGATATAGTCTTTTAGTGCCCCCTGTTCTACCTCTGTTAACGGGAAGATCCTGCCAAACGGAATTGCCGCTCCGGGAAGTAGGTCAATGGGGCAATCATAGGCCCGATGAGGTGGTAGAGTCTCTGCCCCTTGTTTGCTAAACACATCAAGAAAGTCATGGTAGACCTCAGGGATGGATTGCCGTATTCCAGCCTCCGTATTGATACATAAGAGGGTGGCCGGCCCAGGGGTTTTGAGTGTCCCGCAGGATTGCTGGCAGTAAGGAGAAGAAAAGGTCACCAACCCCGTGGCCCAGTTGATGGTAGGGTTGTGGACCTGTAGCCAAGGTATACCAAGGATCACAGGGAACAATGGGGAAGAGATAATGTCCAGGCGTAAGTATTCTTGGTGGGTTCCGGAGATGGTGGAGATAGAGGTATGGGATCCCCCTTGGGCTCCAGAGGGGTTGGAGAGGACCTGCACTTGTTCTTCCAGATGGGTGTAGCCTTGCTGGAGGTTCTTGACCGCTTCAGCCAATCCTGCCAGGTGCCGACATAGTTCCTCCATAGGTGAGGCTCCCTGCTCGGGCTCAGACATGGCTGTCTGCTACTGTCACGTACCTAGCGGTGATGAGCCCGGACGCCTCCCTTACGGCTCCCACCAGCGGCCCCTGGTAAGGTAACAGCAGGCGCGGAGGTAGGAGGGGTACGAGTGCCTGGCAGGATCAACCAAGGTGAAGGTAGGTATGCAGACTTGGTAGGCACACTGGAACACAGCAGGTCGAACTGGAATCAGGAACACTCAGCAAACTGGAATCGTTCAGCAGACGGGACCGGAACCAGGAACACAGGAACTCAGCAAACTGGATCAGCTTAGCAGACTGGACCGGAACCAGGAACACAGGAACTCAGCAGACTGGATCAGCTTAGCAGACTGGACTGGAACCAGGAACACAGGAACTCAGCAAACTGGATCAGCTTAGCAGACTGGACCGGAACTAGGAACAGTGAGCTTGGTCAGACAAGCCGGGTCGGTTAACTGGCTGGCAGCAAGGTACAGAGGGATCAGACAGAGGAGAGGTCACAACAAGCCAGGGGTCGGATGCAGGCAGAAAACTGGAGAAGTCACAGGCAGGCCGGGTCAAACACAGGTAAGTCTTCAGATCAGGTTTTCAGGTACTCAACGCTGTAGAGCAGACAGCAGGGACTGTCTGCGATTGACAGGTTTAAATAGCCCCTCTGGCGCCACCTGCAGGGCGGAGCATGCGCAACCGAGAATCAGGAAGACCATGACGCCTGCTTCTGGCAGGACCTCCATGACACTGAGGCTAGTTCGGCTGTTTGGATTGTTTCGGGTAACCCTTTTATACGGATGTTCTGCCTTCTGTCTCTATTCTCATAATCGTCCAGTTGATCCTTGTATGAGTTTAGGGCGTCCTCATGTTCTTTAATAGAGTCTTGGACCTCCGCCACTACCTGTACCATTGCCTCCTGGCTCTCTTCCACACTTTCCACCCTATGCCCCAGTGCCCGTGTTTCTTCTCTCAGGTCATCTACCGCTTGTTGACAAGACTGCTCCACCGCACTAATTAGCTGCTGGATGTCAGTCTTTGTAGGGAGGGCCCTCAGTAGTTCCCGAATTTCCCTGATTTCCGTCGCTGCACCCCCCCCGGCACCGGTGTCCGCTTCTCCCCCTCTTCCAGTGTGGGGCTTGTGGGTTTTATGAACTGTGGATTAAATTTCTCTCCTTGTGTTCCAGAGCTATGACTGGGACCCGCCATTGCTTGGTTCTCCTCCCCAATTGCCAAGTCCTCCTCAGATGTCGGGGTTCCTCTCTCCACTACTACCAGGTCCCCTTTTAGGAATGTTGTTAATCCATTTGAGGGTTCGGGGGGGCTATCTTGGGCAGTTTCTGCCCTTTCCATATTGGGGCTCCCTTCTTCATGCATTGAGCAGCCTTGCCCCCACACTGCAATTTCTTTACCCTCACTCAGAGGGGGGGTATTGTTCTACATTAGGGGGGTCCCTCTCTGGAAACTTCCTCCCCCGTCCTATTGTTGGCGATCCCCTTCCATACTCTGCATGGGCCCTTCCAGCTGCTTGGACACCGCGACTTGGTGTCAGGGACTTACGATCCGATCGCTTTCCACTATCTCCCTTAGTGTCCATAGCCCCATGTCCCCTCTCTTCCTGTTTTCCTATATGCAGTCCCTGCTCTGCCCGGGGGGACATATAAGCTTGTATCCCTCCTGTCTCATTCCAGCTTCCCTTAGCCGGCTGCTGCTTAGCTTGACGGCGTGTAGTCATTGCTGGGGTCGATGTTTCAGAGGCAGCAGTATCCCACAGAGATAATGTATATAGATTATTAAGTGGGCAGGGGGCGGGGGGGAAGAAAGTGAAAAAAAAAAAAAAAGCAGCACTAATTTGACTCTATTATAGCTTTACAGTCTCTTTCACCTCCTATTTCTCCCCCTTCTCATTACTCAGCCTTTATGGACCGTCATCCCTCAATAAATCGCTCAGATCAGCAAAATATTGCAAAAGATAGGTTGATAAAAATCTATTTAGGAATTTAAATAAATGCTGTGCTGTTTAGAAGTCTTTGATAGTATACACTTTCCAGTATCCAGTATTCAATATTCAATGGAGCAGTTCAGTGTAGCCCTATATCAGCCTAGCATAGCAGAGCAATATAACTATATAACGGTGCAGCGGTGTCTCAAGTAGCTATAGCCCTGTAGCTAGTAGTGGGAATAAGGCACACATGACATAATTGGCAGTTCTCCCAAAAGGTCTCAGAAATCATATATATTTTTCAGTAATTTGTTAGTTTTGTTAGTTCCAATAGCAGATGAGAATAACTGATTAACTAGATATGTATGAGAGTGACAGTGTAGCAAGATAACAATGTATCATGTATCATATAGTGATATAGCAGTGTAGCAAGCAACAAGTGGCAGGCTCCGTTGATACAGTTAATGCCTTGAGGGGGACTCTCCCACAGAGAGCCCAGTCCTATTCACTCACTCTAAAGTCCACTTATCCACATGGATATGCACGGCAAAACAATGATGAGAGTAGCAGTATGGCAAGTATAAAGCAGCATAACAGGGTTGCAGTGCATCAATGTAGGAATATATCAATATAGCAGTGTAGTCTCAATAGAGCGATAATAGAGTGATAATAGCAAGGTAGCAAATAGCCAAGTCAGTTAATAGCTCAAATAGCTCATTTAGTACAGTTGATACACTTAGGGGTTCTCACAAAAAGGGCTCAGCTTTGCTCCGTCTTACTCACTCTGAAGCCCATTTGTCCATACCAGTAACCGATAACAAACACCCTTGCGGCTTTTTCTGATGTAATTTAGTACTCACTACTCCGGATGGCTCTGCACGGATGACCAAGCTGATCCGATTAGGATCGTGCCTCACCAAAAACTTCCGTAATGTCTTCTGTAATAGATGACTGGCTCCAGGCAGCTCCAACACCTCAAACCTTGAACCTGACAAGCTCCTTTAGGAGATTACAGCACCGCCCAGTGCAGTACGGACCCAAGCAGACATCTCAGACATCTAGCATCAGGGAATTGTCCCGAGCGCTGCATTTGCATAGTGGGGGTTCAGCAGAGAGTTTCCCAGCGCAAGGCATCAACAGGCTTCAAAGGAGAGGCTTCAGCAGCGGCAGCGGCAGCGAGGGCAGTTAGCTTTAGATAGCTCAGATCCCCATACATCTCTCCTGCTTAATGGCAGGTGTGTGTGTTACCGGCTTCAAAATGTGAATTAAGAGAGCCGATAATTGCAAACGTGATGAGATAAGGTGATCAGCTTGGCGTGGACTGCAAAGAATCACACAACAGCATAAGACAGGACCACTGGGTTTTATGGCTGGAAATCATTTGACTTTTACATAACAATACATCTTTTACATTTTTATAATCACATGTTTATAACTATTAACAATATATAATACAGATTTTAACTGAAGTATTTTAAAACGTAGTTACACAAAAAAAACATTGTTATATTTTAATAACATATATATTCCTGTTATTCCGTGTTATAGATGATGATGTACACTTTAACTGTGCAATATTCATATTGCCAATGCCATGCTTTAATACAAACATTATTTCGGTAGTTCTCTTTTTTAACCACTAGATGGTGCACATGAAGCAATGCATAGCTTTACATATAGGTTTTTCTTAAGAATATCAGTTTTCAACATGTGCTTTTATAACTTTATGGAACTTGTATAAACCAAGTTTCAATATACTTATTTAGAACGGTTTAGTGCTTCTAATAGACATTTGTTCTGACTAATGCAGTATTTTCATGTGTTTATGTCCTTTTCACTTGTTTCTCACACATGCTGTTCTAACTTCTAATAGCAGTAAAACTATAGCATACAGTCTGCTGTAACTTTCCCTGCATCTGCTCCAGATGTTTAAGAATCTTTCTATTATAATTTAATGCAGATTAGGAACGATTTAGGGTACATACCTGCAAAGAATCACACAACAGCATAAGACAGGACCACTGGGTTTTATGGCTGGAAATCATTTGACTCCAGTCACATGGTGGGTGGCCTTATATAAACTCTGTTTGTGTACCTTCTCTGCCATCTACTGGTTCTTGATAGAATAGCAGGAAGGTATTTCTTTGCTAGAAATAAAATAAAAAAAATGAGTATGTACTTTGCTTTGGGGTGTCTTTTTTGTGACCATATAAACCCCAGTCCGTCACACTCTCCCCTCCTTCAGTTAATGGCTCCCGACATTAAACTCAATTGTTCTCTGAACACTAATTAGTGATTTAAGTAACCCAGATAGGTACTTGTTGCCACCAAGGAGCTATGTTAACTACCTGGCATGTCATGGGAGTAGCTAGCATTGTAGGAGTTTGTACGGTGTGAATCTGACTTGGTATGTATCTTGGCTGACCTAGTGTGTCATATGTAAAGATCTATTTAGGCTTAGCTTGTCTGGTAGATCTTCTGACAGGAGTTGAGTCATCTCCATCAACATCATTCTCCATTTGCATATCTTGGCTCACAGGTAAGTCTTGACTTAATGAGGGTAATTCTGCAGTGTCTAGTCTCACCATGTCTGTAGCCCAGATTTGGTCGCCAACTAATGTTCCATCATTTTGTTCTTGTTCAAGATTGGGTGTGGTAGTTGTAGGATAGGACTCTTCAGCAGAAACTCTTAAAGGGATTTTCTGTACGTTTTGAGAGTTTTGTTGAGACACAACACGATCATGACTTTCTGTAGTCTCTGGTATATAAGGATAATACCATCTTTCTTCATCTGAACATTCCTCCTCTTGGTTAGTGATGAGCCGAACACCCCCGGGTTCGGTTCGCACCAGAACCCGCGAACGGACTGAAAGTTTGCACGAACATTAGAACCCTATTAAATACAATGGATGCGAACGTTCGAATTCTAAAGTGCTAATTATAACGACTATTATCCATGTTATTGTCCTAAACAGAGTTTGGGAACCCGGGTTCTGCACCAGGGGACATGTATCAATGCAAAAAGAAGTTTTAAAAACTGACGTTTTCCGGGAGCAGTCATTTTAATGATGCATAAAGTGAAAAAAAAAAAGTCAAATATTCCTTTAAATATCGTACCTGGGGGGTGTCTAAAGTATGCCTGCAAAGTGGCACGTGTTTCCTGTGTTTAGAACTGTCCCTGCACAAAAGGACATTTCTAAAGGAAAAAAAAGCCATTTAAAACTGCTTGCGGCTTTAATGTAATGTCTGGTCCCGGTATTATGGATGAAAATCTTTAAGAAAAATGGCATAGCTACCCCATCACCCCCCCCCCTACCCCAGCCCATTACCAGCCCCTTTGGGTCTTGTTTGGATATTAAGGGGAACCCCGCAACACAAAATAAAAAAAGCCCTATATACTCTGAACAGCCGTATACAGGCGGTGCATACAAGACAGGGACTGTAGGTTTGTTCTTATGTAGAATCTGTTTGTAATTTTGAACAGGTACATTGTTTAAGTGTAGCTCCAGCCAAAAAATCTATTTTTAAGCTTTTTGGAAAACATAGGGAAGGGTTATCACCCCTGTAACATTTGTTTTGCTGTCTGTGCCCCTGTTCAGAACATTTCACCTCACTTTGCGTCCCAATGACAAATGTTTTTGAAATGTGGTGTTTTTATTGAAACAAGGATTGCTGATAAAGCATCAGTAGAGAGGAGACACCTTTCTCCCATATTAATTCTTACAGGAGAGAATTTTTCCTTCCTAGGGGTAGATTTCCTCTCACTTCCTGTTGTCTTCTTCCGTTTGCAAGGAGGAGTCGTTTGTAAGTTGGATGTTTGAAAGTAGGGACCTGCCGTATATACTCTGCAGAAATAGGCCCCTTAGTTGTTGGTGTTGGCACAACACTGTAAGCACTCACAGTTACTCTTGGTGGGTGCTGGAACGCCCTGCTGTCAACTATTATATCAGGAATTGTAATAACATATAATTGTTGAACAGTGGTAGTAAAAATTGGGCCTTTGATGGTGGTGCTGGTGCCACAACACTGTAAGGCCTGACAGTTACTCTTGGTGGGCGCAGCAATGGGCCCTGCTGTGAATTATTAGATCAATAATTATAATTGCATGCCCCTGTTGAACAGGGGCTGAAAAATTGGGCCTTTGGTGGTGGTGGTGGTGGTGGTGGTGTTGACACAACACTGTAAGGCCTGACAGTTACTCTTGGTGGGCGCAGCAATGGGCCCTGCTGTGAATTATTAGATCAATAATTATAATTGCATGCCCCTGTTGAACAGGGGCTGAAAAATTGGGCCTTTGGTGGTGGTGGTGGTGGTGGTGGTGTTGACACAACACTGTAAGCCCTCAGAGTTACTCTTGGTGGGTGCAGCAATGGGCCCTGCTGTGAATTATTAGATCAATAATTATAATTGCATGCCCCTGTTGAACAGGGGCTGAAAAATTGGGCCTTAGGCACTGGTGGCACAACACTGCAACCCCTCACAGATACTGTACTTGGAGCACAGCAATGAGCCCTGTTGCAAAGTATTGCATCAAAAATTGTAATTACACGCCCCTGTTAAACAGGTGCTGAAAAATTGGGCCTTAGCCACTGGTGGCGGCACCCATAAACCAAAATGATCTTCCAAGCTATCATCATTAATCGGATCATTGAGGAGGAGGAGGAGGATAGCCAGTCAACATAACAGCACAGGCACTCAGCATCAGCATCAGTCTTGAAGGGATGTGACATTTTAAAATCAATTAGTCTGTTATATCAGCATCAGGTGTGTGGTAGCTGGTGGTGATCCAAGACTGGTTCATCTTGATGAAAGTCAGTCGATCAACCGAGTCGGTGGACAGGCGCACCACGTGATCCGTGACAAATCCTCCAGCAGCACTGAATGTGCGTTCTGAAAGAACGCTGGATGCAGGACAGGCCAGTAGCTCAATTGCATACTGTGCAAGCTCTGGCCAGTGATCCATCCTCAAGACCCAGTAAGCCAGAGGATTTTCGGTGGGGAAGGTGTCCAAGTCTGACCTTGCCCCTAGGTATTCCTGCACCATGTATATCAGACGCTGGCGATGGTTGCTGGAACCGATCATACTTTGGGGCTGCGGACTGCTGCTCCCAGGCTGGGTGAGGGGACCTTCGGTCCAAGCAATGTCACTTTATTCAGGCCGCTGTTCATGCTGCTGTTTCATCTAGCCACTTGATGATCACAACTGCCTGTCTTATCCACACTCAGTGGTTTTTTGCTGTCTGCTGCCAATTTGCTGCCCTGCATTGACCTGCGTTTTTCTATTTTTGCTTTTTCTGCTTTTTGCTTGCTTCAACCAGTGAATAGATTGATATAATGTGACCTATCCAATTTTCATTCATCATTGCTATTTCATACCAAAATACTCAATTAGAACCGTATTTTTTGCATGGTGTCACTTTTTTATCCCAGTTTCAGCTTTTCATTGCACAGCTATATCTGCATTTTTCATGTTCCGTTGGAACTGGTCTAGCCCTATTGACTGGCCCTATTATACACAGGGCCATTACCTGGACCAATTTTCCAGTTGATTACCCTGCTCTAATGCATGCATGCGTCCGCATTTAAGTAGTTTGTGGTTTTAATATTGATGACGTCATCATATTAATTTTAATTGTCTGTGGGTGCTGGTGTGGTTTTTTTTTGAGCATCAGTAATTTGTGTATTGATTTTTCTATTTAATTAATTTTTTTGTACCATTAAAAGTTATCTGTTTTTATAAGCGGCGTGGTCCACCTGTGGCTTCTTTATCCAGGGGGAGTCCAACTCTCTAGGTTTCTCCCTGGTGGGTTTTTCTTTATATATCTTCATTGGAAGCATCAGTGTGTAATACGAAGGGTAGGTCAAAATCAGGGTATGCTAGTATTGGTGGATTGGTTAGCATGTCCACCAGTCTGGATACTACAGCTTGATGTTTGGGTGTCCATTGAATCGGTGTTTTAGATGGCACTTGTGTTTTGTTCCCATTTTTCTTTGTAGGTTTTACTTGATTGTTTTTGGTAATGGATGTAGCAGATTCTTTCTCAGTGTTCTGCAAAAGTTCATACAGTGGTTTAGCAAGTCGAGAGAAATCTTGAATGAAGGACCTGTAGTAACTCAGGAATCCTAACAAAGATCTGACTCCTCCCACTGTTTTTGGTTCTTTCCTTTTCAAATGTAATACCGCTTCAAGATCTTTTGGGTCAATTTTTATGCCTTCTTCTGACACCATTCGTCCAAGGTATCGAATCTGTCGTTTAAAGAGTTCACACTTCTGCGGTCTAAGTTTGATACCATGCTCGCGCATTCGACTAAGCACTTGCCTAATATCATTGACATGCTCCTGAAAAGTTTTGGAGTAGCAAAGTACGTCATCCAGGTATGGAGAACAACATTTGTCTCTGATGCCCTCTAGTACATTTTCCATGCATCTCTGAAAAGCTGCTGGGGCATTAGTTAATCCGAACGGAATACGATTCCACTCCAGGAGTCCCCAGGGGGTGCTAAAAGCCGTCAGATGTCTGGAGTCTTCATGCACAAAGCCTTGATGATACGCACTACCCTGGTCCGGGATTGAGAACCATGTAAATCCTCCTAAGCTATCCAGCAGATCTTGTATTCTGGGTAGTGGATGTCTATCTGGGATAGTCTTTCGGTTTATATTGCAATATGTTTATTGAAATAAATACAATACAGGAGAGGAATAAAAGAAAATAAAAATAAAAAAAAGAAACAAAAACAAACAATAACGAGCAAATAGCCAGGTTACATTCGGCCAAATATGTAAATGTTTTGATAATTTATTTTTAACCCACCCCGAGCCTGTCAGGAGGTAGGAGGCATATGCATAGTATCATCATAAAGGTTATGGGTTATGCAAACCCTCAAGTAGGGCATAGTACGAGTGCAAGTGTCCAGACCAGTAACATTAAACTGCACAAGCACTAGGGGGGGGGGATAGGGAGGGTCCAGGGCTTCAGTGGACCTTGATTAAAGATTCGGGGTTAGCCGTGGATCCCCACTATGATAGGGTTTTCTGCCTCATTAGTAACATTCTATCACGGTATATTGATAACCAAGGTATACAGAAGGTATATCACCAAGGATAGAAAGAAAGGGAGGACAAGGGAGAAGGGAAAAAAGCAGAAAAGAGAAGGAAAGATAAGAGAAGAAGAGAGAGAGGAGAGAGAGGGAGAGAGGGTCACCTGGATTTCCTCATCAAGCGGAAATATAATCAATCCATGGATCCCAGATCTTGTTGAACATCTCTGCTTTATTGTGAAGGGTGTAAGTGAGCTTATCATTAATCATAATCCAATTGAGTTTATCCTTAACTTGTTCTAGGGGTATTCTTGAGCTTTTCCAGTTCCTTGCAATTATTATTCTCGCTGCCAACAAGATGTAGGTTATGAGGCGTATTGAGTTTTTGGGAATCCCGTCGGGAAGTCTATGGAAAAGTGCGCTCTCTGGGGACCGACGGATATTGATACCTGCCACTGAGTTAATCAGATTAAAGATTCTTATCCAAAACCTGACCACTAGTGGACACTGCCACCAAATATGGTGCATGGTACCCATCTGTCTACATTGTCGAAAACAATGAGGTGAGGAGGAAGGATGCATTTTAGCTATTCTTGTGGGAACTAAGTACCAGCGTAATAATGTTTTGTAATTGGCTTCAATAAGGGTAGTGTTAATAGAGATTTTTGAGAGTTGGTAGGCAATATCTTGTCAGTCTGTCAGTTCAAGGGAGAGGTTCAAGTCCCTCTCCCATTGGCTCATATAGGTGAGTTTAGTGTCAGGTTCCGTTATAGAAGAGTATATGGTAGAGATTCGGCCCCTCTGTGTGCCTCTGTTTCGGCAAGTCAGTTCAAATACGGTAAGTGTCGTGGGCCCCCCCCCCCCTGTTTAATTTTGGAAATAATGAATGAGGAAATTTTGGTTATATCGGAATACCTCCAATAGGAGGCATTGAGAAGTTGTCTTTGAAATATGTTATTGTATGCATTTGGTTTCCGTTAAGGAAGTCCCCGATTCTCATTAGTCCCTTATTGAGCCACCATTGGAATTGTTGTGGAGCGAGTCCAGGAGAAAACTCCGGGTTGCAAAAAATGGGCGCTAGAGGTGTGTGGCGTGACATAAGGGACGCTCTGTGTCTTGTTCTGTCCCATACCGCTAGAGAATGTGATAAGGTAGGGCATAGAATAGATGGGCGTTTACGATTAGGAAGCCACATCAAGGCTCCTATTGCCCGTGGGTCAACCCAAAGAGGGACCGAACCTCCAACTGTCGTGTGAGCTAATTGGGCTATCTGAGCCGAGTGGTAATAAGCCTGTAAATTGGGAAGACCAAGTCCTCCCATGGGCCTAGGTGTATAAAGTGTTTTTTTTTGTATCCGTGATTTCTTATTACCCCATATGAAGCGTAAAACTTCAGTTTGTATATGTTGCATGTCTCCCCTAGGGATTGCTATTGGTAATGTCCGGAAATAATATAGGAGTCTGGGCAAAAATGTCATTTTCACCGAACTGATTCTGCCAAACCAAGAGAGAGAGTATTCCGCCCAGGAGCGAAGATCTGCCTTGAGTTTTTTAAATAAAGGGGGATAGTTTGCTTTGTATAACGTCCCTATCGAAGGGGTCAAATGAACCCCCAAGTATGGGAGGGAGTGAGAAGCCCACTTGAAGCTGTATGTGCTTTGGAGGAGCTGTACCTCCGTAGGAGGTAGTGAGATATTGAGTGCCAGGGTTTTTTGTGAGTTTAGGGTTAGCCCCGAAATTAGCGAGAAGCGATCTAGTAAGGACAAGAGTTCTGGGAGTGAGGTTTGGGGATTAGTGATGTACAGAAGGACATCATCAGCAAATAGTGCACATTTGTGTTCTTGTTGACCACAATAAACACCATGGATGTTGGGATGGGAGCGGATAGCCATTGCAAGGGGTTCTATTGCTAAAGCAAATAGTAGGGGAGAGAGCGGGCATCCCTGTCTAGTGCCTCGCTGGACTGGGAATATGGATGATTTATGTCCTCTGATAGAGATTTGAGCTATCGGGGAGCTATAGAGTGTTTTCATCAGTGAGATAAACGTAGAGCCAAATCCCATAGTTTCAAGGGTAATAAAAAGATAGTCCCAATTCAGGCTATCGAAAGCTTTATTAAGATCTAATGATAAGAGCAAGAGTTCCCGATTTGGGAGGTTATCCCAATTGGAGCGTACCGCTGAGATCAGAGCGATAGATCTGCAAATTTGATCCAAGGTCTGACGTCCTGCGATAAATCCCGATTGGTCTTTATGTATGTAGTGTTCCAAAAAGGAGTTGATTCGGAGGGCTAAAATTTTAGTCAAAATTTTTAGATCACAGTTAATTAAGGAGATTGGGCGATAGTTGCGAACATCAGTGAAATCTTTGCCGGGTTTGGGGATAACGCTGATGTAGGCTTTATTATCGTCAGATGGGACCACTCCTCCGTCCCTCAGGGAATTAAAATAAAGAGCCAGGTGTGGGACCAGGTGCGTAGCAAATTTTTTATAGTAAATGTTAGGAAGCCCATCCGGGCCCGGAGATTTATGAAGTGAGAGAGATTTGATAGCATCAGTAACCTCTTCGGTTGTGAATGGTTGGTCCACCAATTCTCTGTGATCATCAGTGATGATTGGGAGGGGGAGAGCCCCCAGAAATTCCCTGATGGACGGGGGAGCTACATCCTGGGGTTTCTTGTAGAGGTCTGCATAGAAATCATGGAATTCATCGAGGATTTTATGGGGATCCTGTGAGAGGTGGCCCCCGGATACCTTTATTTTAGGGAGTGCACGGTGGGAGTGTCTAGGAGCGAGTTTGTGCGCCAGTAGGGATCCCGGGCGGTCCCGCGAGGTGAAGAATTTATGATTCGTCCACCGCAATTGTTTCTCGGCCCTTGTAGTGAGGCAAATGTTTAATTCTAATCGGGTTTGTTCCAATTTCTTAAACAAGTTGGGAGAAGGGGAGCTTTTGTGTTGTTTGGTTAGAGACTCAAACTCCTCGGTCTTGGCAGAGATCAGCTCGGTGCGAGCCCTTTTTTGTCTGGAAGCTAACTGAATAAAAGAGCCCCTAATAGTAGCTTTGTGCGCTGCCCAGTTAGTGGCAGGAGATGTATCTCCAGGGATATTATTTTCAAAGTAGGTTTGTATATGGCTGGAAATCTCTATGCAGTGAGATTCGTCACTGAGGAGAGATTCATTTAGTCGCCAATGGAATCCCACAGTTTTATTAGTGAGATCAGTTAATTGAATCACAATAGGATCATGGTCTGACCAAGATGTTGACAAAATTTTTGCAGATCTCAATCTCGGTATCACCCCCGAGGGGAGAAACACATGATCTATGCGGTAGTAGTGTCCATGTGCCCTTGAATAGTGGGAGTAATCCCTATCGGTAGGATTGGCCTCTCGCCAAGCATCCACCAAGTCATACTTATATAGCAGTTGTGCGAATTTATGACTTTGCCCGGGGGGAGACCGAAGTCCTGAGGTGTGTGATTTATCTTTAGTTAGATCTAGAGCGAAGTTAGAATCACCTGCCAAAATTACAACACCCTCAAGTTCAGGTTCTAAAAGTGCCAGAAGGGTGTGAAAAAAGGCGGTTTGATTAGTATTGGGGGCATAGTAGACAAGTATGGTGATTAAGGTTTCACCTAGGTGGCCCTTCACCAAAAGATAGCGGCCGTCTTTATCTTTAATGGTTTTAGTTTCTGCGAACGATATATGTTTGGAGAAGCAGAGGGCTACACCCCTTTTCTTCTCTGAAGCGTTCGCGTAGAAACAAAGAGGGTAATCTCTATGAAGATAGCGGGGGGTAAATGAGGAAATAAAATGTGTTTCCTGGAGAGCTACAATGTCCGCCCCCAACGAACTGTAATGTGTGAGGGCCTTGATTCGCTTGACAGGCGACCCAAAACCCTGGACATTATGTGAAAGCAGGCGGACATTTTGGGGCGTTGGTTTTATGGAAGACATGAGGTATAGTTATGAACATCGATAAGCAGACTCACCCACCGATCCGTAGGATCCAGAGGCCAAAAGCGCCAAGGAACTTTCCAGGTGACCCTCAGGAAAGAACAGTTTTGGGAAAAGTTAAAATTGGAAATAAGAAAGAAAGAGAGAAAAAGAAAAAAAACAGAGTTAGGGATAGTAAAGAAAACAATAATAGTAGAGAAAAAGAAAATCAAGCTGTCGGACCAGGGAACTCCCGGTACCGAGTGACATAGTTTAAGCATGTAACCAAACAATATTACAAACAGTAAATAGTCAAAATATCCTGGGGATAAGCCCCAGGCGCGAAGGAGTCTCCTGCCAATAGCAAGTAATGGGGAGAGTCCCTCAAATAAGGAGTGCGCATTACCACCCCCCAGCGACACAAAATATGTCATAAAGTTTAAAAAAAAAAAAAAACTTCTTCTTTGGCCCCAGTGTTTCGCCCTAAAATATTGGTAGGGTTATTTAACCAAGCGTACAATGTGGATTATATAAAGATGAAAGGGAAGAGGGAAAAGAAGGGGGGGGGGAGGGAGAGGAAAAGGGGGAGGGGGGAGGGGGAGAGGGGGAAAGGGGAAGGAAGAGAGGAAAAAAAAAAAAAAAGGGGAGGGGGGAGGGAAAGGGGGAGGGGGACCAATTCAGTACCAGAAATACAGGAATTCGAAAAATGTAAAAATGTAGAAGTCGGCTTGAACGTTTCAAACAAAAGTAACAAGAACATCTTGTTCCAACGGATTTTAGTCGCCCTGTGTGGCGTCTAATGTCCCTTCAGGGGACCGCTGAGAAGACACCACTGCGGGTTTGGACCAGGTCAGTAACACAAAGCCCATTCTTCAGGTAGCACGGGATGCATGGGCATTTTTCTTGGTTGATTTTGATGACCATAGGGGGGAGAGTGGAGGGGGAGGGGATTCTCTGGATCCAGGTTGGTTCCGTGAAGATTGGTTGTGGGATATAAATCCCAATTTCAGCAGGATCGATTCGCCTTCATTAAATGATGAGAAAGAGTAGGATTTGCTGTTAAAGGAAAATTGGAGTCTAAAAGGGTAGTTCCATCTGTATCGAATATTACGTTGGGTCAGTGGTGCTAGTAAAGGTTTAAGCGATCACCTCTTTTGGATTGTGGCCTGGGAAATATCAGCAAATATTTGGATCTTGAAGCCATCTATTTCTAGGTCTTGGTTCTCTCGGGCATGCCGCATCACTGCTTCCTTAATCTTGAAGAAATGTGGCTTCACAATCACATCTCGGGGGGGGCCATCAGGTTTAGGGGCAGTCAAAGCTCTATGTATTCGATCAACCTCCATATGGATCTCATCAATATCGGGTACAGCAGCTTGCATCAGAGATTGTGTGATGGAAGTGATATCTTTTATATTTTCCGGTATGCCACGGATGCGAAAGTTATAGCGCCTGGCGCGATTTTCAAGGTCGTCAATCTTTGAGTAAGCGTCCTCAAGTCGATCTTGTAAATCAGTAATCATGTTTGAATTTTGGGAAACTCTGTGGACTGTGTCGTCCATCTTGGATTCAATACTGTCCAATCTATGTCCCATTTCCTGAAAATCTCGTTTTATGTCCAAAGCTAGTTTGTCATTTAGCTTTAGCTAGCTCCCTTTGAAGCAGGTCAGCAAAGCGTGCTATTAGGATCGGGTCTCCTGAGTATTGACCCTGAACAGGGGGTACAGCAGGAGAGTCAGCATTGCTATTTGATGCAGATTCTTGGCTGCTAGGCTGGCTGTATATAGCCTCTGCCATCTCCCTGTCCAGAAGGGAGGATGTGTGTGAGTCCATGCTGGGTGATTTGGCTGCAGTCTGTGCAGGGGGGCTAGGTGACAGGCATTCTATAGTTGTCAGCTCACCTTTATCTGGGGGAGATCTTGAGGAGCATAGTGCTGGGTAGTCAGCTTCTTCAGTCCCTGGGGCCTGTGCTTGATTAGGAGGTGGAGGTTTCCCCTTCCCTGCCGCCTGCATACCTCGTGTGATATAGCCGGTCGCCATCTTGGAACCTTGCTGTGTAGCGCGGCTCGAGCTCTGGGAGCCGTTCTTAGGCTTATAGCGCGGCTTCTTCACCATCCGGCGTGTGCCCGGATCTTTCCTCAGGAGGGTCAGGCTAATTCCAGCTGCGGGCGAGGTGTGGGGCCGCTGTTTAAGGCTGAAGTCACCGGGGGGTGAGCGGAGCAGGTCAGATGGTCATCCGCTCCGTCCGGCCGCGCATGCGCACTCTGTTAGTCTTTCGGTTTAACTCCCTAAAGTCAACACATAGTCGTAGGCTACTGTCCTTCTTTCGAACACAGACAACCAGGGATGAGTATGCGGAAGAAGATTTTGTTACCCAACCTCGGTCAAGAAGGTTTTGGATATATTCTTTCACTTCCTTGTATAGGGGTTTCGGTATCGAATTGTAGCGTTTCTGGACAGGAGTTTCATCTTTCAGATTTATCCTCAATTTCAGGTTAGGAATGCATCCTATGTCTCCCTCATCTCGAGCAAAGACATCTGATTCGTCATATAACATTTGTCTTGCTATCTCCTGTTCTTCTTCTGAGAGATCTTCCAAATTGACAGGTGGGTGCCACTTAACAGATTTGTTAGTGGGTAGCTGATTTCCAGGGTCCACTTGATTCAACTGGTTTACATGAAACACCCTTTTCTTCTGGTCAATTCCCTTTCCATCGTCTTTGTTTGGAGACCATGGTAGAATTTCAGCTGCTGGAGAAATGGTACCTAATACTGTTCTGGGCGGAAGGTTGATGTCATGTTGAGCACGGTTCAGTATAGGTATCTTCACCAGTTTAGAGAACCCATTTGGCACATCTACCCCTGAAGGAAATAGTTCAAGTCCTTCCTCAACTGGATATTCTGGAAGTGGTTCAAATGGCATGATTCCTCCTTTTGGCCATGCTCTAATTCTGCATTTGACTTCACAGATCTCGCCTCCTTTAATCTGGAGTCCCTTCTTCCCCACTTTGACCATACGACTATCGGATATTTCTCCTGGGTCAGTTGCTTGACTGACAGCATTGACAATGTTATTCGCTACACTCTGTCAAACTTTCATAGCTTCACTCAGCAAGATAGTCAGGTTTTGGGTGCTGTTTGGTCGGTCACGGTTTTCTCTGATCAATTCTTCGATCACATTAAACCCAAGAATTGGATTGCCATTACAGCAGTAACTCACCAGCATTGGCTAATAGATGGCTGAGTTTCCATGTCCACTACTTTTGAATTCCAGGCAGACTTCAATCCATCCGATGAATGGAATGATAGAACCATTTGCAGCTGTAATAGATAAGTTGTCATCACAAAGTAAATCTTGTATGTGCCTAATGGAGACACTGGGTAGAAACTTTTCTAACCATGCCTTCCCGACAATGCTGACCTGAGCTCCTGTGTCCATCAACATGTCAACCGGAACGCCATTCATCTGGCATGACAGTAGGCATTTTCCTCCAATTAATTGTGCTACGTGTTGTTTGGAGAATCCCTTCTCTTTTGGGAGTGTTCTAGTTGACCGGTGGGTGAATACCCTGTTTACCTTCGCACGGGACAGATCATTTGAGGTGGTCACTGGTTGTCCCTTCCCAGTGACCGTCTGTCGTTTCCCGACTGCCTTCTTTTCTTCAAGCAATCAACCGCTCTGTGTCCTGTCCAACCACAGTAGAAACAGTGGTAGCAGTCCTGACTCTCTCGTTTAATGCAATCATCACACCTGGGTTTGCAGTGAGCTGTATCTGGAACTTGAACATTGGTTAGTGGCTTAGTCCTTTGGTTTCCAACAACAGGAGTTTGCTTCATCATCTTTTCCAGGTTCTTTGTGAGAGCAGAAACCTGTGTTGTTAGTTCCGTTAATGCAGTGTGATTTGCTCTAGCATCTTCCTCAACTCTCTTTTGCAAGGTGTCTTTTTCACTATTACCTGGTGTCTGTGATGAATGAACAGTAAGCGGTTTATGTTTAGGTGCACTGTTTGAGCGTCTCTGTCTTTCTGTTTCCTCATCAACTGATCTGGTGACCTGCTCTATGATAAAGTCATCCGTTACTGTCAAATCAGACACGTAAGGCTTGATATCTCGTCTAACATTAGAGTTTTTTCCGTTTAGTCCCTGATACAGTGTATGAAGGAATATGCCTTGCACCAGTTTTTTGTCATAGTTAAGCTCTCGCCTATCATGTTGTGATGTGGACAGAACTTTTTGTTTTAACCCCACTAGCCTGTAAACAAATTGTTGTGCTGTTTCTCTCTCTTGCTGAGTAGCATTACTAAGGTCCTGAAATAACTCATTACCACTTCGTTCTCTCATATGTGACTTCAAAAACCTTTTCAATTCAGCAACAGTAAGATCATCTTTGTCAGTCAACATATCTTTAAAATGACCAGGTTTGATTATTCTCAACACGGTGCGTATAATTTCAGATTCAGGGAATTTTTCTGTTAGACCCTCGTCAATTTGTGTGCACGCGCTACTGTAACTCATGTCCGAACCATGATCTGAAATTACACCACCATGCATTTTGAATTCTCTACGTGGCAATAAAGCAACAACGTCAGTTAATCTCACCACCTCCGATACCTGTTCAGTCCTTGCAGTCCCACTACTTATTTCTTTTGCAGCGGTTGCAATGTCCACAGTTGGTGTACTTTCCTTGTTAAGTTTTAGTTCATTGATCTTGTCTTGGATGATGAGTAGGTAAGACATGCCTTGATCTTCTAACTTCTCCAGCTGATCGCTTCTCATGTAGTCTACAATAATTTCAACGAGTTCCATTTCATTGGTACCAGTCACTGATGGAACGTCCACATCTCTTTCATCTTCCAGCGTAATAGCGAGGCTATGCAGCTGTTCTTCACTAAGCAGATGAAGTTGTTTCCGGATATCCCACATCAGCGCACGACGAGGAGATGCCATATCTGTTGCACTCTGAAGACTTTCACTCACAAGGCAGACGACACTCACGACTCTCCTTGTAGCTCTGTAGTAGGCTCACGCTTGTCTCGCGCTTCCCTCTCACTGGTAACACAACGAATCCCGGCACACGAGCCCCCAAAATGTTACCGGCCTCAAAATGTGAATTAAGAGAGCCGATAATTGCAAACGTGATGAGATAAGGTGATCAGCTTGGCGTGGACTGCAAAGAATCACACAACAGCATAAGACAGGACCACTGGGTTTTATGGCTGGAAATCATTTGACTTTTACATAACAATACATCTTTTACATTTTTATAATCACATGTTTATAACTATTAACAATATATAATACAGATTTTAACTGAAGTATTTAAAACGTAGTTACACAAAAAAACATTGTTATATTTTAATAGCATATATATTCCTGTTATTCTGTGTTATAGATGATGATGTACACTTTAACTGTGCAATAATCATATTGCCAATGCCATGCTTTAATACAAACATTATTTCGGTAGTTCTCTTTTTTAACCACTAGATGGTGCACATGAAGCAATGCATAGCTTTACATATAGGTTTTTCTTAAGAATATCAGTTTTCAACATGTGCTTTTCTAACTTTATGGAACTTGTATAAACCAAGTTTCAATATACTTATTTAGAACGGTTTAGTGCTTCTAATAGACATTTATTCTGACTATTGCAGTATTTTCATGTTTTTATGCCCTTTTCACTTGTTTCTCACACATGCTGTTCTAACTTCTAATAGCAGTAAAACTATAGCATACAGTCTGCTGTAACTTTCCCTGCATCTGCTCCAGATGTTTAAGAATCTTTCTATTATAATTTAATGCAGATTAGGAACGATTTAGGGTACATACCTGCAAAGAATCACACAACAGCATAAGACAGGACCACTGGGTTTTATGGCTGGAAATCATTTGACTCCAGTCACATGGTGGGTGGCCTTATATAAACTCTGTTTGTGTACCTTCTCTGCCATCTACTGGTTCTTGATAGAATAGCAGGAAGGTATTTCTTTGCTAGAAATAAAATAAAATAAATGAGTATGTACTTTGCTTTGGGGTGTCTTTTTTGTGACCATATAAACCCCAGTCCGTCACATGTGAGCTCTCTGGCTTCATGTCCAGCTGCTGATGTTTAGCGGGCTCAGCTAGCAATCCAGCTTAGGAGTCTGAGGGCAGCGTGGGAGCTCAGACAGAGGACGTGCTCACACCCACACGTCCACACTCACACCCATCCTCCTTTGAGAGCACCAATTGGTTCCAGAAAAAACCGGGGTGGAAAGTACGGGGGGCTGGAGAGCACTATGGGGGGCGGAGAGCACTGGCGGGGTTGGAGAGCACATGGGTGGGGGCAAAAAGAACAGGGGTGGGGAGCACGGGGGGCTGAAGAGTGATGGGGAGAGCTGGAGAGCACTGGGGGGGAATGAACAGGGGTGGGGAGCACGGGGGGCTGGAGAGCACTGGGGTGGGGGCTGGAGAGTGATGGGGAGAGCTGGAGGGCACTTGGGGGGGGGGAGAAAGAACAGGGGTTGGGAGCCCTGGGGGGAGTGGAGAGTACTGGGGGGGGAGAACAGGGGTGGAGAGCACTGGAATGGTGGCTGGAGAAGGATGGGGAGAGCTGGAGAGCATGGGGGCAGAAAGAACAGAGGTGGAGAGAACTGTGGGGGGGCTGGAGAGTATGGTGGGGGAGGAGAGCACTGGGGGGGGAGCCACAAAATAAGTTGAATAGGAGGATCGGCAGGGGGACCGCATATAGAGGAAATGAGCTTTCTATATTCCTCCATACAGCCGCGGAATGCTTGGTTCTCCTCCCCCCTTCTGCAAGCATTCAGCGGCTGTATGGAGGAATATAGAAAGCTCATTTCCTCTATATGCGGCCCCCCTGCCGATCCTCCTATCCAGGCACACAGGGCTGTACGGCGGGCATCTCCTGTAGTGCTCCCTGTCCCCTCTCTCCTGCTCCTGTTTATCACGGAGCTGACCTGGCTGGATCTGTGTTCGGCGGTTTCGGTGACGCTGTAACATGGTCCCGCCCCCCTAGACCGGCTCCTGTGATAGGCTGAACGCTGACTCTATCTACTATCACACGAGCCGGTCTAAGGGGGCAGGACAGTGTTACAGCACCGCCGCCGAACACAGACCGAGACAGGCAGCTCCGTGATACACAGGAGCAGGAGAGAGGGGAGCACTGCAGCCGCAAATGAAACCGGCCCCAGGACAGGCAGCCTACCGGGAAATCTCCCGTTATCCCGGTAGGCCAGTCCGGCCCTCCTCCCATGTACATAAGTATCCCAGGCTCCTCCCATGTACATAAGTATCCCAGGCTCCTCCCATGTACATAAGTATCCCAGGCTCCTCCCATGTACATAAGTATCATGATGCTACAAGCCCGGCACTCGTATTTTTGGGCAGTTTCTCCCGTTCCTCTTTGTAGGACCTCTCGGGCTCCATCGGGTTGGATGGGGGAGGGTCGGTGCACAGCCATTTTCAGATCTCTCCAGAGATGTTCAATCGGGTTCAAGTCTGAGCTCTGGCTGGGCCCCTCAGAGACATTCACAGAGTTGTCCCGTAGCCCCTCCTTTGTTATCTTGGCTGTGTGCTTAGGGTCGTTGTCCTGTTGGAAGGTGAACCTTCGCCTCAGTCTGAGGTCCAGATCGCTCCGGAGAAGGTTTTCATCAAGGATGTCTCTGTACATTTCTGCATTCATCTTTCCCTCCATCCTGACAAGTCTCCCAGTTCCTGCCGCTGAAATACATCCCCACAGCATGATGCTGCCACCACCATGCTTCACAGTAGGGATGATATTGACCAGGTGATGGGCGGTGCCTGGTTTCCTCCAGACATGACGCTTGTCATTCAGGCCAAAGAGTTCAATCTTTGTGTCATCAGACCAGAGAATTTTCTTTCTCATGATCCTTCAGGTGCCTTTTGGTGAACTCCAGACGGCTGTCATGTGACTTTTACTGAGGAGTGGCTTCCGTCTGGCCACTCCCCCATACAGGCCTGATTGGTGGAGGGCTGCAGAGATGGTTGTTCTTCTGGAAGGTTCTCCTCTCTCCACAGAGAAACACTGGAGATCTGTCAGAGTGACCATCGGGTCTGACTAAGGCCTCCCTCCCCCGATCGCTCAGTTTGGCCGGCCGGCCGGCTCTAGGAAGAGTCCTGGGGGGTTCCAAACTTCTTATATTTATGGATGATGGAGGCCACTGTGCTCATTGGGACCCTTCCCCCGATCTCCATACAATCCTGTCTCCGAGGTCTACAGACAATTCCTTGGACTCCATGCCTTGGTTTGTGCTCTGACATGCACTGTTACCTGTGGGGTTCTTTTATAGACAGGGGTGTGTCTTTCCATATTCTGTCCAATCACCTGAGGTTACCACAGGGGGGCTCCAATCAAGGTGTAGAAACTGTGATTTCTCCCAATAACATTCTTTATATATTATGTTGTACATCGTCTCCTCCTAACAGCCAACCCCTTGTATCTTCTCCTCCTCCAGATCAACGACCCCGACGCCGGCGTGTGGATTGTAAGTCAACCCAGATTTATATAAACTGACCAAAGTTCAGTCGTCTGAGGAATGTAATGTATAGCACAGTGTACAGGGTTCAGTAGTCTGGGAAATGTAATGTATAGCACAGTGTACGGGGGGTTCAGCAGGCGGGGGAATGTAACGTATAGCACAGTGTATGGGGTTCAGTAGTCTGGGGAATGTAACGTATAGCACAGTGTACAGGGGGTTCAGCAGGCGGGGTTATGTAACGTATAGCACAGTGTACAGGGTTCAGTAGTCTGGAGAATGTAATGTATAGCACAGTGTACGGGGGGGTTCAGCAGGCGGGGGTATGTAACGTATAGCACAGTGTACGGGGTTCAGTAGTCTGGAGAATGTAATGTATAGCACAGTGTAAGGGGGGTTCAGCAGGCGGGGGTATGTAACGTATAGCACAGTGTACAGGGTTCAGTAGTCTGGGGAATGTAATGTATAGCACAGTGTACAGGGTTCAGTAGTCTGGGGAATGTAATGTATAGCACAGTGTACAGGGTTCAGTAGTCTGGGGAATGTAACGTATAGCACAGTGTACAGGGGGTTCAGCAGGCGGGGTTATGTAACGTATAGCACAGTGTACAGGGTTCAGTAGTCTGGGGAATGTAATGTATAGCACAGTGTACAGGGTTCAGTAGTCTGGAGAATGTAATGTATAGCACAGTGTACAGGGTTCAGTAGTCTGGGGAATGTAATGTATAGCACAGTGTACAGGGTTCAGTAGTCTGGGGAATGTAATGTATAGCACAGTGTACAGGGTTCAGTAGTCTGAGGAATGTAATGTATAGCACAGTGTACAGGGTTCAGTAGTCTGGGAAATGTAACGTATAGCACAGTGTACGGGGGGTTCAGCAGGCGGGGGTATGTAATGTATAGCACAGTGTATGGGGTTCAGTAGTCTGGGGAATGTAACGTATAGCACAGTGTACAGGGGGTTCAGCAGGCGGGGTTATGTAACGTATAGCACAGTGTACAGGGTTCAGTAGTCTGGGGAATGTAATGTATAGCACAGTGTACAGGGTTCAGTAGTCTGGAGAATGTAATGTATAGCACAGTGTACAGGGTTCAGTAGTCTGGGGAATGTAATGTATAGCACAGTGTATGGGGTTCAGTAGTCTGGGGAATGTAACGTATAGCACAGTGTACGGGGGGTTCAGCAGGCGGGGTTATGTAACGTATAGCACAGTGTATGGGGTTCAGTAGTCTGGGGAATGTAACGTATAGCACAGTGTACGGGGGGTTCAGCAGGCGGGGGTATGTAACGTATAGCACAGTGTATGGGGTTCAGTAGTCTGGGGAATGTAACGTATAGCACAGTGTACGGGGGGTTCAGCAGGCGGGGTTATGTAACGTATAGCACAGTGTACAGGGTTCAGTAGTCTGGGGAATGTAATGTATAGCACAGTGTACGGGGGGTTCAGCAGGCGGGGGTATGTAACGTATAGCACAGTGTACAGGGTTCAGTAGTCTGGAGAATGTAATGTATAGCACAGTGTACGGGGGGTTCAGCAGGCGGGGGTATGTAACGTATAGCACAGTGTACGGAGGGGTTCAGCAGGCGGGGGAATGTAATGTATAGCACAGTGTACAGGGTTCAGTAGTCTGGAGAATGTAATGTATAGCACAGTGTACGGGGGGGTTCAGCAGGCGGGGGTATGTAACGTATAGCACAGTGTACGGGGTTCAGTAGTCTGGAGAATGTAATGTATAGCACAGTGTAAGGGGGGTTCAGCAGGCGGGGGTATGTAATGTATAGCACAGTGTACAGGGTTCAGTAGTCTGGGGAATGTAATGTATAGCACAGTGTACAGGGTTCAGTAGTCTGGGGAATGTAATGTATAGCACAGTGTACAGGGTTCAGTAGTCTGGAGAATGTAATGTATAGCACAGTGTACGGGGGGTTCAGCAGGCGGGGGTATGTAACGTATAGCACAGTGTACAGGGTTCAGTAGTCTGGAGAATGTAATGTATAGCACAGTGTACGGGATTCAGTAGTCTGGGGAATGTAATGTATAGCACAGTGTACAGGGTTCAGTAGTCTGGAGAATGTAATGTATAGCACAGTGTACGGGGGGGGGGGGTTCAGCAGGCGGGGGTATGTAACGTATAGCACAGTGTACAGGGTTCAGTAGTCTGGAGAATGTAATGTATAGCACAGTGTACGGGGGGTTCAGCAGGCGGGGGTATGTAACGTATAGCACAGTGTACGGGGTTCAGTAGTCTGGAGAATGTAATGTATAGCACAGTGTACGGGATTCAGTAGTCTGGAGAATGTAATGTATAGCACAGTGTACGGGGTTCAGTAGTCTGGAGAATGTAATGTATAGCACAGTGTACGGGGGTTCAGCAGGCGGGGGTATGTAACGTATAGCACAGTGTACGGGGTTCAGTAGTCTGGAGAATGTAATGTATAGCACAGTGTACGGGATTCAGTAGTCTGGGGAATGTAATGTATAGCACAGTGTACAGGGTTCAGTAGTCTGGAGAATGTAATGTATAGCACAGTGTACGGGGGGGGGGGGGGTTCAGCAGGCGGGGGTATGTAACGTATAGCACAGTGTACAGGGTTCAGTAGTCTGGAGAATGTAATGTATAGCACAGTGTACGGGGGGTTCAGCAGGCGGGGGTATGTAACGTATAGCACAGTGTATGGGGTTCAGTAGTCTGGAGAATGTAATGTATAGCACAGTGTACGGGGGGTTCAGCAGGCGGGGGTATGTAACGTATAGCACAGTGTACGGGGTTCAGTAGTCTGGAGAATGTAATGTATAGCACAGTGTACGGGGTTCAGTAGTCTGGAGAATGTAATGAATAGCACAGTGTACGGGGGTTCAGCAGGCGGGGGAATGTAACGTATAGCACAGTGTACGGGGGGGTTCAGCAGGCGGGGGTATGTAACGTATAGCACAGTGTATGGGGTTCAGTAGTCTGGAGAATGTAATGTATAGCACAGTGTACGGGGGGTTCAGCAGGCGGGGGTATGTAACGTATAGCACAGTGTACGGGGTTCAGTAGTCTGGAGAATGTAATGTATAGCACAGTGTATGGGGTTCAGTAGTCTGGAGAATGTAATGTATAGCACAGTGTACGGGGGGTTCAGCAGGCGGGGGTATGTAACGTATAGCACAGTGTATGGGGTTCAGTAGTCTGGAGAATGTAATGTATAGCACAGTGTACGGGGGGTTCAGCAGGCGGGGGTATGTAACGTATAGCACAGTGTACGGGGTTCAGTAGTCTGGAGAATGTAATGTATAGCACAGTGTACAGGGTTCAGTAGTCTGGAGAATGTAATGTATAGCACAGTGTACGGGGGGTTCAGCAGGCGGGGTATGTAACGTATAGCACAGTGTACAGGGTTCAGTAGTCTGGAGAATGTAATGTATAGCACAGTGTACGGGGGGTTCAGCAGGCGGGGTTATGTAACGTATAGCACAGTGTACGGGGTTCAGTAGTCTGGAGAATGTAATGTATAGCACAGTGTACAGGGTTCAGCAGGCGGGGGTATGTAACGTATAGCACAGTGTACGGGGTTCAGTAGTCTGGAGAATGTAATGTATAGCACAGTGTACGGGGGGTTCAGCAGGCGGGGGTATGTAACGTATAGCACAGTGTACAGGGTTCAGTAGTCTGGGGAATGTAATGTATAGCACAGTGTACGGGATTCAGTAGTCTGGGGAATGTAATGTATAGCACAGTGTACAGGGTTCAGTAGTCTGGAGAATGTAACGTATAGCACAGTGTACGGAGGGGTTCAGCAGGCGGGGGAATGTAATGTATAGCACAGTGTACGGGGTTCAGTAGTCTGGAGAATGTAATGTATAGCACAGTGTACGGGGGGTTCAGCAGGCGGGGGTATGTAACGTATAGCACAGTGTACAGGGTTCAGTAGTCTGGAGAATGTAACGTATAGCACAGTGTACGGAGGGGTTCAGCAGGCGGGGGAATGTAATGTATAGCACAGTGTACGGGGTTCACTAGTCTGGAGAATGTAATGTATAGCACAGTGTACGGAGGGGTTCAGCAGGCGGGGGAATGTAATGTATAGCACAGTGTACAGGGTTCAGTAGTCTGGAGAATGTAACGTATAGCACAGTGTACGGAGGGGTTCAGCAGGCGGGGGAATGTAATGTATAGCACAGTGTACGGGGTTCAGTAGTCTGGAGAATGTAATGTATAGCACAGTGTACGGGGGGTTCAGCAGGCGGGGGTATGTAACGTATAGCACAGTGTACAGGGTTCAGTAGTCTGGAGAATGTAACGTATAGCACAGTGTACGGAGGGGTTCAGCAGGCGGGGGAATGTAATGTATAGCACAGTGTACGGGGTTCAGTAGTCTGGAGAATGTAATGTATAGCACAGTGTACGGGGGGTTCAGCAGGCGGGGGTATGTAACGTATAGCACAGTGTACGGGGTTCAGTAGTCTGGAGAATGTAATGTATAGCACAGTGTACGGGGGGTTCAGCAGGCGGGGGTATGTAACGTATAGCACAGTGTACAGGGTTCAGTAGTCTGGAGAATGTAACGTATAGCACAGTGTACGGGGGGGTTCAGCAGGCGGGGGAATGTAATGTATAGCACAGTGTACGGGGTTCAGTAGTCTGGAGAATGTAATGTATAGCACAGTGTACGGGGGGGTTCAGCAGGCGGGGGTATGTAACGTATAGCACAGTGTACAGGGTTCAGTAGTCTGGAGAATGTAACGTATAGCACAGTGTACGGAGGGGTTCAGCAGGCGGGGGAATGTAATGTATAGCACAGTGTACGGGGTTCAGTAGTCTGGAGAATGTAACGTATAGCACAGTGTACGGGGGGTTCAGCAGGCGGGGGTATGTAACGTATAGCACAGGGTTCAGTAGTCTGGAGAATGTAACGTATAGCACAGTGTACGGAGGGGTTCAGCAGGCGGGGGAATGTAATGTATAGCACAGTGTACGGGGTTCAGTAGTCTGGAGAATGTAATGTATAGCACAGTGTACGGGGGGGGTTCAGCAGGCGGGGGAATGTAATGTATAGCACAGTGTACAGGGTTCAGTAGTCTGGAGAATGTAATGTATAGCACAGTGTACGGGGGTTCAGCAGGCGGGGGTATGTAACGTATAGCACAGTGTACAGGGTTCAGTAGTCTGGAGAATGTAATGTATAGCACAGTGTACGGGGGGTTCAGCAGGCGGGGGTATGTAACGTATAGCACAGTGTACGGGGTTCAGTAGTCTGGAGAATGTAATGTATAGCACAGTGTACGGGGGGTTCAGCAGGCGGGGGTATGTAACGTATAGCACAGTGTACAGGGTTCAGTAGTCTGGAGAATGTAACGTATAGCACAGTGTACGGGGGGGTTCAGCAGGCGGGGGAATGTAATGTATAGCACAGTGTACGGGGTTCAGTAGTCTGGAGAATGTAATGTATAGCACAGTGTACGGGGGGGTTCAGCAGGCAGGGGTATGTAACGTATAGCACAGTGTACAGGGTTCAGTAGTCTGGAGAATGTAATGTATAGCACAGTGTACGGGGGGGTTCAGCAGGCGGGGGTATGTAACGTATAGCACAGTGTACAGGGTTCAGTAGTCTGGAGAATGTAATGTATAGCACAGTGTACGGGGGGTTCAGCAGGCGGGGGAATGTAATGTATAGCACAGTGTACGGGGTTCAGTAGTCTGGAGAATGTAATGTATAGCACAGTGTACGGGGGGTTCAGCAGGCGGGGGTATGTAACGTATAGCACAGTGTACAGGGTTCAGTAGTCTGGAGAATGTAACGTATAGCACAGTGTACGGGGGGGTTCAGCAGGCGGGGGAATGTAATGTATAGCACAGTGTACGGGGTTCAGTAGTCTGGAGAATGTAATGTATAGCACAGTGTACGGGGGGGTTCAGCAGGCAGGGGTATGTAACGTATAGCACAGTGTACAGGGTTCAGTAGTCTGGAGAATGTAATGTATAGCACAGTGTACGGGGGGGTTCAGCAGGCGGGGGTATGTAACGTATAGCACAGTGTACAGGGTTCAGTAGTCTGGAGAATGTAATGTATAGCACAGTGTACGGGGGGTTCAGCAGGCGGGGGAATGTAATGTATAGCACAGTGTACGGGGTTCAGTAGTCTGGAGAATGTAATGTATAGCACAGTGTACGGGGGGTTCAGCAGGCGGGGGTATGTAACGTATAGCACAGTGTACAGGGTTCAGTAGTCTGGAGAATGTAACGTATAGCACAGTGTACGGGGGGGTTCAGCAGGCGGGGGAATGTAATGTATAGCACAGTGTACGGGGTTCAGTAGTCTGGAGAATGTAATGTATAGCACAGTGTACGGGGGGGTTCAGCAGGCAGGGGTATGTAACGTATAGCACAGTGTACAGGGTTCAGTAGTCTGGAGAATGTAATGTATAGCACAGTGTACGGGGGGGTTCAGCAGGCGGGGGTATGTAACGTATAGCACAGTGTACAGGGTTCAGTAGTCTGGAGAATGTAATGTATAGCACAGTGTACGGGGGGTTCAGCAGGCGGGGGAATGTAATGTATAGCACAGTGTACGGGGTTCAGTAGTCTGGAGAATGTAATGTATAGCACAGTGTACGGGGGGTTCAGCAGGCGGGGGTATGTAACGTATAGCACAGTGTACAGGGTTCAGTAGTCTGGAGAATGTAACGTATAGCACAGTGTACGGGGGGGTTCAGCAGGCGGGGGAATGTAATGTATAGCACAGTGTACGGGGTTCAGTAGTCTGGAGAATGTAATGTATAGCACAGTGTACGGGGGGGTTCAGCAGGCAGGGGTATGTAACGTATAGCACAGTGTACAGGGTTCAGTAGTCTGGAGAATGTAATGTATAGCACAGTGTACGGGGGGGTTCAGCAGGCGGGGGTATGTAACGTATAGCACAGTGTACAGGGTTCAGTAGTCTGGAGAATGTAATGTATAGCACAGTGTACGGGGGGTTCAGCAGGCGGGGGAATGTAATGTATAGCACAGTGTACGGGGTTCAGTAGTCTGGAGAATGTAATGTATAGCACAGTGTACGGGGGGTTCAGCAGGCGGGGGTATGTAACGTATAGCTGAACAGGCAAACAGCGAAATACTCGGATGGAATGCAGAGAAAGGAGATCCTCTTCTAGTCTGAACACCTTCTTGGTTGATTCAGAAATCGCATCAAAGAGTAAAATGTAACATCTGTATAGAGAAGCTCCGCCCTGAATGACACTAAACAATCTTCTGCTTTCCTCAGGTGATCTATCTGATCCCGGCCAATCTCATTCTTCTGCTCAGCATCAATCCAGATATAACGGGTAAGACACGCCCACAATACAGAGACTGACCCCTATCCCCCATACCATCCCATCATAGGATTCATGAATCATACAAGCAAACCCAACACCAGACAGGTTTGGATGGGGGTGGAGAAGGTTTGGATGAGGATGGGGGTGGAGAAGGTTTGGATGGGGGTGGAGAAGGTTTGGATGAGGATGGGGGTGGAGAAGGTTTGGATGAGGGTGGAGAAGGTTTGGATGAGGGTGGAGAAGGTTTGGATGAGGGTGGAGAAGGTTTGGATGGGGGTGGAGAAGGTTTGGATGGGGGTGGAGAGATGGGGGTGGAGAAGGTTTGGATGAGGGCGGAGAAGGTTTGGATGAGGGTGGAGAAGGTTTGGATGAGGGTGGAGAAGGTTTGGATGAGGGTGGAGAAGGTTTGGATGAGGATGGGGGTGGAGAAGGTTTGGATGGGGGTGGAGAAGGTTTGGATGAGGATGGGGGTGGAGAAGGTTTGGATGAGGGTGGAGAAGGTTTGGATGAGGGTGGAGAAGGTTTGGATGAGGGTGGAGAAGGTTTGGATGGGGGTGGAGAAGGTTTGGATGGGGGTGGAGAGATGGGGGCGGAGAAGGTTTGGATGAGGGCGGAGAAGGTTTGGATGAGGGCGGAGAAGGTTTGGATGAGGGTGGAGAAGGTTTGGATGAGGGTGGAGAAGGTTTGGATGAGGATGGGGGTGGAGAAGGTTTGGATGGGGGTGGAGAAGGTTTGGATGAGGATGGGGGTGGAGAAGGTTTGGATGGGGGTGGAGAAGGTTTGGATGAGGGTGGAGAAGGTTTGGATGAGGGTGGAGAAGGTTTGGATGAGGATGGGGGTGGAGAAGGTTTGGATGAGGATGGGGGTGGAGAAGGTTTGGATGGGGGTGGAGAAGGTTTGGATGGGGGTGGAGAAGGTTTGGATGGGGGTGAAGAAGGTTTGGATGGGGGTGGAGAAGGTTTGGATGGGGGTGGAGAAGGTTTGGATGGGGGTGGAGAAGGTTTGAATGGGGGTGGAGAAGGTTTGGATGGGGGTGGAGAAGGTTTGGATGGGGGTGGAGAAGGTTTGGATGGGGGTGGAGAAGGTTTGGATGAGGGTGGAGAAGGTTTGGATGAGGGTGAAGAAGGTTTGGATGGGGGTGAAGAAGGTTTGGATGGGGGTGGAGAAGGTTTGGATGGGGGTGGAAAGGGTTTGGATGGGGGTGGAGAAGGTTTGGATGGGGGTGAAGAAGGTTTGGATGGGGGTGGAGAAGGTTTGGATGGGGGTGGAGAGGGTTTGGGTGGGGGTGGAGAAGGTTTGGATGAGGGTGGAGGTTTGGATGAGGGTAGGAAAGGGTTTGGATGGGGGTGGAGAAGGTTTGGATGGGGGTGAAGAAGGTTTGGATGGGGGTGGAAAGGGTTTGGATGGGGGTGGAGAAGGTTTGGATGGGGGTGAAGAAGGTTTGGATGAGGGTGAAGAAGGTTTGGATGGGGGTGAAGAAGGTTTGGATGGGGGTGGAGAAGGTTTGGATGGGGGTGGAAAGGGTTTGGATGAGGGTGGAGAAGGTTTGGATGAGGGTGAAGAAGGTTTGGATGGGGGTGGAGAAGGTTTGGATGGGGGTGGAGAAGGTTTGGATGGGGGTGGAGAAGGTTTGGATGAGGGTGGAGGTTTGGATGAGGGTAGGAAAGGTTTTGATGGGGGCGGAGGAGGTTTGGATGGGGGCGGAGAAGGTTTGGATGGGGGCGGAGAAGGTTTGGATGGGGGCGGAGAAGGTTTGGATGGGGGCGGAGAAGGTTTGGATGGGGGCGGAGAAGGTTTGGGTGAGGGCGGAGAAGGTTTGGATGAGGGTGGAGAAGGTTTGGATGGGGGTGGAAAAGGTTTGGATGGGGGTGGAGAAGGTTTGGATGGGGGTGGAGAAAGTTTGGATGGGGGTGGAGAAGGTTTGGATGAGGGTGGAGAAGGTTTGGATGGGGGTGGAGAAGGTTTGGATGGGGGTGGAGAAGGTTTGGATGAGGGTGGAGAAGGTTTGGATGAGGGTGGAGAAGGTTTGGATGAGGGTGAAGAAGGTTTGGATGGGGGTGAAGAAGGTTTGGATGGGGGTGGAGAAGGTTTGGATGGGGGTGGAAAGGGTTTGGATGGGGGTGGAGAAGGTTTGGATGGGGGTGAAGAAGGTTTGGATGGGGGTGGAGAAGGTTTGGATGGGGGTGGAGAGGGTTTGGGTGGGGGTGGAGAAGGTTTGGATGAGGGTGGAGGTTTGGATGAGGGTAGGAAAGGTTTGGATGGGGGCGGAGAAGGTTTGGATGGGGGCGGAGAAGGTTTGGATGGGGGCGGAGAAGGTTTGGGTGAGGGCGGAGAAGGTTTGGATGGGGGTGGAAAAGGTTTGGATGGGGGTGGAGAAGGTTTGGATGGGGTAGGGAAGGTTTGGGGAAGGTTTGGATGGGGGTGGAGAAAGTTTGGATGGGGGTGGAGAAGGTTTGGATGAGGGTGGAGAAGGTTTGGATGAGGGTGGAGAAGGTTTGGATTGGGATTTTTTTATTTGAAAAAAAGGATTCATAACTTGTGTGGACATGGAAGTTCCTGTAGACTCTCAACCCCTAGACAACGAATGTTGAGGTAACGTGCAAGGCCCAAATTTAAACCATCAGCTCCTATGGGGTGTGCTACATTTGGATGAGGGTGGAGAAGGTTTGGATGGGGGTGGAGAAGGTTTTGATGGGGGTGGAGAAGGTTTTGATGGGGGTGGAGAAGGTTTGGATGAGGGTGGAGAAGGTTTGGATGAGGGTGAAGAAGGTTTGGATGGGGGTGAAGAAGGTTTGGATGGGGGTGGAGAAGGTTTGGATGGGGGTGGAAAGGGTTTGGATGGGGGTGGAGAAGGTTTGGATGAGGGTAGGAAAGGTTTGGATGGGGGCGGAGAAGGTTTGGATGGGGGTGAAGAAGGTTTGGATGGGGGTGGAGAAGGTTTGGATGGGGGTGGAAAGGGTTTGGATGGGGGTGGAGAAGGTTTTGGTGGGGGTGGGGAAGGTTTGGATGGGGGTGGGGAAGGTTTGGATGGGGGTGGAGAAGGTTTGGATGGGGGTGGAGAAGGTTTGGATGGGGGTGGAGAAGGTTTGGGTGAGGGTGGAGAAGGTTTGGATGGGGGTGGAGAAGGTTTGGATGGGGGTGGAGAAGGTTTGGATGGGGGTGGAGAAGGTTTGGATGAGGGTGGAGAAGGTTTGGATGAGGGTGGAGAAGGTTTGGATTGGGATTTTTTTATTTGAAAAAAAGGATTCATAACTTGTGTGGACATGGAAGTTCCTGTAGACTCTCAACCCCTAGACAACGAATGTTGAGGTAACGTGCAAGGCCCAAATTTAAACCATCAGCTCCTATGGGGTGTGCTACATTTGGATGAGGGTGGAGAAGGTTTGGATGGGGGTGGAGAAGGTTTTGATGGGGGTGGAGAAGGTTTTGATGGGGGTGGAGAAGGTTTGGATGAGGGTGGAGAAGGTTTGGATGAGGGTGAAGAAGGTTTGGATGGGGGTGAAGAAGGTTTGGATGGGGGTGGAGAAGGTTTGGATGGGGGTGGAAAGGGTTTGGATGGGGGTGGAGAAGGTTTGGATGAGGGTAGGAAAGGTTTGGATGGGGGCGGAGAAGGTTTGGATGGGGGTGAAGAAGGTTTGGATGGGGGTGGAGAAGGTTTGGATGGGGGTGGAAAGGGTTTGGATGGGGGTGGAGAAGGTTTTGGTGGGGGTGGGGAAGGTTTGGATGGGGGTGGGGAAGGTTTGGATGGGGGTGGAGAAGGTTTGGATGGGGGTGGAGAAGGTTTGGGTGAGGGTGGAGAAGGTTTGGATGGGGGTGGAGAAGGTTTGGATGGGGGTGGAGAAGGTTTGGATGGGGGTGGAGAAGGTTTGGATGAGGGTGGAGAAGGTTTGGATGAGGGTGGAGAAGGTTTGGATGAGGGTGGGGAAGGTTTGGATGGGGGTGGGGAAGGTTTGGATGAGGGTGGAGAAGATTTGGATGGGGGTGGAGAAGGTTTGGATGAGGGTGGAGAAGGTTTGGATGGGGGGTGGAGAAGGTTTGGATGAGGGTGGAGGTTTGGATGAGGGTAGGAAAGGTTTGGATGAGGGTAGGAAAGGTTTGGATGGGGGTGGAGAAGGTTTGGATGAGGGTGGAGGTTTGGATGAGGGTAGGAAAGGTTTGGATGAGGGTGGAGAAGGTTTGGATGAGGGTGGAGATAGGTTTGGATGAGGGTGGAGATAGGTTTGGATGGGGGTGGGGAAGGTTTGGATGGGGGTGGGGAAGGTTTGGATGGGGGTGGGGAAGGTTTGGATGGGGGTGGAGAAGGTTTGGATGAGGGTAGGAAAGGTTTGGATGAGGGTAGGAAAGGTTTGGATGGGGTGGAGATAGGTTTGGATGAGGGTAGGAAAGGTTTGGATGAGGGTAGGAAAGGTTTGGATGAGGGTAGGAAAGGTTTGGATGAGGGTAGGAAAGGTTTGGATGAGGGTAGGAAAGGTTTGGATGAGGGTAGGAAAGGTTTGGATGAGGGTGGAGGTTTGGATGAGGGTAGGAAAGGTTTGGATGAGGGTAGGAAAGGTTTGGATGAGGGTGGAGATAGGTTTGGATGAGGGTGGAGATAGGTTTGGATGGGGGTGGGGAAGGTTTGGATGGGGGTGGGGAAGGTTTGGATGGGGGTGGAGAAGGTTTGGATGAGGGTAGGAAAGGTTTGGATGAGGGTAGGAAAGGTTTGGATGGGGTGGAGATAGGTTTGGATGGGGGTGGAGAAGGTTTGGGTGGGGTGGAGAAGGTTTGGAACCTCTGTCAGCTTCTGTTAACATTTGTGTCCCCAATGAGTATATTTTCCCTCACCCCCTGTCCCAGTAACACAGACAGAAGGATACATTTGTCACTTCCCCTCCCTATCCAAAGGAACGTTTTGGCTTGGAGAACAACATATTTTTGCTCCAGGCATATTTTGGCTGCCTTAGCCAACCACGGGTGCTATGGACGTTAAAGGGGCTCATCTCCTCCCCCAAATCTTCCATTAATTCAAAGCTCAGGCCACACAACCGTCAATCTCCAAATTGAACAACATTTATTGTTAGAAGTCTCTCACCTGTTCCTCCAGGCTTTGCTCTTCACACAATGCATTTTACCCTCCCTCTTGGCTTTGGTGGAGTTGGACCGGAGGTGGAGTTGGAGTTGGACCGGAGGTGGAGTTGGAGTTGGACCGGAGGTGGAGTTGGAGTTGGACCGGAGGTGGAGTTGGAGTTGGACCGGAGTTGGAGTTGGACTGGAGTTGGAGTTGGACTGGAGGTGGAGTTGGACTGGAGGTGGAGTTGGACTGGAGGTGGAGTTGGACCGGAGGTGGAGTTGGACCGGAGGTGGAGTTGGACCGGAGGTGGAGTTGGACCGGAGGTGGAGTTGGACCGGAGGTGGAGTTGGACCGGAGGTGGAGTTGGACCTGAGGTGGAGTTGGAGTTGGACCGAAGGTGGAGTTGGAGTTGGACCGGAGGTTGAGTTGGAGTTGGACCGGAGGTTGAGTTGGAGTTGGACCGGAGGTTGAGTTGGATTTGGACCGGAGGTTGAGTTGGAGTTGGACCGGAGGTGGAGTTGGAGTTGGACCGGAGGTTGAGTTGGAGTTGGACCGGAGGTTGAGTTGGAGTTGGACCGGAGGTTGAGTTGGAGTTGGACCGGAGGTTGAGTTGGAGTTGGACCGGAGGTGGAGTTGGAGTTGGACCGGAGGTTGAGTTGGAGTTGGACCGGAGGTTGAGTTGGAGTTGGACCGGAGGTTGAGTTGGAGTTGGACCGGAGGTTGAGTTGGAGTTGGACCGGAGGTGGAGTTGGAGTTGGACCGGAGGTTGAGTTGGAGTTGGACCGGAGGTTGAGTTGGAGTTGGACCGGAGGTTGAGTTGGAGTTGGACCGGAGTTGGAGTTGGACCGGAGGTGGAGTTGGACCGGAGGTGGAGTTGGACCGGAGGTGGAGTTGGACCGGAGGTGGAGTTGGAGTTGGACCGGAGGTGGAGTTGGAGTTGGACCGGAGGTGGAGTTGGAGTTGGACCGGAGGTGGAGTTGGAGTTGGACCGGAGGTTGAGTTGGAGTTGGACCGGAGTTGGAGTTGGACCGGAGGTGGAGTTGGACCGGAGGTGGAGTTGGACCGGAGGTGGAGTTGGACCGGAGGTGGAGTTGGACCGGAGGTGGAGTTGGACCGGAGGTGGAGTTGGAGTTGGACCGGAGGTGGAGTTGGAGTTGGACCGGAGGTGGAGTTGGAGTTGGACCGGAGGTGGAGTTGGAGTTGGACCGGAGGTTGAGTTGGAGTTGGACCGGAGGTTGAGTTGGAGTTGGACCGGAGGTTGAGTTGGATTTGGACCGGAGGTGGAGTTGGACCGGAGGTTGAGTTGGAGTTGGACCGGAGGTTGAGTTGGAGTTGGACCGGAGGTTGAGTTGGAGTTGGACCGGAGGTTGAGTTGGAGTTGGACCGGAGGTTGAGTTGGAGTTGGACCGGAGGTTGAGTTGGAGTTGGACCGGAGGTTGAGTTGGAGTTGGACCGGAGGTTGAGTTGGAGTTGGACCGGAGGTGGAGTGGAGTAGAAGTGGAGCTCTGATTATACCTTAAGGAGGGTGAAACACGTCAGAAGAGGAGGAGAGTTTTGCAGAAATTAGAGTGACTTGAAGCAATACGTTTCCATTTTGAGATCGGCAGTTGTATTCTATATTGCTGAAAGTTGTGCTGTATATACGTATTCTGGAAATGCATGACCAGCATTAATATATATGGTTACATGCATGCTGGCCTTTGTGTCTTGCCATGCTTCATGTGGGCCATGTTGGATATAATCTCTTGTGAAGGTGGAGACTAGATTACTAGAGGTTAAAATGGCCATACATGGAGTGAATTTCAGAGGGTTCCTGTCGAACACAAAACATCTTTGTGTAGGCCAGCTGTAGACCAGAGGTGGCCTTTGGCGAGGGGTGGCGTTTGGCGAGGGGTGACGTTTGGCGAGGGGTGGCCTTTGGCAAGGGGTGGCGTTTGGCGAGGGGTGACGTTTGGCGAGGGGTGGCGTTTGGCGAGAAGTGGCGTTTGGCGAGGGGTGGCGTTTGGCGAGAGGTGGCGTTTGGCGAGGGGTGGCGTTTGGCGAGGGGTGACGTTTGGCGAGGGGTGACGTTTGGTGAGGGGTGGCGTTTGGTAAGGGGTGGCGTTTGGCGAGGGGTGGCATTTGGCGAGGGGTGGCGTTTGATTAGAGATGGAGCTCTGACTAAAACTTAGGGAGGGTGAACCGCATCAGAAGGGGAGTCTGGTGGGAAACACGAGTGACTTGAAGCAATGGTTGAATTTTGAGATCAGCGATTGTGTTATATTCCAGAAAGGTTTAGCTGGGGTTAGGCGGAGTATTCTGGAGATGTGTCTTCCTATGATGGTTCATGAGGACCCCATTGGAATGAATATCTTGCGAAGAGCAGGTGCATTATCTAAAGACCAAACTTGCTTTTCTTCGTTTTAATGGAATGTGGAAGAATTGGAGCCCCTGTCGGGTTACTTCTGCTGTCTGTGTCCCCACTGGGGAAATGTATACGCTCGGTGACACCAAGACAGAAAGTGATCACATGAAAATCACAGGAACAGAACATGAGGGGAAATCCACCAATGGGGACACCTGTTCAGATGACAACTGTCTAAGTCGGGATTTCCCTCACTTTGCAGAGATTTCCTCTTATTTTCTGGAGTGTCTCCAGGACAGAAACTTTCCCTTATGTCATACAGACAGGACAATAAAAAAGTTTGACCAAAAGGTAAGTGTAGCGCTACCCCCGGTTAAGAGAGCCGCTGGTTTGTTTTCTCGGGCCCTGTATACAGCACCGCCAACCCCTGGCAATCTGACTCAACCCACTCTGGCACAGATAGTCTAGGGATAGCTTCCTATCACTCTCAGGTGTATGATACTTAAAGTGGTTGTATACCCAAAATGTGTACAAGCACCTACAGGTAAGCCTACATTAAGGCTTACCTGTAGGTGCTTGCAATATCTCCGAGACCTACAGTCTCGGAGATATTTGTAAAACAGACTTTACCGCTATCTACGGCGCATGCGTGCTGTAGATAACGGCGCAGGCGCACTGAGCGCGGCGGCTCTTGAATGTGCGGGAGTGACGTCATCGCCGCTCCGGCCAATCACATCGCCAGGGCGGCGATACCCGGAAGTCACTCCGGGTATCATGGATGCGACGGAGGACGTGTCCGAGGACCGCTGCGGGGGCTTCGATCTAAGGTAAGTGATTGATAATGAGCTAGTATGCTAGTCATACTAGCTCATTATATCTTTGCCTTGCAGGTTGACAAAAAAAAAGTTTTGCGGTATACAACCGCTTTAATAGTTCCTAAATAGACAAACAACACTCTGAGGCAGGAATATGAATAAGTAATAGCTTTACTATAAAATGGTGGCATAAAACATGGCATGCAACACTTACATGGGTCTGCAGAACCCGGTATCAACCAATGCTACAGAGGCAGCACTATAATATGGTTCCACGCAGTATCCACTACGCGGAGCTATTATGGCGTGCACGCCCTATGACACAGCAATTCAAACTTTATAACTTTCCCCACCTATGTCAGGCCTGACAGTGTATGAAATAGTCCCCCTTTCCCTAAAGGGAGTAAGATTTTCTTCACCGGCCAGCTTTCGTTGGTGCACTTGAAGAAATGAACAAATTGTAATCCAAAAAGGTGGTAACTCGTAGCAGCAGTATGCAAACAGGGGGGGGGGGTAGGCACTTCAACTCTGTCCCAACTACCGGACCCCCAAGGAACACTGGTGAGCGAACAATGGGCCTAGGCAGTCTATAGGCCTGAATATAACCCAGTCTATGGATATGGGCAGGTGCCCGCTCACCGTTGCAGGCGCGATTCCCAGCCTGGGTCTTCCACCGCGTGTGTCCGTCGCACACAGCGTCTGCAACCGATCGGGTCCCCGATCCAACTGGAGTCCTACACTGACGGTCCAGGATCCACCCAGGCTCCGCAGGACGGTGAAAGGCTCTTCGGACTTCGGGTAAGGCCTTAGGCTTCAGGCCTTACCCCGCAGCATATCCGCACAGGATGACTTGTTGCTTGAAGCGCGTTGTCCCAAGAGAGCGAGCTTCCCCCCGCCTCTCTCTTAAGTAACCTCTCCCATGAGTCTCTGCGGCGGAACCTCCGCCCTGAGGCCGAATGGGGCTCTGGGTACTGTAGTCCCGGGCCTTAAAGGAGACCCCGCTACACACTCCCCCCACTTGAACTCTTTGGTCCCCAAAGATAACATAATCTCCAACTACAGATCTCACAACATCCATCAATCCTTCATATGATGTCGGCAGAGGAAATTCCCACCAAAAACGAGGCAGTGAACTCCTCTGCCCACAGGACACATTAACATTAGTATCCTGTCTAACTGTGCCAGAGAGTGAGCTGGGGCTGCCTCCCACCAAAAAAACAGCGGGAGGGTCATGGTGTTCCATACTCCTTCTAGCAGTGACTACAGTGTCTTCCGCACTTTCACCCATCTGTGGGTAGGTTAGTCTCCTGGGAGGTTTTATTGCCATCCGCTTCCTCTTAAGTAACCTCTCCCATGAGTCTCTGCAGCGGAACCTTTGCCCTGAGGTTGAATGGGGCTCTGGGTACTGTAGTCCCGGGGCCTTAAAGGAGACCCCGCTACATACGTTTAGAACGTTTTTTGGCTCTCGGTATGATGCTTTTAGATCTCCAACATGACGCCCAGCGAATTCCAAGAGATGCGTTTCAGTCTTGTAAATGTGGTGGAGGTTAGAAGCAGCGGAGGATAAAGTCCATCATCATTGGGGCTTCTGGTCCACATTCTTGGAACGTGATATTATTGTGATTTGTTGTGCAGGTCATGTGATGTGGAAGACGCTATCGGATCTCCATTCCTTACTGTGTCTGGTTGGAGCTTTCTGTCTGTTTGCTTCTTGGCTTCTACATGGCAAGAAAAACATACTGCACGAGGAGGAGGGCAGGTAGGTCATCTTCCAGCACTAGGCCTCCCCCGGTGTTTCTACACCCAGGTTGTGTCACCAGTCAGCTGATTTGAATTTTGTCTCCCCAGGGAGCTCTCTGGATTGGCCATTATTGTATTGTGGCTTCTTCTCTGCCGGAATTCTGGGAGGTAAGTGTCTGTTTTATGACTTTGGAGGTCCCGTCTGCTGAGTACTGACCTGTATATAACACATTCCTATATCACACCAAATGTCTTACAGGCAGTCTGTGGGTGGCCTGAGGCTCCTAATCGCCGTCTCCATTTCAATCTTTCCCTTCATAACCTGGCTTTATATCTACTTCCACAAGGAGATGAGAAGATCGTGGCCCCAGCACTGCAAAACCGTCATCTGAGGTACAAGAACCAGACTTGGATTTTTTCTTTATTATTTTTTTTACCATAAACAAAAATGTATCAACCAGAAGAACTCACCGTACATAAAGTTATAATCTATAGAATCTCCTTCAGATCTACCAACATCTATATAGTACAAGGATCTACCTGCATACTTACAGACTTAGTGGATTGAATAGGTAGGTCCTAGCATTACCCAGTTTTGGGAAACTTTGTGTGAGGTGTGACAATTTAATTTTGGAAAGGACCGTAAAAAAAAGTTTGTGCAGAAGCATTGTCATGGTGGAAAATTTTTCAAACAGATTCCCATAAAAAAATATTCTGAATTTCCAAGTAGGAATGTTGGTTGACCATTGTACCGCGTTCTGTGAATTGGTAGTGAACTGGCGAACACACCAGCACTAGTGTACGAGACCCTCCCGCCCCTCCTTTAAACTGTCCATGTCATTGTAAAATACTTGATTCCTTCATGGAATGTTCACCCAAGCCTGTTGTAACAGCTAAACTTTCATTCACACTTTTGCAAATTTTTACGCAAAAATTCATCCGCTGCTCCAGATTTCCATCACTCACTTTCCGCACACATTTTTTCTACGACTCCGTAAAGACTGAGTCCACTTGTCTGCGACCCAGGAGAGTGCAAATATCAGAACATGATTGAGTGCGAAAGCCTGTGTGACACACCACCATAGTGCTACGCCGCGGGCATTCCAGGAATTAAATTGTCACACAATGTACCATGTAACCAGGCTGCAAACAAAGCTACAGCCTCTGTCAGGTATTATCTTCCTCCCTCTTCCTGCTAGGACAGGAAGTAGTGTGAAACTCTCCAATGGGAACACAGAAAAGACGCATTGTTAGTAGAATGAACTACACTGGCAGGATGAAAGTCCGGCACTTATGTACTGCTGAAAATGGTCCAGGCCCAGCTTCAGTAAACATTACCTTAGGGTTGGTGGTCAATAGGAGGAGGAATAGTGTCCCATCATTGGTGTCAGTGAGAGGAATAGTGTCCCATCATTGGTGTCAGTGGGAGGAATAGTGTCCCATCATTGGTGTCAGTGGGAGGAATAGTGCCCCATCATTGATGTTGGTGGGATAAATAGTGCCCCATTGTTGTGTCAGTGGGAGGAATGGTGCCCCAAGGGGCAGATAAAGGCGAGGAATGAGCCACATCCAGCCCTCGGGTCGCCATACTTATCTAGTTCCATGAGAATTCCAGTGTCACTTCTGTTCCCCTTAAATCTATCTAGTCACCCCAATGCCGTCTGTTGGACTGGTTGGGAAAAGTTGTGAGTGACGTTTTGGTGGATAATTATTTTTACTTGTTGGGTTTTATTACCTGATAGACTTGTAAATAATATGTCTGCCTGTTCAGGACAGATTTGGATAATTCAGATAAAAGAAATGATCTTCTGCATTGATTGATATCCCCGAAGTCCTGACATTCCATCTCGGGAAGTGTTTGGGAATCTTTGCTGGTTTCCCTGAAGAGCGTTTTTGGCGGTTCCCAGATACTTCCAGACTTCTTTTCTATGGAATATCTGGAAAGAGACCCGTCATGGCGGATGTATAGGCACAATGATAATGTAGATAATCCAGAGGTCTACTGGAATGAGCGGTGTTGGGGACAATTTATGGAACCAGATGTCACTTTGTATTTATTATATAGGACAGAAAAGTCTTACGTGTGATTTGTGGCGGTGACCTTCCCATCATCAATGCTGGGAGTTTCCTTCCATCGGCTGACGTGTGATTTGTGGCGGTGACCTTCCCATCATCAATGCTGGGAGTTTCCTTCCATCGGCTGACGTGTGATTTGTGGCGGTGACCTTCCCATCATCAATGCTGGGAGTTTCCTTCCATCGGCTGACGTGTGATTTGTGGCGGTGACCTTCCCATCATCAATGCTGGGAGTTTCCTTCCATCGGCTGACGTGTGATTTGTGGCGGTGACCTTCCCATCATCAATGCTGGGAGTTTCCTTCCATCGGCTGATGTGTGATTTGTGGCGGTGACCTTCCCATCATCAATGCTGGAAGTTTCCTTCCATCGGCTGACGTGTGATTTGTGGCGGTGACCTTCCCATCATCAATGCTGGGAGTTTCCTTCCATCGGCTGACGTGTGATTTGTGGCGGTGACCTTCCCATCATCAATGCTGGGAGTTTCCTTCCATCGGCTGACGTGTGATTTGTGGCGGTGACCTTCCCATCATCAATGCTGGGAGTTTCCTTCCATCGGCTGACGTGTGATTTGTGGCGGTGACCTTCCCATCATCAATGCTGGAAGTTTCCTTCCATCGGCTGACGTGTGATTTGTGGCGGTGACCTTCCCATCATCAATGCTGGAAGTTTCCTTCCATCGGCTGACGTGTGATTTGTGGCGGTGACCTTCCCATCATCAATGCTGGGAGTTTCCTTCCATCGGCTGACGTGTGATTTGTGGCGGTGACCTTCCCATCATCAATGCTGGGAGTTTCCTTCCATCGGCTGACGTGTGATTTGTGGCGGTGACCTTCCCATCATCAATGCTGGAAGTTTCCTTCCATCGGCTGACGTGTGATTTGTGGCGGTGACCTTCCCATCATCAATGCTGGGAGTTTCCTTCCATCGGCTGACGTGTGATTTGTGGCGGTGACCTTCCCATCATCAATGCTGGGAGTTTCCTTCCATCGGCTGACGTGTGATTTGTGGCGGTGACCTTCCCATCATCAATGCTGGGAGTTTCCTTCCATCGGCTGACGTGTGATTTGTGGCGGTGACCTTCCCATCATCAATGCTGGAAGTTTCCTTCCATCGGCTGACGTGTGATTTGTGGCGGTGACCTTCCCATCATCAATGCTAGGAGTTTCCTTCCATCGGCTGATGTGTGATTTGTGGCGGTGACCTTCCCATCATCAATGCTGGAAGTTTCCTTCCATCGGCTGACGTGTGATTTGTGGCGGTGACCTTCCCATCATCAATGCTGGGAGTTTCCTTCCATCGGCTGACGTGTGATTTGTGGCGGTGACCTTCCCATCATCAATGCTGGGAGTTTCCTTCCATCGGCTGACGTGTGATTTGTGGCGGTGACCTTCCCATCATCAATGCTGGGAGTTTCCTTCCATCGGCTGACGTGTGATTTGTGGCGGTGACCTTCCCATCATCAATGCTGGAAGTTTCCTTCCATCGGCTGACGTGTGATTTGTGGCGGTGACCTTCCCATCATCAATGCTGGAAGTTTCCTTCCATCGGCTGACGTGTGATTTGTGGCGGTGACCTTCCCATCATCAATGCTGGGAGTTTCCTTCCATCGGCTGACGTGTGATTTGTGGCGGTGACCTTCCCATCATCAATGCTGGAAGTTTCCTTCCATCGGCTGACGTGTGATTTGTGGCGGTGACCTTCCCATCATCCATGCTGGGAGTTTCCTTCCATCGGCTGACGTGTGATTTGTGGCGGTGACCTTCCCATCATCAATGCTGGAAGTTTCCTTCCATTGGCTGACGTGTGATTTGTGGCGGTGACCTTCCCATCATCAATGCTGGGAGTTTCCTTCCATCGGCTGACGTGTGATTTGTGGCGGTGACCTTCCCATCATCAATGCTGGGAGTTTCCTTCCATCGGCTGACGTGTGATTTGTGGCGGTGACCTTCCCATCATCAATGCTGGGAGTTTCCTTCCATCGGCTGACGTGTGATTTGTGGCGGTGACCTTCCCATCATCAATGCTGGGAGTTTCCTTCCATCGGCTGACGTGTGATTTGTGGCGGTGACCTTCCCATCATCAATGCTGGGAGTTTCCTTCCATCGGTTGACGTGTGATTTGTGGCGGTGACCTTCCCATCATCAATGCTGGAAGTTTCCTTCCATCGGCTGACGTGTGATTTGTGGCGGTGACCTTCCCATCATCAATGCTGGGAGTTTCCTTCCATCGGCTGACGTGTGATTTGTGGCGGTGACCTTCCCATCATCAATGCTGGGAGTTTCCTTCCATCGGCTGACGTGTGATTTGTGGCGGTGACCTTCCCATCATCAATGCTGGGAGTTTCCTTCCATCGGCTGACGTGTGATTTGTGGCGGTGATCTTCCCATCATCAATGCTGGGAGTTTCCTTCCATCGGCTGACGTGTGATTTGTGGCGGTGACCTTCCCATCATCAATGCTGGAAGTTTCCTTCCATCGGCTGACGTGTGATTTGTGGCGGTGACCTTCCCCTCATCAATGCTGGAAGTTTCCTTCCATCGGCTGACGTGTGATTTGTGGCGGTGACCTTCCCCTCATCAATGCTGGGAGTTTCCTTCCATCGGCTGACGTGTGATTTGTGGCGGTGACCTTCCCATCATCAATGCTGGAAGTTTCCTTCCATCGGCTGACGTGTGATTTGTGGCGGTGACCTTCCAATCATCAATGCTGGGAGTTTCCTTCCATCGGCTGACGTGTGATTTGTGGCGGTGACCTTCCCATCATCAATGCTGGGAGTTTCCTTCCATCGGCTGATATGTGATTTGTGGCGGTGACCTTCCCATCATCAATGCTGGGAGTTTCCTTCCATCGGCTGACGTGTGATTTGTGGCGGTGACCTTCCCATCATCAATGCTGGGAGTTTCCTTCCATCGGCTGATATGTGATTTGTGGCGGTGACCTTCCCATCATCAATGCTGGAAGTTTCCTTCCATCGGCTGACGTGTGATTTGTGGCGGTGACCTTCCCATCATCAATGCTGGAAGTTTCCTTCCATCGGCTGACGTGTGATTTGTGGCGGTGACCTTCCCCTCATCAATGCTGGGAGTTTCCTTCCATCGGCTGACGTGTGATTTGTGGCGGTGACCTTCCCATCATCAATGCTGGAAGTTTCCTTCCATCGGCTGACGTGTGATTTTTGGCGGTGACCTTCCCATCATCAATGCTGGAAGTTTCCTTCCATCGGCTGACGTGTGATTTGTGGCGGTGACCTTCCCATCATCAATGCTGGGAGTTTCCTTCCATCGGCTGATGTGTGATTTGTGGCGGTGACCTTCCCATCATCAATGCTGGGAGTTTCCTTCCATCGGCTGACGTGTGATTTGTGGCGGTGACCTTCCCATCATCAATGCTGGGAGTTTCCTTCCATCGGCTGACGTGTGATTTGTGGCGGTGACCTTCCCATCATCAATGCTGGGAGTTTCCTTCCATCGGCTGATGTGTGATTTGTGGCGGTGACCTTCCCATCATCAATGCTGGAAGTTTCCTTCCATCGGCTGACGTGTGATTTGTGGCGGTGACCTTCCCATCATCAATGCTGGAAGTTTCCTTCCATCGGTTGACGTGTGATTTGTGGCGGTGACCTTCCCATCATCAATGCTGGAAGTTTCCTTCCATCGGTTGACGTGTGATTTGTGGCGGTGACCTTCCCATCATCAATGCTGGGAGTTTCCTTCCATCGGCTGATGTGTGATTTGTGGCGGTGACCTTCCCATCATCAATGCTGGGAGTTTCCTTCCATCGGCTGACGTGTGATTTGTGGCGGTGACCTTCCCATCATCAATGCTGGGAGTTTCCTTCCATCGGCTGACGTGTGATTTGTGGCGGTGACCTTCCCATCATCAATGCTGGGAGTTTCCTTCCATCGGCTGACGTGTGATTTGTGGCGGTGACCTTCCCATCATCAATGCTGGGAGTTTCCTTCCATCGGCTGACGTGTGATTTGTGGCGGTGACCTTCCCATCATCAATGCTGGAAGTTTCCTTCCATCGGCTGACGTGTGATTTGTGGCGGTGACCTTCCCATCATCAATGCTGGAAGTTTCCTTCCATCGGCTGACGTGTGATTTGTGGCGGTGACCTTCCCATCATCAATGCTGGAAGTTTCCTTCCATCGGCTGACGTGTGATTTGTGGCGGTGACCTTCCCATCATCAATGCTGGAAGTTTCCTTCCATCGGCTGACGTGTGATTTGTGGCGGTGACCTTCCCCTCATCAATGCTGGAAGTTTCCTTCCATCGGCTGACGTGTGATTTGTGGCGGTGACCTTCCCATCATCAATGCTGGGAGTTTCCTTCCATCGGCTGACGTGTGATTTGTGGCGGTGATCTTCCCATCATCAATGCTGGGAGTTTCCTTCCATCGGCTGACGTGTGATTTGTGGCGGTGACCTTCCCATCATCAATGCTGGAAGTTTCCTTCCATCGGCTGACGTGTGATTTGTGGCGGTGACCTTCCCCTCATCAATGCTGGAAGTTTCCTTCCATCGGCTGACGTGTGATTTGTGGCGGTGACCTTCCCCTCATCAATGCTGGGAGTTTCCTTCCATCGGCTGACGTGTGATTTGTGGCGGTGACCTTCCCATCATCAATGCTGGAAGTTTCCTTCCATCGGCTGACGTGTGATTTGTGGCGGTGACCTTCCCATCATCAATGCTGGAAGTTTCCTTCCATCGGCTGACGTGTGATTTGTGGCGGTGACCTTCCCATCATCAATGCTGGGAGTTTCCTTCCATCGGCTGATGTGTGATTTGTGGCGGTGACCTTCCCATCATCAATGCTGGGAGTTTCCTTCCATCGGCTGACGTGTGATTTGTGGCGGTGACCTTCCCATCATCAATGCTGGGAGTTTCCTTCCATCGGCTGACGTGTGATTTGTGGCGGTGACCTTCCAATCATCAATGCTGGGAGTTTCCTTACATCGGCTGACGTGTGATTTGTGGCGGTGACCTTCCCATCATCAATGCTGGGAGTTTCCTTCCATCGGCTGATATGTGATTTGTGGCGGTGACCTTCCCATCATCAATGCTGGAAGTTTCCTTCCATCGGCTGACGTGTGATTTGTGGCGGTGACCTTCCCATCATCAATGCTGGAAGTTTCCTTCCATCGGCTGACGTGTGATTTGTGGCGGTGACCTTCCCCTCATCAATGCTGGGAGTTTCCTTCCATCGGCTGACGTGTGATTTGTGGCGGTGACCTTCCCATCATCAATGCTGGAAGTTTCCTTCCATCGGCTGACGTGTGATTTTTGGCGGTGACCTTCCCATCATCAATGCTGGAAGTTTCCTTCCATCGGCTGACGTGTGATTTGTGGCGGTGACCTTCCCATCATCAATGCTGGGAGTTTCCTTCCATCGGCTGATGTGTGATTTGTGGCGGTGACCTTCCCATCATCAATGCTGGGAGTTTCCTTCCATCGGCTGACGTGTGATTTGTGGCGGTGACCTTCCCATCATCAATGCTGGGAGTTTCCTTCCATCGGCTGACGTGTGATTTGTGGCGGTGACCTTCCCATCATCAATGCTGGGAGTTTCCTTCCATCGGCTGACGTGTGATTTGTGGCGGTGACCTTCCCATCATCAATGCTGGGAGTTTCCTTCCATCGGCTGACGTGTGATTTGTGGCGGTGACCTTCCCATCATCAATGCTGGAAGTTTCCTTCCATCGGCTGACGTGTGATTTGTGGCGGTGACCTTCCCATCATCAATGCTGGAAGTTTCCTTCCATCGGTTGACGTGTGATTTGTGGCGGTGACCTTCCCATCATCAATGCTGGAAGTTTCCTTCCATCGGTTGACGTGTGATTTGTGGCGGTGACCTTCCCATCATCAATGCTGGGAGTTTCCTTCCATCGGCTGACGTGTGATTTGTGGCGGTGACCTTCCCATCATCAATGCTGGGAGTTTCCTTCCATCGGCTGACGTGTGATTTGTGGCGGTGACCTTCCCATCATCAATGCTGGGAGTTTCCTTCCATCGGCTGACGTGTGATTTGTGGCGGTGACCTTCCCATCATCAATGCTGGGAGTTTCCTTCCATCGGCTGACGTGTGATTTGTGGCGGTGACCTTCCCATCATCAATGCTGGGAGTTTCCTTCCATCGGCTGACGTGTGATTTGTGGCGGTGACCTTCCCATCATCAATGCTGGAAGTTTCCTTCCATCGGCTGATGTGTGATTTGTGGCGGTGACCTTCCCATCATCAATGCTGGAAGTTTCCTTCCATCGGCTGACGTGTGATTTGTGGCGGTGACCTTCCCATCATCAATGCTGGGAGTTTCCTTCTATCGGCTGACGTGTGATTTGTGGCGGTGACCTTCCCATCATCAATGCTGGAAGTTTCCTTCCATCGGCTGACGTGTGATTTGTGGCGGTGACCTTCCCATCATCAATGCTGGGAGTTTCCTTCCATCGGCTGATGTGTGATTTGTGGCGGTGACCTTCCCATCATCAATGCTGGGAGTTTCCTTCCATCGGCTGACGTGTGATTTGTGGCGGTGACCTTCCCATCATCAATGCTGGAAGTTTCCTTCCATCGGCTGACGTGTGATTTGTGGCGGTGACCTTCCCATCATCAATGCTGGGAGTTTCCTTCCATCGGCTGACGTGTGATTTGTGGCGGTGACCTTCCCATCATCAATGCTGGGAGTTTCCTTCCATCGGCTGACGTGTGATTTGTGGCGGTGACCTTCCCCTCATCAATGCTGGGAGTTTCCTTCCATCGGCTGACGTGTGATTTGTGGCGGTGACCTTCCCATCATCAATGCTGGGAGTTTCCTTCCATCGGCTGATGTGTGATTTGTGGCGGTGACCTTCCCATCATCAATGCTGGAAGTTTCCTTCCATCGGCTGACGTGTGATTTGTGGCGGTGACCTTCCCATCATCAATGCTGGGAGTTTCCTTCCATCGGCTGATGTGTGATTTGTGGCGGTGACCTTCCCATCATCAATGCTGGGAGTTTCCTTCCATCGGCTGACGTGTGATTTGTGGCGGTGACCTTCCCATCATCAATGCTGGGAGTTTCCTTCCATCGGCTGACGTGTGATTTGTGGCGGTGACCTTCCAATCATCAATGCTGGGAGTTTCCTTCCATCGGCTGACGTGTGATTTGTGGCGGTGACCTTCCCATCATCAATGCTGGGAGTTTCCTTCCATCGGCTGACGTGTGATTTGTGGCGGTGACCTTCCCATCATCAATGCTGGGAGTTTCCTTCCATCGGCTGACGTGTGATTTGTGGCGGTGACCTTCCCATCATCAATGCTGGGAGTTTCCTTCCATCGGCTGATGTGTGATTTGTGGCGGTGACCTTCCCATCATCAATGCTGGGAGTTTCCTTCCATCGGCTGACGTGTGATTTGTGGCGGTGATCTTCCCCTCATCAATGCTGGGAGTTTCCTTCCATCGGCTGACGTGTGATTTGTGGCGGTGACCTTCCCATCATCAATGCTGGGAGTTTCCTTCCATCGGCTGACGTGTGATTTGTGGCGGTGACCTTCCCCTCATCAATGCTGGGAGTTTCCTTCCATCGGCTGATGTGTGATTTGTGGCGGTGACCTTCCCATCATCAATGATGGAAGTTTCCTTCCATCGGCTGACGTGTGATTTGTGGCGGTGACCTTCCCATCATCAATGCTGGGAGTTTCCTTCCATCGGCTGACGTGTGATTTGTGGCGGTGACCTTCCCATCATCAATGCTGGGAGTTTCCTTCCATCGGCTGACGTGTGATTTGTGGCGGTGACCTTCCCCTCATCAATGCTGGGAGTTTCCTTCCATCGGCTGATGTGTGATTTGTGGCGGTGACCTTCCCATCATCAATGCTGGAAGTTTCCTTCCATCGGCTGACGTGTGATTTGTGGCGGTGACCTTCCCATCATCAATGCTGGAAGTTTCCTTCCATCGGCTGACGTGTGATTTGTGGCGGTGACCTTCCCATCATCAATGCTGGAAGTTTCCTTCCATCGGCTGACGTGTGATTTGTGGCGGTGACCTTCCCATCATCAATGCTGGGAGTTTCCTTCCATCGGCTGACGTGTGATTTGTGGCGGTGACCTTCCCATCATCAATGCTGGGAGTTTCCTTCCATCGGCTGATGTGTGATTTGTGGCGGTGACCTTCCCATCATCAATGCTGGAAGTTTCCTTCCATCGGCTGACGTGTGATTTGTGGCGGTGACCTTCCCATCATCAATGCTGGAAGTTTCCTTCCATCGGCTGACGTGTGATTTGTGGCGGTGACCTTCCCATCATCAATGCTGGGAGTTTCCTTCCATCGGCTGACGTGTGATTTGTGGCGGTGACCTTCCCCTCATCAATGCTGGGAGTTTCCTTCCATCGGCTGACGTGTGATTTGTGGCGGTGACCTTCCCATCATCAATGCTGGAAGTTTCCTTCCATCGGCTGACGTGTGATTTGTGGCGGTGACCTTCCCATCATCAATGCTGGGAGTTTCCTTCCATCGGCTGACGTGTGATTTGTGGCGGTGACCTTCCCCTCATCAATGCTGGGAGTTTCCTTCCATCGGCTGACGTGTGATTTGTGGCGGTGACCTTCCCATCATCAATGCTGGGAGTTTCCTTCCATCGGCTGACGTGTGATTTGTGGCGGTGACCTTCCCATCATCAATGCTGGAAGTTTCCTTCCATCGGCTGACGTGTGATTTGTGGCGGTGACCTTCCCATCATCAATGCTGGAAGTTTCCTTCCATCGGCTGACGTGTGATTTGTGGCGGTGACCTTCCCCTCATCAATGCTGGGACTGGGAGTTTCCTTCCATCGGCTGACGTGTGATTTGTGGCGGTGACCTTCCCCTCATCAATGCTGGGAGTTTCCTTCCATCGGCTGACGTGTGATTTGTGGCGGTGACCTTCCCATCATCAATGCTGGGAGTTTCCTTCCATCGGCTGACGTGTGATTTGTGGCGGTGACCTTCCCATCATCAATGCTGGAAGTTTCCTTCCATCGGCTGACGTGTGATTTGTGGCGGTGACCTTCCCATCATCAATGCTGGAAGTTTCCTTCCATCGGCTGACGTGTGATTTGTGGCGGTGACCTTCCCCTCATCAATGCTGGGAGTTTCCTTCCATCGGCTGACGTGTGATTTGTGGCGGTGACCTTCCCATCATCAATGCTGGAAGTTTCCTTCCATCGGCTGACGTGTGATTTGTGGCGGTGACCTTCCCCTCATCAATGCTGGGAGTTTCCTTCCATCGGCTGACGTGTGATTTGTGGCGGTGACCTTCCCATCATCAATGCTGGGAGTTTCCTTCCATCGGCTGACGTGTGATTTGTGGCGGTGACCTTCCCATCATCAATGCTGGGAGTTTCCTTCCATCGGCTGACGTGTGATTTGTGGCGGTGACCTTCCCATCATCAATGCTGGGAGTTTCCTTTCATCGGCTGACGTGTGATTTGTGGCGGTGACCTTCCCATCATCAATGCTGGAAGTTTCCTTCCATCGGCTGACGTGTGATTTGTGGCGGTGACCTTCCCATCATCAATGCTGGAAGTTTCCTTCCATCGGCTGACGTGTGATTTGTGGCGGTGACCTTCCCATCATCAATGCTGGGAGTTTCCTTCCATCGGCTGACGTGTGATTTGTGGCGGTGACCTTCCCCTCATCAATGCTGGGAGTTTCCTTCCATCGGCTGACGTGTGATTTGTGGCGGTGACCTTCCCATCATCAATGCTGGGAGTTTCCTTCCATCGGCTGACGTGTGATTTGTGGCGGTGACCTTCCCCTCATCAATGCTGGGAGTTTCCTTCCATCGGCTGACGTGTGATTTGTGGCGGTGACCTTCCAATCATCAATGCTGGGAGTTTCCTTCCATCGGCTGACGTGTGATTTGTGGCGGTGACCTTCCCATCATCAATGCTGGGAGTTTCCTTCCATCGGCTGACGTGTGATTTGTGGCGGTGACCTTCCCATCATCAATGCTGGGAGTTTCCTTCCATCGGCTGGCTGTTGCGTTCAGAGACGGGTGCAAGTTTTCTCTCAGGAATAGTTCCCTCACCAGAACCCTCCTCTGCTGTCTGAGCTGGAGGAGAACATTTTCTTGGTCATTTTATCAAAGATGACCAAATGATTCAGAAGGAGCAAAACCTAACCCCTAAACCCTAACCCCTGACCCTGACCCTGACCCTAAACCCTAACCCCTAAACCCTGACCCTAACCCTGACCCTGACCCTAAACCCTGACCCTAACCCTAACCCACAACTCAAAGGGGTTTCCAGTTCAACTAAAAATCCAATCTGCTGGGAAATCTTGTCCATAATCCAAGGAAATATTCGGATGATTTCCAAAGTGGTGTGTCGAAGTAACTGAGCTTTCTAATGTAAAAGTTTCTCCTCTTTATAATTATTAATATATTTTTGCTCAATAAAATGACAAGATTGTTTCCTTGTGGTACGGGACTTCTGTGGAACCCAATCATACATACCCTACAAATCCAAGATCTTGTTGGAAATGTCTTTACAGGGAAGGTACTTACTTACACATTTGGTGAGAACAACAATCGTGGAACCTATTCACTACGTCAGGGGTCTCCAAACTTTCTAAGCAAGGGGGCAGTTTACTGTCCTTCAGAGGGGGGCAGACTGTGGCCAGTGGGAGTAGAACATGCCCCAGCATCAATGGGAGTTAACAATGCCCCATCATTTGAGGAATAGTGCCCCATCATTGGTATAGGTGGGAGGAATAGTGTCCCATCATTGGTACCGGTGGGAGGAATAGTGCCCCATCATTGGTACCATTGGGAGGAATAGTGCCCCATCATTGGTACCAGTGGGAGGAATAGTGCCCCATCATTGGTGTCAGTGGGAGGAATAGTGCCCCATCATTGGTGTCAGTGGGAGGAATAGTGCCCCATCATTGGTGTCAGTGGGAGGAATAGTGCCCCATCATTGGTGTCAGTGGGAGGAATAATGTCCCATCATTGGTGTCAGTGGGAGGAATAGTGCCCCATCATTGGTATCAGTGGGAGAAATAGTGCCCCATCATTGGTGTCAGTGGGAGGAATAGTGCCCCATCATTGGTGTCAGTGGGAGGAATAGTGCCCCATCATTGGTGTCAGTGGGAGGAATAGTGTCCCATCATTGGTATCAGTGAGAGGAATAGTGTCCCATCATTGGTGTCAGTGGGAGGAATAGTGCCCCATCATTGGTGTCAGTGGGAGGAATCGTGCCCCATCATTGGTGTCAGTGGGAGGAATAGTGTCCCATCATTGGTGTCAGTGGGAGGAATAGTGTCCCATCATTGGTGTCAGTGGGAGGAATAGTGTCCCATCATTGGTATCAGTGGGAGGAATAATGTCCCATCATTGGTGTCAGTGGGAGGAATAGTGCCCCATCATTGGTATCAGTGGGAGGAATAGTGTCCCATCATTAGTGTCAGTGGGAGGAATAGTGTATCATCATTAGTGTCAGTGGGAGGAATAGTGCCCCATCATTGGTATCAGTGGGAGAAATAGTGGCCCATCATTGGTGTCAGTGGGAGGAATAATGTCCCATCATTGGTGTCAGTGGGAGGAATAGTGCCCCATCATTGGTGTCAGTGGGAGGAATAGTGCCCCATCATTGGTGTCAGTGGGAGGAATAGTGCCCCATCATTGGTGTCAGTGGAAGGAATAGTGCCCCATCATTGGTGTCAGTGGGAGGAATAGTGTCCCATCATTGGTATCAGTGAGAGGAATAGTGTCCCATCATTGGTGTCAGTGGGAGGAATAGTGCCCCATCATTGGTGTCAGTGGGAGGAATCGTGCCCCATCAATGGTGTCAGTGGGAGGAATAGTGCCCCATCATTGGTGTCAGTGGGAGGAATAGTGTCCCATCATTGGTGTCAGTGGGAGGAATAGTGTCCCATCATTGGTATCAGTGGGAGGAATAGTGCCCCATCATTGGTGTCAGTGGGAGGAATAGTGCCCCATCATTGGTGTCAGTCACAGGAATTATGCCCCTTGGTGGTGCCCCAATGGCCAGATAAAGGCAAGCAAAGGGCCACATCCGGCCTTTTCTAAGATTAGGAAGGGCATTTGAAGACACTGCCTTATGGCTGTACATGTGGCCATCTCCCAGCATTGGAAAAGAACAATTTTGCTGCATATCTTGGCATGGGCCCAGATTCTTAGTGAGATCATGACAATGGGAACACTAGTGGCTGAAGATGGAAATGATCCTGATTAGACCCTTACATTGTGGACTTGTTGCTGGGCTCATACTTTCCCTCACATAATTACCTTTATAATGATTGTACTTGTGTAGATTGAATACCAAGTGGAACAAATCTCTTTCACTGTGCTTGTTACCAGATCCAACCACAAGAATAAAGTTTTGGAGACAAGAAAATAGAACATGCAAGTCTCACATATCCAAGTTAAAAGCAAATAACATACATGCAGAACTTCCATTGCGATACATTGCCATGATTCAATGGGAGAGGTAAGATAAGGACTGGAGTCTGGCAATCAACAATCAACTGACCCAATTTTTCATGTAAAAAACTTGAATAAAATACATTTTTGAACTTATATACAATGAGGAAAATAATGATTGTCTTCCCTGCAGATGGTGTAAGATTTGCCCACTTACATAGAAATGAAGGTCTATAATTTTTATCTGAAAACAAAAAAAGGGGGGGAAAGAAGGGTCCCGGCCAAATTAATGGGGGATCCAAGGACCAAAATGAGAGACTCCGAAGTCAGTAGGAAAGTACAAAAATGGGAAATTTATTAAGTGATTGAAAAAGAAATATTTTCATAAAAACAATCCTCTGGAGGAGAAATGTGATTGCAAAAACAGACACAGTATATGGAAAAGCAACTAGCTATCCAAGTTTAACCAAAAACAATAAAGAACATAAAACAGGACAGTGGCCACAATACATGAAACAGTGACAAAACGTCTTTTGGTTGTGTTTGTTTTGGGGATTATTTTTTCATTTTTTTGTTTATCATTTTGCACATTTTCATCATCCTATGGCGTTTGTGCTTGGTGACGACATAGATGAGGAAATCAGGATAGCTTTCTCGAAGGATACCCCCATCGCTCTAAATGACGATGAGGAGGTTAAAACCCGTTTCAAAGAGCACAAAAAACTCCTTATTAAACATCTGAATCGGAAATGGGACGTCTCCTTTTTGGAGTCATATATCCAGCATAAGATCATACCACGGGGACTTCGTGATAAAGTTATACCTGCAGAACACCTACATAATGACCGATTTTTAGATAAATGGAAAGCTTTGTGTATAGACCATGGTCTTGCAGTAATTGGTCTAATTATTGAAGAGGAAAAGATTCAGTTAGGTGAATTATCCAAACTTATTGAGGAGAGTGCTTCGGGATTAGAGCCCTTTAAGGATTCTGATGAGTTCTCTCAGCAAAACGATTTTCTCAAGAAGGAAATAGAGAAAACCCAGCACAACCTCAAGGTCACAAAACAGTCCAAATTTAGACGGGATTTAAACGATTGGGAGAAAGGAGAAATTTTCGATCTGACCAAATCGTGTAGTAGGAGCAGGTCTAGACAGGGCGGTTTCCGCTCTAGATCCCGCTCTAAGAGTTCTGGTGATATTGAGGGAGAAGTAACCAAATGTGTCACTTTTTTAGTCCCTGGGGTGGAGGGAGAAGGGGAAGTAGGCGACCAATCTCACCCCCAAATCCCCACCCCACTAATCGCCAGAAACACACGAGGCAAAAGGGGCCAGGGAGGCACAATCACGAGAAGCCAGCGACGATAGGTCCCACTCCCCCACCAATCATTGATGATATGAAAGTGGTCAACCTGTCGGATTTCAGATTGACAGCTCAACATATCAAATTGCTCAGTAGAGGGCTGTCTTTTTCCCCATCCGATGGGATGGATGAATTCACTGTTTTTAAGGATATTACCCTATTTCTTCGTAAAGTGTATTATCGCTCTTTGTACAATTACAGCGGCCATGCACAAGACGATAACCCTCCCGTTGATGTCAACGACATTGAGGCCCTTGAAGCTTTAGCTGCTCTTCTTGACGAAAATGACAGCCCTGGTGAGTCCGAAATAATTACTAGGAGAAATGCTAATCTGATTATTAAGTCCAAAAAAATGCCATCTCTCAATAAAAACAAGTATTTGAGCCTATTTCAGGAATTGGTCAAAAATGATCTCAATAATATGAATTGGACTAGAAATTATTCCGATAATCTTTCAAAATGTGATCGTTTAGCATTAAAAGAACTCAAGGAAGCAAAGAATCTGGTCATCAAAAAAAGCGATAAAGGCGGAAATGTAGTGTTGCTTAACTCTGAACAGTATGAAGGGGAAGTTAAACGGCTCCTTGGCGATAGGGAGACATACCAACTCTTGGAGTCTAACCCTTTTCCTACTTTGGTTGGGACACTAAATAATAAATATAGATTAGCCCTTGAGAGTGGCCTTCTAACCAAGAGGGAATTTGACTATCTTTGGGTGGATGAATTTAATGTACCCATTATGTACATTATACCCAAAATCCACAAGGACCTTCATAACCCTCCGGGTCGACCTATTGTGTCTGCCATCAAAGGCCCTATGGATAGAATGGGGCATTATCTGGATGGCCTTCTCAAAGATATGGTCCAGGAGTTACCATCATATGTTCAGGATACTAGGGATGTCCTCATCAAGACTAAGGACCTTCATGTCCCCACTGGTGCGTGGTTGGTGGGAGTTGATGTAGAATCCCTCTATACCTCCATACCACATAGGTGTGGCTTACGTGCTGTTGAGGTTTTTCTACAGCGATGTTATCCGGACTGCTCACACCAAAACGAATTCATTTTGGAACTCCTTGATTTTGCTCTGGACAATAATTGTTTTCAATTCTTGTCCAAGTATTATAGACAGATCAGGGGTACCTCTATGGGAGCTTCTTGGGCCCCTGCGTATGCTTGTCTACATCTGGGGCTATGGGAGGGTGAGGTTGTCTTTAAGTCACCAATGTACCTTGGCCACGTGTCCACGTGGCTAAGGTACATTGACGACATTTTCCTTATTTGGACCGGCACACTTCTTGACCTTCATGAGTTTTTATGTTTTTTAAATGTCAATAATTTCAACATCCGCTTGACTTACACCTTTGACCAAAATAAAATTTCCTTTTTGGATTTATGGATTTCCATTTCTGGTCAATCCATTTCCACTTGTACATACAGAAAGGATACCTCGGCCAATACGCTGTTACAGGCTGATAGCCACCATCCCACCTGGCTCAAAAACAGCATACCCCTTGGACAGTTTTTGCGCATCAAGCGCAATTGTACTACTCCAATGGAATATAGAGAAGAGAGTAAAGAGCTGTATAGGAGATTTAGAGAGCGTGGCTATACTCATAATCAACTTAAAAGAGCTAAGAAAAAAGTGGCATTACGCAGCCGTTCTGACCTTTTGGCCACATCTATGATCAGAGCCTCAGGGTCTGGAAATACCCTGGACATACAGGGTCCCATTAGGGTTATTACCCAATTTGGGGCGCAATGGGAGGCTGTTCGTAACATCCTCCATAAGCACTGGAGTATTTTAACTAGTACCCCAGGTCTGGCTGAATTAGTCGGACCAGTTCCCAGCATGGTGGCTAGACGGGCCAGAAATCTAGGTGATTTACTCACCCAATCCGAATACACCAGGGACAGCGACACCACGTGGCTATCTGACCACCCCAGAAGTAGAGGCATGTTCTCTTGTGGGCACTGTCAGATATGCCCATTTGTGGACAGATGTGCCACATTTCGGGATGCCACTGGTGATAGAGAATTTACCATCAGGGACTTGATCAATTGTGCCACTACTCGTGTCATTTATATGATCACTTGTCCGTGTAATAAAATCTATATTGGTAAGACTAAGCGTCCACTTAGGGTCCGGATAGGGGAGCATTTTCGGGAGATTAAGGCTAAGGATCCTGAAAAACCATTGGCCAAACATTTCTCTTTAAAACACAATGGCAAACTGGACGGCTTGTCCGTCAAAGGGATTTATACTTTAAAGTTGCCACCTAGAAGGGGGGATTTTAATCGTATCCTCTTACAGAAGGAGAAATGGTGGATCTACCATTTGAGATCCCTTGTGCCGGTGGGCTTGAATACCGAGTTTAATCTACAGGTGTTTCTTGAAGCTTGATACGCTTTCCCTGGCAATGTATATATTTTCTACCATCTTTGTAGTGTAAATCCTTTGTACTTTTCAGTTGCCTTGTTTTCACCCAGGCCATGGCTCCTTACCATCATTCAGTTCCACTGAAGTGGGCTCCCCCTCTCTCCCCTCCCCTGCTCCTCCACCATACCTCCCTTTATACCCCGTTATATTCCATCGTATCTGCTATTTATACTTGACACACCCCTTGTCTCTTTCCATTTTGAGGTGTTTACATTAATATCCTTCATTATATTCTATATATTTTTATATATTTTTCGACCATTTTTTCTACCATTTGTCGTATTTTGGGTTGGTTTATATTCATAACCTTGCCTTTAATGTATCGGCTTTTACCCTCTTGGATATTTTTCCTTTTACCAAATGTTAGTAATTTTTTATGGTCGTTATAATTCCGAGATGCATGTTTTCCCTCACCTCTATTATGGTTTTGGGACAAGGGCTATGTGTTTGTGGTTGTGTTTGTTTCTGTCTTTGTACTATTACCATCAATTTTGCTATTATATAATTATTATTGCTGTATATAGCTTTATATCCCTTGTGGCTGTTGGCACTTTTCCTTTCCTCATTTTCCCATATGTCGTTCTCCCTATATGTCTACCCCTGTGCATTATTCACTCTTTGTGCAGCTGCACAAATCGCCATTGAAATTTAGATTTTCCTGCACGAACGGAACCATCATCACCAAATACAGGACTCAGTGTCACATGTTTTTGTTCCTTTATACACCTCTTTCTGGGCGGTTACTCTGGGTGGCGCTGTGCCATAAAAAGGAACCACCAGAGAACCGCTCGTACGTCCAGATGAAGCTACGCGGAATCCCCTCTTGCGAAACGCGTTGACGTCACTCACCTACGTCACGTGACGCCTGCTTCTGACATCCCGGAAGTCTGCCCGTGGAGGACGCAGTGGAACGCGGAAGGATTCGTTCGGCTCACAGCGGTGACATACCGCTGCTCTGCACATCATCCCATATGCGGTGGCTCTCCTTAGGAACCTTATATTCATATTTGTGACGAGGTGACATCGAGCCGAATTACACAGGAGTTATATGCTCCATGCGGTCATCGAAGGTGTTATGGGTAAACACTGAACAGCATCGCTTCCACGATCAGGCTCCCCTTCACTCGGGTATCGTATGCCTCTATTTGCTATCTTAGTATAGCTAGGCTGTGAGCCACACCAACTGATCATACTGCCGAGCTGTTATATCAAACTGCGGTGTTTATATTTACATCTGATGTCCTGCATTACTGCTGCTTCGTTGCCATCTTTCACCATCTTTTCCATCAGGTCTTTGACGTGACATTTTCATCAGTGTAATTCACTATTGTTATACCACCCTTGTGGACACCACAAATCAAATCTTCTCTGTTCCTTATTGGACTTCCACCGCACTGAAAACCTTCCATCATTTTTTGTTCCCCTGAGGTCCTACTCCCCTTCCCCTTTCCCTTGTTGTTTGTTTGTTTCCCTTTCCTCCCCCCCCCCCCCCCTCCCTTCTTTCCCACCCCTTTTTCCCTCCATTGCACGGGCTATAGCCTTCCTGGGATCTATGTGGGATTCATCTGCTTAGTTCATACCATTTTGGTTTTATATTTTTGCAAGATTTCTTGCAGCAGATTGCCCGCACATAGACATCAGGTGTCCGGACGTTTTGTCACTGTTTCATGTATTGTGGCCACTGTCCTGTTTTATGTTCTTTATTGTTTTTGGTTAAACTTGGATAGCTAGTTGCTTTTCCATATACTGTGTCTGTTTTTGCAATCACATTTCTCCTCCAGAGGATTGTTTTTATGAAAATATTTATTTTTCAATCACTTAATAAATTTCCCATTTTTGTACTTTCCTACTGACTTCGGAGTCTCTCATTTTGGTCCTTGGATCCCCCATTAATTTGGCCGGGACCCTTCTTTCCCCCCCTTTTTTTGTTTTCATATGACTTTTTGACTAGAGAGACTCCACCCACATTGGGTTGCAGTTTAGGTTAGGATTAATTATTTTTATTGTACTATACGCCCTATGCCTCCCCTCCCCCTTTTTTGTATACTATAATTTTTATCATAGGTGTATTGTATATGATAGAGACAGAATATCATCCAAAAATCCCGAAAAAAATACAGAATACAAATGGAGTTGCAGTTCAGAGAGTAAAATAAGTATTTGATCCCTAAGCAAAATATGTAGTTGGTGGAGAAACCCTTGTTGGCGAGCACAGAGGCCAGATGGTCATGAGAAAAGTGAGAGATCCGCCCATAACTACACGGAGGAGCTTCTAAATGGTCTCAAGGCAGTTGGGACCACAGTCACCAAACAAACCATTGGTAACACAATACACCGCCATGGATTGAAATCCTGCAGCGCCTGCAAGGTCCCCTCCTCAGGAAGACACATGTACAGCCCCTCTGAAGTCTCCCAATGAACATCTAAATGATTTAGAGGAGGATTGGGAGAAAGTTCTGTGGTCAGATGAGACCAAAATTCAGCTCTTTGGCATTAACTCCTTTGGTAGTAACACAGGGGGAGTCATACTGGATCCAACCACAAGGGGGCAGAGTGACTGTAATATTATATGTATAGTAACACAGGGGAGTCATACCAGATCCAACCACAAGGGGGCAGAGTGACGGTAATATTATATGTATAGTAAAAGGGAGAGTCATACCAGATCCAACCACAAGGGGGCAGAGTGACAGTAATATTATATGTATAGTAACACAGGGGAGTCATACCAGATCCAACCACAAGGGGGCAGAGTGACTGTAATATTATATGTATAGTAACACAGGGGAGTCATACCAGATCCAACCACAAGGGGGCAGAGTGACAGTAATATTATATGTATAGTAAAAGGGAGAGCCATACCAGATCCAACCACAAGGGGGCAGAGTGACAGTAATATTATATGTATAGTAAAAGGGAGAGCCATACCAGATCCAACCACAAGGGGGCAGAGTGACAGTAATATTATATGTATAGTAACACAGGGGAGTCATACCAGATCCAACCACAAGGGGGCAGAGTGACGGTAATATTATATGAATAGTAACACAGGGGGGTCATACCAGATTCAACCACAAGGGGCAGAGTGACGGTAATATTATATGTATAGTAACACAGGGGGGGGGGGGGGTCATACCAGATCCAACCACAAGGAAGCAGAGTGACGGTAATATTATATGAATAGTAACACAGGGGAGTCATACCAGATCCAACCACAAGGGGGCAGAGTGACGTTAATATTATATGTATAGTAACACAAGGGGAGTCATACCAGATCCAACCACAAGGGGGCAGAAAGACGGTAATGTTATATGTATAGTAACAGGGAGAGTCATACCAGATCCATCCACAAGGGGGCAGAGTGACGGTAATGTTATATGTATAGTAACAGGGAGAGTCATACCAGATCCAACCACAAGGAGGCAGAGTGACAGAAATATTACATGTATAGTTACCAGATCCAACCACAAGGGGACAGTATAATTATCATCGTATATACTACTGCGCATGCCCAAACCGCCATTTTTCATTATACCAATTGATTGGTCCTCCACATGATGGCGGTATCAGCGGACACGGTCTTATTTACATTTCCGCCTCTATGGCATGAAACATAAAAAGTTGAGGACCTCAATAAAATGGCGGCTTCATCGTCCTATAGAGCCCACTTCTCGTAGCTCATATGTTTTGTGAGAATGCATAACGGAAGTGACGTTTTGTCGCCGCCATCTTGCTACACCCTGCACTCATTTATAGGAAGGATTCAGTGAGAAGGGGTGTCTTGTCACATTCTGCTCCCCATCACAGATTGCTCCGGAAGTGACGTTCTGCCGCCGCCATCTTGCTACACCCCACACTCCTGCACAGTAATGATAGAGTGAGAAGGGGGCAAGCGGACATCTTGTTACACACTACACCGGGACGACCGCTGTCTGGTTATGCGCGGTAATTAATCAGAAAGTCCGCCGCGCCGCCATTTTCTTGAAGACTTCCGCAACTCTCTACCATAAAATGGCGGCGGACTGGGCATGCGCTTTATCTCATGCAAACACTGTACTGCCATCTGCTGGCTGATTTTGGTAACGCTCACATCGATTTCCTATACAGAGGATTTAACTGCTACTCTGCTGCCGCCTTGTGGATGAATGTGGTAGCACTTCGTATTTCTACGCGTGACGGTGAGCAGAGGCCGGATGTGACGATGAGGAGAGGCCGGATGTCAGGTAGGTAGGTCAGTGTATGGGTCAGGTAGGTAGGTCAGTGTATAGGTCAGGTAGGTGGGCGTGTCAGTGTATGGGTCAGGTAGGTGGGCGTGACAGTGTATGGGTCAGGTAGGTGGGCGTGACAGTGTATGGGTCAGGGTATGGGTCAGGTAGGTCAATGTATGGGTCAGGTAGGTGGGTGTGTCAGTGTATGGGTCAGGTAGGTGGGTGTGTCAGTGTATGGGTCAGGTAGGTGGGTGGGTCAATGTATGGGTCAGGTAGGTAGGTCAGTGTATGTGTCAGGTAGGTGGGTGTGTCAGTGTATGGGTCAGGTAGGTGTATGTGTCAGGTAGGTGGGTGTGTCAGTGTATGAGTCAGGTAGGTGGGTGTGTCAGTGTATGGGGCAGGTAGGTGGGTGGGTCAGTGTATGGGGCAGGTAGGTGAGTGGGTCAGTGTATCGGTCAGGTATGGGGGTAATAGGGGGATGGAATGCGGTGATGGGGGGGCTAGGGGGATGGAATAGGGGTTGATAATGGGGTAATAGGAGGATGGAATGGGGGTCTGTGTGTGTATGGAGGGAGTAGGAGGATGTAATGGGCGAGATGGAGGGGTGGGGTGAATAAGATGGAATGGGGATCTGTTTTTTGGGGTGGGCAATAGGGGGATGTAATAGAGGTAATGGGGGCCTGAGGTTGATATGGGGGTGATGAAGGTCTGGGGGTGTGTATGGGGGAGCTAGGGGATGGAATGGGGGCCTGGGGGGGGGAGTAGCAGGATGGAATGGGGGTGATGAGGGCCTGGGGGTGTATGGGGAGACTAGTCGGATGGAATGGAGGTCTGGGGAGAAATAGGGTGATGCAATTGGGGTGATGGGTGTATGGGGGGACTAGAGGAATGGAATAGGGGTCATGGGCAAGGGGGGTTATATGGGGGGAGTAGGATGGAATGGCCAGACGTGGCGGTGAGGAGAGGCCGGACGTGGCGGTGAGGAGAGGCCGGACGTGGCGGTGAGGAGAGGCCGGACGTGGCGGTGAGGAGAGGCCGGACGTGGCGGTGAGGAGAGGCCGGACGTGGCGGTGAGGAGAGGCCGGTCCTGATGGTGAGGAGAGGCCGGACGTGGTGGTGAGTAGGGATGAGCTCCGACGTGTTCGCACACTCCATGTGCAGATCCCGCAAGGAAGTCGGCACGGCGCTGCTCTAATCACAGACAGGGAGACATGTCCTGATGCGCGGCTGCAGAGATCGGGACATGTCTCCCTGTCTGTGAATAGCGCAGCGCCGTGCCGACTTCCTGGCGGGATCTGCAGGTGGACTGTGCGAACACGCCGGAGCTCATCCCTAGCGGTGAGGAGAGGCCGGATGTGATGGTCGATGAAGTGCTGAGGTAAGGATTTGGATGGATCCTCCCCATCTACATTGAGAAGTGTGTGGGGGATGGGGGTGAGTAATGCAGGAAATATGAGTCAGGTAGGTAGGTCAGTGTAAGTGTCAGGTAGATGGGTCAGGTAGTTAGGTGGGTCAGTGTATGGGTCAGGTAGGGATGGGGGTGTAGGGTGCCTCCAGACATAGATATACAGATGAGGACAGTGAGATAGAGGGGAGGGATGGGGGTGTAGGGTGCCTCCAGACATAGATGGACAGATGAGGACAGTGAGATAGAGGGGAGGGATGGGGATGTAGGGTGCCTCCAGACATAGATGGACAGATGAGGACAGTGAGATAGAGGGGAGGGATGGGGATGTAGGGTGCCTCCAGACATAGATGGACAGATGAGGACAGTGAGATAGAGGGGAGGGATGGGGTGTAGGGTGCCTCCAGACATAGATGGACAGATGAGGACAGTGAGATAGAGGGGAGGGATGGGGGTGTAGGGTGCCTCCAGACATAGATGGACAGATGAGCACAGTGAGATAGAGGGGAGGGATGGGGTGTAGGGTGCCTCCAGACATAGATGGACAGATGAGGACAGTGAGATAGAGGGGAGGGATGGGGATGTAGGGTGCCTCCAGACATAGATGGACAGATGAGGACAGTGAGATAGAGGGGAGGGATGGGGGTGTACGGTACCTCCAGGTATAACTGGACAGATGAGGACAGTGAGATAGAGGGGAGGGATGGGGGTGTAGGGTGCCTCCAGACATAGATGGACAGATGAGGACAGTGAGCTAGAGGGGAGGGATGGGGGTGTAGGGTGCCTCCAGACACATATGGACAGATGAGGACAGTGAGATAGAAGGGAGGGATGGGGTGTAGGGTGCCTCCAGACATAGATGGACAGATGAGGACAGTGAGATAGAGGGTAGGGATGGGGGTGTAGGGTGCCTCCAGACATAGATGGACAGATGAGGACAGTGAGATAGAGGGGAGGGATGGGGTGTAGGGTGCCTCCAGACATATGAGGACAGTGAGATAGAGGGGAGGGATGGGGGTGTAGGGTGCCTCCAGACATAGATGGACAGATGAGGACAGTGAGATAGAGGGTAGGGATGGGGGTGTAGGGTGCCTCCAGACATAGATGGACAGATGAGGACAGTGAGATAGAAGGGAAGGATGGGGTGTAGGGGTCCTCCAGACACAGATGGACAGATGAGGACAGTGAGATAGAGGGGAGGGATGGGGTGTAGGGTGCCTCCAGACATAGATGGACAGATGAGCACAGTGAGATAGAGGGGAGGGATGGGGGTGTAGGGTGCCTCCAGACATAGATGAACAGATGAGGACAGTGAGATAGAGGGGAGGGATGGGGATGGGGGTGTAGAGTGCCTCCAGACATAGATAGACAGATGAGCACAGTGAGATAGAGGGGAGGGATGGGGGTGTAGGGTGCCTCCAGACATAGATGGACAGATGAGGACAGTGAGATAGAGGGGAGGGATGGGGGTGTAGGGTGCCTCCAGACATAGATGGACAGATGAGGACAGTGAGATAGAGGGGAGGGATGGGGATGTAGGGTGCCTCCAGACATAGATGGACAGATGAGGACAGTGAGATAGAGGGGAGGGATGGGGTGTAGGGTGCCTCCAGACATAGATGGACAGATGAGCACAGTGAGATAGAGGGGAGGGATGGGGGTGTAGGGTGCCTCCAGACATAGATGGACAGATGAGGACAGTGAGATAGAGGGGAGGGATGGGGGTGTAGGGTGCCTCCAGACATAGATGGACAGATGAGCACAGTGAAATAGAGGGGAGGGATGGGGATGTAGGGTGCCTCCAGACATAGATGAACAGATGAGGACAGTGAGATAGAGGGGAGGGATGGGGGTGTAGGGTGCCTCCAGACATAGATGAACAGATGAGGACAGTGAGATAGAGGGGAGGGATGGGGGTGTAGGGTGCCTCCAGACATAGATGAACAGATGAGGACAGTGAGATAGAGGGGAGGGATGGGGATGTAGGGTGCCTCCAGACATAGATGGACAGATGAGCACAGTGAGATAGAGGGGAGGGATGGGGGTGTAGGGTGCCTCCAGACACAGATGGACAGATGAGGACAGTGAGATAGAGGGGAGGGATGGGGATGTAGGGTGCCTCCAGACATAGATGGACAGATGAGCACAGTGAGATAGAGGGGAGGGATGGGGTGTAGGGTGCCTCCAGACATAGATGGACAGATGAGGACAGTGAGATAGAGGGGAGGGATGGGGATGTAGGGTGCCTCCAGACATAGATGGACAGATGAGGACAGTGAGATAGAGGGGAGGGATGGGGGTGTAGGGGTCCTCCAGACACAGATGGACAGATGAGGACAGTGAGATAGAGGGGAGGGATGGGGATGTAGGGTGCCTCCAGACATAGATGAACAGATGAGGACAGTGAGATAGAGGGGAGGGATGGGGGTGTAGGGTGCCTCCAGACATAGATGAACAGATGAGGACAGTGAGATAGAGGGGAGGGATGGGGATGTAGGGTGCCTCCAGACATAGATGGACAGATGAGGACAGTGAGATAGAGGGGAGGGATGGGGGTGTAGGGGTCCTCCAGACATAGATGGACAGATGAGCACAGTGAGATAGAGGGGAGGGATGGGGGTGTAGGGTGCCTCCAGACATAGATGGACAGATGAGGACAGTGAGATAGAGGGGAGGGATGGGGGTGTAGGGGTCCTCCAGACACAGATGGACAGATGAGGACAGTGAGATAGAGGGGAGGGATGGGGATGTAGGGTGCCTCCAGACATAGATGAACAGATGAGGACAGTGAGATAGAGGGGAGGGATGGGGATGTAGGGTGCCTCCAGACATAGATGGACAGATGAGCACAGTGAGATAGAGGGGAGGGATGGGGTGTAGGGTGCCTCCAGACATAGATGGACAGATGAGGACAGTGAGATAGAGGGGAGGGATGGGGATGTAGGGTGCCTCCAGACATAGATGGACAGATGAGGACAGTGAGATAGAGGGGAGGGATGGGGGTGTAGGGGTCCTCCAGACACAGATGGACAGATGAGCACAGTGAGATAGAGGGGAGGGATGGGGGTGTAGGGTGCCTCCAGACATAGATGAACAGATGAGGACAGTGAGATAGAGGGGAGGGATGGGGATGTAGGGTGCCTCCAGACATAGATGGACAGATGAGCACAGTGAGATAGAGGGGAGGGATGGGGATGTAGGGTGCCTCCAGACATAGATGAACAGATGAGGACAGTGAGATAGAGGGGAGGGATGGGGTTCCTCCAGACATAGATGGACAGATGAGGACAGTGAGATAGAGGGGAGGGATGGGGGTGTAGGGTGCCTCCAGACATAGATGGACAGATGAGGACAGTGAGATAGAGGGGAGGGATGGGGGTGTAGGGGTCCTCCAGACATAGATGGACAGATGAGCACAGTGAGATAGAGGGGAGGGATGGGGGTGTAGGGTGCCTCCAGACATAGATGGACAGATGAGGACAGTGAGATAGAGGGGAGGGATGGGGGTGTAGGGGTCCTCCAGACACAGATGAGGACAGTGAGATAGAGGGGAGGGATGGGGATGTAGGGTGCCTCCAGACATAGATGGACAGATGAGGACAGTGAGATAGAGGGGAGGGATGGGGATGTAGGGTGCCTCCAGACATAGATGGACAGATGAGCACAGTGAGATAGAGGGGAGGGATGGGGTGTAGGGTGCCTCCAGACATAGATGGACAGATGAGGACAGTGAGATAGAGGGGAGGGATGGGGATGTAGGGTGCCTCCAGACATAGATGGACAGATGAGGACAGTGAGATAGAGGGGAGGGATGGGGGTGTAGGGGTCCTCCAGACACAGATGGACAGATGAGCACAGTGAGATAGAGGGGAGGGATGGGGGTGTAGGGTGCCTCCAGACATAGATGAACAGATGAGGACAGTGAGATAGAGGGGAGGGATGGGGATGTAGGGTGCCTCCAGACATAGATGGACAGATGAGCACAGTGAGATAGAGGGGAGGGATGGGGATGTAGGGTGCCTCCAGACATAGATGAACAGATGAGGACAGTGAGATAGAGGGGAGGGATGGGGGTCCTCCAGACATAGATGGACAGATGAGGACAGTGAGATAGAGGGGAGGGATGGGGGTGTAGGGTGCCTCCAGACATAGATGGACAGATGAGGACAGTGAGATAGAGGGGAGGGATGGGGGTGTAGGGTGCCTCCAGACATAGATGGACAGATGAGGACAGTGAGATAGAGGGGAGGGATGGGGTGTAGGGTGCCTCCAGACATAGATGGACAGATGAGGACAGTGAGATAGAGGGGAGGGATGGGGATGTAGGGTGCCTCCAGACATAGATGGACAGATGAGCACAGTGAGATAGAGGGGAGGGATGGGGGTGTAGGGTGCCTCCAGACATAGATGGACAGATGAGGACAGTGAGATAGAGGGGAGGGATGGGGGTGTAGGGTGCCTCCAGACATAGATGGACAGATGAGGACAGTGAGATAGAGGGGAGGGATGGGGTGTAGGGTGCCTCCAGACATAGATGGACAGATGGGGACAGTGAGATAGAGGGGAGGGATGGGGGTGTAGGGGTCCTCCAGACACAGATGGACAGATGGGGGAGAGGGGAGGAATGGGCAGATAAACAGCACCTCGGGACAACTTCTTATTCCATGCCTGACACTCGTGTATTGAAGCCGGGTGTTATTATTTTAGTCTTCAGCCAGTAAAGTAAGAATTCACAATCTCCATTCTTTGGGTTAGAGACTCTGGAGAGAGTCAGGAGGCAGCAATCCCAAAGGACTGGCTAACCCTCCCCCCCCCCCCCCCCAGACTCTATGTTCAGCTTATTTCTGTCATCTCAGGGGAACTCCGTGTCTTATGAGGTTTTTCTCTGACCCAGAATACCGTCACCTTTCACATGGTCTGTGGAGTGAAGAGCCTTCTGAGGACAGAGAAGAAAGAAGCTGTGATCTGCCTTCCCTGACAGATGTCAGAGACGTCCCGTCATCTACAGAGGACTTCTCCTGGATTGGACTATGGGAGGAAGTACCAAGGACACCCTGTGATGTAAGGTAGGACCATTTTACCCCCACATATCAGATAGCGGCCTCCTCGCTGCTGATATTCCTGAACTAGTAATGGGACTGTGCAGTGGCTAGGATGTTGTCTCTGACTTAGACACACTCTAACATATTCACACTATACCGGCCTCTTCTCTAATGCTAAGTCTGAACAAGGAACAGGACTGTGCAGCACCTAGACATTGACCCGGGCTTCCCCAGCCACTCACACTGGAATACCAGAGCCTGCATAGCAGTGCCACTTTCTATGGGGGCACACCTGCAGCTCTATCCTGTGTCATGAAGTGTTTGTCTGTTGATGCACACAGTGCTGCTCAACCCATCCCTCACTTTCTGTTCCCATGATTTGATAGACAGCAACAGGAGCCAATGTCTCCCGCTGCTGCATCTGTGAGCAGAGAGAGAGGAGAGAGCTGCTGTAGCTGGGGCACAGCGCCTGGATCATGATAGGACTCAGGTAAGTGTAACAAAACGTCCCACACTCCGCTTGAGTGCTTTCATCATATGCCGCTTCCTCTAGTCTGAATATAGATGTCAGATGTTCCAACCGCTGACAACCAAGAACTATACAGTACTGGCTGCTGAACATGAACTGTTTATTGAAACACAGGAACACAGAGGTAACACTCGGGACAATCCCCCCTCCCCTTCATTCAGGGCGAGGTAGACTGTCCAATCAGCAGGGAGAGCTGTGGTAGGATTTCCCCCCTCCCTCCTCACAGCAAATACACATCCCCATAATACCTTTCTCCCAAGGCAGACACAATAGAACAATGGAATACAGCCACACCCCAAACGACCCAGCAGAGAGCACACCATAGTATGAGACAATATAAATAAATAATAAAAAAAAAATATATATATATATATATATATATATATATATATATATATATATACACAACATTCCAGTGTGGTTGTACAGCGAGTCCGATTAGTACAGATCAGACTGGGGTTCTTGTCACCCTGTGCCCCTAAAAGACACGGGCCCCCCGCCCAAAGTGACCCCCGTCACACATCTCCTCTTTCGGCAGGAGACTTACACAGGAGGAGACCCCAGACGGATTGACTCTGAAGTTAGTCCAGAGTTCCAGTCCCCCAATGCCCGTACCCACACAGTACCCCAAATAAATTGTCCCAAACAGAGCATTGCTCACCCAGCCAACCTCTGGCTCTCTCAGAGAACATACCCGCCGCTGGGGAGAAGTGCGGACTGGCCCTTCTCCCTGGAGTCCTTTCAGCCGCTGGAAAGAAGACAGGGTGACTGGGCTCACTTCATCATGCTGTTGAGGATCTGGGCCGAATGCCCCCCACCCCTGGAGTATACAGGTGGATACCGCATCTTTTGTTAGTTGAGGGCAGAGGCCAGCAGGACTTTGCCCTGTCACCAGCCTTTCTGCTGGGTTGCTGGCATCATTCTGGGGTGCTGTTTGCTGCTGGGAAGGGGAGCTGGCTGCTCCATCCCCCTTACCCTCATCTGGCTGCTGGGACGACATGTCTCTGGTACTGTCTCCCAGATGCACTGATCTTTGATGGGGAGGAAGGATCGCTTCCTCCACCCTGGCCAACTATTGGGAAGGGAGGATGAACACCTCCTCTCCCTTCTCCCACGGGATTTTAATCTGCTGCTGGGAAGTGACCATCTCCTTCTCACCCTGGGCCTCCAGAACTGCCGCAAGTGTGGGGCCGAGGTCTTGGACCCTCTGTCCAGTTGTCAGCGCTTTAGCTGTAGAAGTTTCTTATGACTCCACAGATGCTGCTGTTGGTGCTGGGCAGAGCTCAGTGATGTCTGGCCCTGATACCAGCTCTTCTGCTGGAGGCTCACCAGATAGTTCTTCCTCAGCAGAGAAGTCTATTAAATCCCCAGTCTCTGGAACTGGTATCTGGGGATAGAGGTTCACCATCCTGTGTCTGTAGAACCCAGAAGATGTTATTGGTGCTGGGCAGAGGTTAGCAGAGCTCTGCCCTGTTATCATCACTTCAGCTTTGGAGACGACAATCTCCAGGGTTTCCACTGCCGATTCTCTGGCATGCTGCTGAACGTGTTCTAGCAGTTTCCTGTAGGCCCTTTCCAGATGCTGTTCCTTCCTTAGCAAATAGTCTAGATCAGGTTTAAGCTCTGAGACCCCTGCAAAACCGAGCATAGCCTCTCTGTGTTCTCGCTGGTTCTCAAGGGTAGGTTCCCCTTCATCGTCAAACACAAAACAATCTGTAAGGATCTCCCACAGCAATCCAGGGCCGACTTAGGGTTATATCCCTCCGGAGAGCATTCTGTTGTCTCCCCTAAATATTCCTCTTCCTCGTGCCATTGCAGAGCCCGATACAGATTGTCCAGCTCTATCTCCTGCTGGACCAGCCTGTCCAACTCAGTCACCCATTGCTCCTGGGGCCGCTCTCCCAGGAATGGCATCCGTAACTCCCCTTGGTCACTGGCCCATTGCTCTGGGGTTGGAAAGCACTTGCCTTGTTGCATACCAGCAACCTGGAGGGCTCCAATCCAGAGTCCTACCTGAATCTCCTGCCTGATCTCCAGGTATTCATCCGCAGACACAGACCTGGAGTATGCTGAAAGGATGATCCGCATTAGCCCCGGGAACTCTGATGCCAGATCCATATCTCCGCTGGGGTGACCGAAGTCTGCTATCGTAAACTTCGATCCCGGGGGAGGTTTGGATGTCCCAGACTGCAGGAAGCATTCCACCTCTGCCAGCAATGTAACAAAACGTTGCACACTCCGCTTGAGTGCTTCCGTCATGTACCACTTCCACCCAGTCTGAATAAAGCTATCACATATTCCAACCGCTGACAACCAATAACAGGGCAGTACTCGTTTTGGCTGCAGAACATGAACTGTTTATTGAAACACATGGGACAATCTGCCCTCCCTTTACATTTTGGGGCGGGGTAGACTGTCCAATCAGCAGGGAGAGCTGTTGGAGGAATTCCCCCCTCCCTCCTCACAGCAAATACATAAACACATCCCATAATACCTTTCTCCCAAGGAAGACAGACATAATAGAACAATGTAATACGGCCACACCCCAAATGCCCCAACAGAGAGCCCACCATAGTATGAGACAATATACAATATATATATATTGTAACCTGGGGGACAGGTAGTCAGTACAAAAGCTCCCTGGGATGAGCAGGCACAGATACCAAGTCCATTGGATCAGTGAAAACACAGTGTTATTTATTGGTGCTATATACAAAGTCAATGACAGGTGCTGTACAGTGCTGAAACAAACAGAAGAAAAATTAACTAAACAAAAGCCTAGCCGTGTCTCGGCTCTAACTATACAGTATTTACAGGCCCTCACTACCAGGCTGGACAAGCCTAGCGCTTGCCAGCTTCCACATCCAACAGAGTAACAAGTTTTATGAACCTTCTTGCTCTCACAGACCAATGCTGTCTGTGTTTCCCAGGCTGAGCCAAGGCTGTCTGCTCAGGTGAGCTTTTAATTAATGTGGGGGAGAGAACCAACACCTGAAGTGGATCCTGGCTCAGAGATCCCTGAATGTATATGAGAGGAGCCTGGGAGATGTATAAACCCCGAATAGGACTTTCCCAGGCTCTCTCTGGGATGCTCTGTCACACATCCTCCCCCCTTGTTTCAACCCCAGGGTTGGAACACCTGTAGCCCAACAGGAGTGAACACGGGACAGGGCATCTACATTCCCCATCTCAACACCTGGCCTGTGTTTTACCGTAAAGGCGTAATCTTGTAGGGCCAAAAACCACCGGTTCACCCGCCTATTAGTCTCCTTCTTTTGGGCCATCCATTTCAGGGGAGCATGGTCAGTTATCAACTCAAACTGGCGCCCCAACAAGTAGTACCTGAGCGCGTCCACGGCCCACTTTATGGCCAGACACTCCTTTTCAATGACTGCGTACTTCTTTTCATGGTCATTGAGCTTTCTGCTTAAGTACACCACAGGGTGTTCTTCCCCATTGTGTACCTGTGAAAGTACTGCCCCGATACCAACATCAGATGCATCCGTCTGGACCAAAACGTTTTTGGAGAAATCGGGGGAGTATAGGATTGGCTGTGCACAAAGAGCCTTCTTCAGGACTTGAAAAGACTCTTGTGCTACTGGAGACCATTTCACTATTACGGAGGCTTTCCCTTTTGTAAGGTCTGTCAGTGGGGCAGCTATAGTTGCGAAATTTGGGATAAATCTTCTATAGTACCCTGCAATGCCAAGAAAGGCCCTGACCTGCTTCTTGTTTGCAGGACGTGGCCACTCCTGGATGGCTTCTATTTTATTCACCTGGGGCTTTATTACCCCCCGGCCAATAGTGTAGCCCAAATACTTGGCTTCCTCTAGCCCAATGGCACATTTTTTTGGATT
>CM055128.1:1538484-1578484 GCA_029206835.1 Rana muscosa
CGCCTCCCTCTCCCCCCCTCTCGCCTCCCTCTCTCCTCTCCCCCCCCTCTCCTCTCCTCCCCTCTCCTCTCCCCCCCCCCCCCCCCCTCCCTCTCCTCTCCTCATCACCTGGATCCAACCGGCTCGTGCCTTTCAAGAGTGACACCCTCTTCTTCAGAGCCTTCTGGGTCCTTCCGCTTACTTATTTTTCCCGCTGAAAAAATAAATGGGTATTGAACCCGTCACCATTTTTTCTAGGTAAAGGTGATATTGGCATGAAATGTTCCCCACGGTGACAATCCATCCAATCCAGACATATAAAGACACCAAAACAAATCCGATCAGAAATGAAGTTCTGTGTAATAAAATAGAAGGACACAGGAAAAAGAATTGAACGCATGAAGAAAGGGAGGTACAAAAAAGGCATGGAAAGCCACAACACCGGCTGAAATCTAATTGGAAAGCAATCCTCCCCCCTGTCAGGGCCAATGAATATCAGCCGGTTCAGTCTCACCTGCTGGTCTATAAAAAGGTGTCTCATTACCGAAGGTGTCACACAAACGTCTCATGAAGGGTAAAAGCAAAGAGCTCTCTCAGGACCTTCCCAACCTTATTGTTGTAAAACATACGGATGGCATTGGTTACAGAAGGATTTCTAAACTTTTGAATTTTCCAGTGAGCACTGTTGGGCCATAATCCAGAAGTGGAAAGAACATCATTTCACCAGAAACCGGCCCCGCCCAAGAGGAGCGCCTCACAAGATCTCTGACAGAGGAGTGAAAAGAATGATCAGAAGAGCCAAGGAGATCTTCAGGAAGACCTGGAATTATCAGGTGCCCTCCCCCGCCATGTCCTGTATGACCGCTCACCCCTCCCCCACCATGTCCTGTATGACCGCTCACCACACAACACGCCATCGCTGAAGAAGCACGGTGACGATCGGGAAAAGTTGCTGTACAACATTTAGACAAGCCTGGGAAATACGGGGAGAATATTGTCTGCTCAGAGGAGCCCAACATGGAACTCTTTGGAGGCCATAATACACCCCATGTTTGGAGGTCACATCACCCCAAAAACACCCACCTACCAACAGGGAGGTTTGGAGGCGGGGGTCATCATGGTGTGGGCGGGGCTCTTTTTCTTATCATTGGAGGGAGGATGAAGGATAAAAACCTGCTGCCATCTACCAGGATGATGAAGATGAAAGGAGGGCGGAGATTTCAGGAGGACAATCATCCCGAACACAGAGCCAATCACATGACTGGAATCCAATAGTAAATCTCTGGAAAGTAAAGATCATAGAAGAGGAACCTTCAAAATCCCACTTGAGCAACGCATGTGCCTCGTTCCTCCATACAGCGCATGCGTCTCGTTCCTCCATACCACGCATGCGCCTCGTTCCTCCATACAGGAAGTGTCTTGAAGCAGTTAATTTAAACAAAGGATTTTGTACCAAGTATTAAATACATTTCAGTTAGCGGGTTCAATACTTATGTTTCTTGTTCATACATCACGGGACACAGAGCAGCATAGTCATTACTATGTGGGTTATATAGAATTACCTTCAGGTGCTGGCACTGGCAACTTCCAAAACAGGAAGTACCCTCCCCTATATAAGCCCCTCCCATCCCGGGAGCACCTCAGTTTTTTGCCAGGTGTCTAAGGTGTTGGCCAAGGTTAACATGTATTCATCTGGGCTTGTGTACAGGTTCTCTGGGCCTTAGCAAGCTGTTCCGGATCCGACCAAAAAAGCTTCATAGCTAAACCGGTCGGTACCCGGGCCTTGCAGAGAAGAGCAGGGTTTTGCCTGTAATGCCTCTCTTAGGAGGGCTGGACCCTGGGATCCAGAGCTCTGGTCATACCCACGACCAAGAGGCTATCTGTGCAGGGTGCTATACAGGTCCAGGGGAGTGGAATCCTTGGGAACCCGGTCCCTGAAGGTTTAATTACAATGCCTGCCGTGAGAGGTGAAGTTTGGGCTTCTGTGGACCAAACAAAGTCCTGCGGCGGGGAAAAGGTAAGTGGGGGCCCCTCAGGAACTTGGTTCTATTGAGGGGACCCCCAAGCCTAATATGTCTTTCTGCCTGTTACCTAAAGGTATTCCCGCTAATAGCTGTATATGCCTAAGAAATCCTAGAAATGTCTTTTCATAAGGGAAGTTTTAAAAACTGTAAACCTGGAAATGTTTTTCATAAAGGAGGTTTTAAAAAAAAAAAAAAAAAAAAAGACAAAAGTGCGGGTACCTGTGTTTGTCCACTAGAGGCCGCTGTGGAACGTCTTTTTTCTTGGGACTATTCCTTCCATGGTGAAAGTCCAGGCAGATGAGTGAGCTCTCTATCAGGGAAGCTGCATTCCTCTGTCATGCTGCCAAGTAGTTTCCTTCCATCCCCGAGTCCTGGTGAAACGGGGACCCTGGCTCCTCTCCCTACAGGGCGCCAAGAGCGCACACGTGCGCGCCAAGAGCGCACACGTGTGTGTGCGCGCGCACACACGCTTTCTTTTTATAGATTTAGCTTCAAAAAAGTGGGCGGAGCCTGGCGGATGACGCGCTCTGTGCGCCCAGCGCTTCTGCGCATGTGCGGGCGTCCCAGCAAGATAAAAGGACTCAGTCCACGCTGCTTGCTATGGACACAGAGCATGAAAAGGAGCTGGTAGCATGGTATAGGGGCTTACAGCGGGCGGTTGATACAGGCATCCCCAGAAAGACGCATTAGTAGACACCCACTGATGTACATAGCAGCAAATTGCATTAGACTATTTCAGTAAAGGGGTGTATTGCGGCTGGAATACCTCAGCTTTGGTATATGCCGCCTAAAAAACTCCGAGATATACCTCTCAGGAAGTGTAGGGGGTCTCCATCGGGCTCTGAGGATCTGGAGCAGTCATCTGCACCTTCCTCCCCTGAGAAATCAGAGGTTAATACCCATAAGGAACCCCCGGGAGTGCCAGGTACTGCGGCTGTCCTCAGTCCACCTGCTCCTGCATATATAACAGAGGAGGTTTTTGCCTCAACTCTGGAGGGATTGGAGCAGAGATTGGCAGCATTGATCGCTTCTTCTCTACAGGAAAGAAAGCGCGCCAGATCTCCATCCCCTCCATTAGAGTGCCTGTTGGCAGAGCAACAGTCCCAGGAAGGGACCGACCTACCTGAAGGGGATCAGGAGGAGGTTAACTCTGTTTTTGAGGAATCGACAGTAGATGAACCATTTTCAGCATCACAGACTGAAAGATTGTGGGTCCAGACCCTAACTGACATGGTTCGATCTGCATTTAAAATGCCTCTTGTTGAACCATCAACTACTGCTGTCTCCTCATTGGGGTCGCTAAAAGCTCCCCAGGTTAATTGCTCCTTTCCAATACATCCATTATTGGAAGGACTTATATACCAGGACTGGGAACATCCTGATAAACTATTTGTTCCGCCTAAAGTTTCCGGTGATCTATCCCATGGAGGAAAAGTTCACCCAGAGATGGAATGTTCCTACGGTGGATGCAGCCATCTCTTCTGTGAACAAATCACTGACATGCCCAGTAGATAATGTTCAAATGTTCAAAGATCCAGTAGATAAAAAATTGGAATCTTTATTAAAATCTGCTTTTTCCACAGCAGGGGCTGTTACACAGCCAGCAGTGGCAGCTATTGGGGTCTGCCAAGCTTTAAAGGATCAAATGAAAATGGTCCTGAGGGATTTGCCAGACCAGCAGGCCCAGGCTCTGGCTGATCTGCCTAGAGCATTATGCTTTGCGGTTGACGCCATCAAGGATTCTATCCATCAGGCCTCCCGCCTCACGCTGTCTTTGGTACATATGCGTAGGCTTCTGTGGCTCAAAAACTGGTCTGCTGAGGCTCCCTGTAAGAAGCTCTTAGTTAGCTTCCCATTTCATGGGGAACGCCTTTTTGGCGAGGACCTGGATAAGTATATCCAGAAGATTTCCAGTGGTAAAATTACTCTCTTACCGAGTAAGAAGAGGTCTAGGGGTCCATCTTTTAAGAGGACTACCTCTCCTATCCCTGCGACGTCTGCTACTAAGCAGTTCCGACGGCCTCCTCGGTCAAACTCAGGGGGTAAAAATCAGGGACAGTCACAGTGTAATAAGAAACCCTGGATCCGAAGGGGTACTAAACCAGCCTCCAAGTCAAGCCTATGAAGGGCTGCCCCCACTCAAACGGGTGGGGGGAAGACTTCAGTTGTTCGCAGAGACCTGGCGGGAGACGATCAAAGACAGATGGGTGCTCTCCGCAGTAACTCTGGGATACAAGTTGGAGTTAAAAGAGTCTCCTCCGTCCCATTTTATGTGGTCAGGCATGCCAAGAGACCCTCTGAAAAGAGGGTCTCTCCTATTGGCGTTAGAACAACTATTGCTCCAAGGAGTAATTATGGAGGTTCCTATGGAAGAGTGGGGGTTGGGTTTCTACTCAAACCTTTTCACAGTCCCGAAGCCAAACGGGGACATAAGACCCATATTGGACCTAAAGAGTCTAAACAAATTTCTAAACGTCCGGTCTTTCCGGATGGAGTCGATCCGATCGGTCACCGCTGCCCTACAGGGGGAGGAATGGTTAGCCTCGATCGACATCAAAGATGCTTACTTGCATGTTCCCATCTTTCCAGGTCATCAAAAATTTCTACGCTTTGCAGTAGAAGGGCGCCATTTTCAGTTCAGAGCCTTACCATTCGGTCTGGCCACAGCACCACGAGTGTTCACAAAAATTCTGGCCCCACTGTTGGCCGATCTAAGAACACGAGGTGTAACGATAATGGCATACCTAGACGACCTGTTGTTGATGGACCACTCAGTTGCCAAGCTAGAAGTGGTAATTGTCGATACAATCAAGTATCTAGAATCTCACGGTTGGGTCATCAACCTGGACAAGTCAGCCCTACAGCCAGTGAAAAACCTGGTATATCTAGGGCTACGGCTGGATTCAGACCAGAGGAAGATTTTCTTACCTCTAGACAAGGTATCCTCTTTGAGGGGCTTGGTCCGTCTGCTTTGTGCAAAAAGACAGCCGTCCATACGCCTGTGCATGAGGCTGCTAGGAAAGATGGTAGCATCATTCGAAGCTGTGCCATACGCCCAATTCCACTCAAGGAATTTACAGAGGGCCATATTGTCAGCCTGGAACGGAAAAATTCAGGCTCTAGACTTCCCGATGGCTTTGTCCCCTTCCGTTCGGAAGAGTCTCTGCTGGTGGTTGATCCCCCAGAATCTCCAGAAGGGAAAACCCTTCAGTCTGATATCCTGGAAGGTGGTCACTACAGATGCCAGCCTTATAGGCTGGGGGGCAGTACTGGAGCAATGGTCTCTCCAGGGCAGATGGTCAAATGTAGTAAAAACCCTGCCCATCAATCTCTTAGAGATACGAGCAGCCCGGTATGCCCTAGTAGCCTGGACATCCAGACTCCAAGGGTCCCCTGTCAGAATTCAATCAGACAATGCCACAGCAATATCAATCATCAGGGTGGCACCAGGAGTCGTGCAGCCCAGAGGGAAGTAAGTCACATCCTGGAATGGGCAGAAAAGCATGTCCCATGTATATCAGCTGTCTTCATTCCAGGGGTGGAGAATTGGAAGGCGGACTTTCTGAGTCGCCAACAGTTATGCCCAGGGGAATGGTCCCTTCATCCCGAGGTCTTCCGAGCAATATGTCAGCGGTGGAGAACACCGGATGTAGATCTGCTAGCATCCAGATTCAACGCAAAGGTGGACAGATTTGTCTCCCGGACAAGGGATCCCCTCGCTTGCGGCTCGGATGCTCTGGTGTTCCCTTGGGATCAGTTCAGACTGATATATGCATTCCCTCCACTACAATTGTTGCCTCGACTCCTTCGCAGAGTCAGGTTGGAAAAGAAGTCGGTGATCCTGGTGGCTCCAGCGTGGCCCCGAAGGGCCTGGTACGCGGAGATCATCAAAATGTCTGTGGGGAGTCCTTGGACCCTTCCACGTCGTCCGGACCTGCTTTCGCAAGGACCGATATACCACCCTTCCTTACTAACTCTAAGTTTAACGGCCTGGCTATTGAATCCCACATCCTAAAGAAGAGAGGTCTCTCTAACTCTGTGGTATCAACTATAATCAATGCCAGGAAGCCTGTATCCAGGCAGATCTACTATAGAGTTTGGAAGGCGTACATCACTTGGTGCGAGGCCAGAAAATGGCATCCACGTAAGTACGTTATAGGCAGAATTCTGGACTTCCTGCAGTGGGCTGTAGACAGGAAGTTTGCCTTAAGTACTATCAAGGGCCAGGTTTCGGCCTTATCAATACTATTTCAAAGGCCCCTGGCTATGCATTCACTTGTCAAATCCTTTATGCAAGGGGTGACTCGTATTATTCCACCGATTAAAGCTCCCATATGCCCATGGGATCTAAATTTGGTTCTGTCGGTTCTGCAGAAGCAGCCATTTGAACCTTTGCGGCACATTTCCTTGGTTCTACTCACCAGAAAATTGATATTTTTAGTAGCCATATGCTCGGCTAGAAGCGTGTCGGAATTAGCCGCCATGTCCTGTAAAGAGCCATATCTGGTTATTCATGAGGACAGAGTAGTATTACGTCCTCACCCAGCCTTTCTTCCTAAGGTGGTATCGGGGTTTCACTTGAACCAGGATGTGGTTCTTCCTTCTTTTTTTCCCCAAACCAAGCTCGGTAGAGGAAAAGTTATTGCATTCTTTGGATGTAGTAAGAGCAGTTAAAGCTTATCTAAAAGCCACTGCTCAGATTCGTAGAACGGATTCTCTGTTTGTTCTGCCGGAAGGCCCCAGAAAGGGTCAGGCAGCGTCAAAATCTACTTTAGCCAAGTGGATTCGACAGGTCATAATACAAGCCTATGGCTTGAGAAGTAGACCGCCTCCGTTCAAAGTTAGGGCGCACTCCACGAGAGCAGTTGGAACTTCATGGGCAGTGCATCACCAGGCCTCCCTGGCTCAAATCTGTAAGGCCGCAACATGGTCTTCAGTACACACGTTTACTAGGTTCTACCAGGTGGACGTTAGAAGTCAGGAGGATGTCGCCTTTGGGCGCAGTGTGTTGCAGGCCGCAAAAGATCCTCATGTCTGATAGCGCTCAGCTTATGTATGGTGTATCCCCCCCCCCCTCATTTGGCATTGCTTTGGGACGTCCCACATAGTAATGACTATGCTGCTCTGTGTCCCGTGATGTATGAACAAGAAAGTAGGATTTTTAAAACAGCTTACCTGTAAAATCCTTTTCTTGGAGTACATCACGGGACACAGAGCTCCCACCCCTCTTTTTGGGGACACGTATTGCTTTGCTACAAAACTGAGGTACTCCCGGATGGGAGGGGCTTATATAGGGGAGGGTACTTCCTGTTTTGGAAGTTGCCAGTGCCAGCACCTGAAGGTAATTCTATATAACCCACATAGTAATGACTATGCTGCTCTGTGTCCCGTGATTTACTCCAAGAAAAGGATTTTACAGGTAAGCTGTTTTAAAAATCCTACTTTTTCCCCGTGTCCTTCCATTTTATTACACAGAATTGTTATGTAGCCGGTTCACACAGGGGCATCCTGGGATCCGACTTCAAGTCTCCCCAAGTTGCGCGGTTGAGAAAAGTAATGGAATTGAATGGAGCCGTCTTAATGTACACTACTGCAGTCACTCCAACTTCAGAAAAGGTTCCTGTACGACTTCAATCCGACTTCTAGGCGACTTGTACCCATTGATTTCAATGGAAGTCGCCTCCAAGTCAGATCCCCGTTCATAGTGAGGCAACTTTACAGGAAGTCGCCCCTCTGTGACCCGGCTCTAAGGCAAACCCCTCCCACAGAGCTGGTATTTGGTATGAATCATGAGGGGGAACTCCATGCCAAATTTAATAAAAAATAAAAAAACGGCATGGGTTCCCCCTCCAGGAGCATACCAGGCCCTTAACTCTGGCCGTTGGTTGTCGGTCTGCGGGGGGCTTATCGGAATCTGCGAGCCCCTTTTTTTAATAAGGGAGCCCCGGATCCCAGCCCCCCACCCTATGTGAGTATGGGGATCTGGGGGCCCCCTTATTAAAAGGGGCTCGCAGATTCCGATAAGCCCCCTGCAGACCCCGACAACCAACGGCCAGGGTTGTCGAGAAGAGGCCCTTGTCCCCATTAACATGGGGACAAGGTGCTTTGGGGTGGGGGGGCCGCAGGGCACCCACCCATGTTGAGGGCATGCGGCCTGGTACGGTTCAGGAGGGGGGGCGCCCGCTCGTCCCCACCCCCCTTCCTGACCGGCCGAGCTGCATGCTTGGATAAGGGTCTGGTATGGAGTTTGGGGGGATCCCCACGCCGTTTTTTCGGTGTAGGGGTTCCCCTTGAAATCTATACCAGACCTAAGGGCCTGGAATGCTCTTGGAGGGGAACCCTTGCTGTTTTTTTTTTAAATTTGGTGTGGAGTTCCCCCTCATGATTCATACCAAACACAGGGGACAGCCTGTCCTGGAGGCGACTTCAAGTCGCGCTGTGGTTCACTCTCAAGTCGTGTCCAAGTTGCACAAGACAGTGTAACCCAATGACTGGATGGAGCAAAGTATCCTTACCCCAGAGATCGTGATAAATAGGTAAGTTGTAAGAATCCAAAGGGTTTGGCTCTGAAAAAGAGGGTATCGCCCTCGAAACTTGTAAGCCATCTAGATCCAGGTGACGACCCCCCAAGCTTTGGAGCAGATGGAACCGTTTTTGTTACTCTGAGCTTTGTCTGTCATGTTTGTGATTAGATTTATTTTCAGTGGTTTGAATGAATGATTACTGAGAAAATGAGCTAAACCAGCACCCCCCCCCCCCCCGTTTACGATTTGGGCTCCCCAAGCCCTGGAGAGGGTAGCAAAGCGTGTTTTGGGGTTTATACCTCCAGCCAAGAAACGGATGTCTAGGAAGTCGTGGCGATTGACCTCATTTTCTGGGTAAATGGTCATTTGATATTCCGAAGTTTGTTTGTGGTGGGGGTGATTTTTTTTTGTGGGACTATTCACTTTTTTTATTTTTATGTGGCCCCCCCACATAAAAATAAAAAAAGTGAATAGTCCCACAAAAAAGTTTAATAACTCGGGAAAACATTTTATTGAAATGTCCAATATTTGTTTTATATTCTTGACAATTGTGTATTTATTGTATATTGTGTGTGTTTGGCTAATGCTATAATATGAACCAGAATTTGTGTTTTTCTACTTCAGGCCTTCAGATAAACTTCTGTGACAATGGCCAAAGTAAGATCTGATTTCCTTCTAGCACTGTGCTCGGTCCTTTCACCTCCATCTTGGTATTGGGAATGTATCCACTGTCACTCCCACTAACCGCTCTTTAAAGTGGACCTGTCACATTGATCTCTTACCTGATCTGTCTTGGCTGAGATTTTTATACAAAATAAAATGCACACCAAGTCTCTTGTCTGTACCGTGTTTGGATTCCATTGCTTGAAGCTGAAGAATCTTGGCCTTGTCTAGCGTGTGAAGTGAGTCCCTCCCCCTTCTTCTTTTGATTGGTGAAGCCTCGGCCCGTAGAATTCAGACCGGTTCCACTGATGTCTTTGAGCGTTACGGCATATCTTTCAAGAACCCACATGGTTTTATTAGCGTCTGAAGAAGACCACAACACTTAAACCTCGTACACACGATAAGAGTATCGGACGAATGATCGTCGTCTTTTTATTTATGGTCTCATATCGAAAACCAAAAGGTTACTAAAGTTAACCCCTTGGCGCCAAAGCTGCACAAATATGCGGCCCCATCGGACTGGGCTTTTTTCCGTAGGGCCGCATGACACGTTTCCAGCACAGAGACTCGGGCCCCAACCGTGACCCCCGGGCCCTGTACTAACGATCGGGACCTGGAACTTGAGATCCCAGGTCACCTGATTGCAGTGATAGCCAATCAGAGGCTATCACTGCAATCACTGTGATCCGTCACTGAAGCCCGCCCCATGTTTTCTGTCTCTGTGAATGGATGAGAAAGATGCATGTATCTTTCTTTGTCCTTGCAGAGAAAGGGGAAGAAAATAGAATAAAAATGTAAATACCTAAATCAAGGTTTGATCTAGGCTAGTGTTTAGGTCTGGGTCAGTATTTTTGGGCAGGTGTTGTTTTTTTTTCTATCTCCGAGCATGCGTGATTATTTTATTTTCGTGCAAATACCATGCTAATTACACAAAAATCGTCTGTTCTGTTATGAGAAATTTTGGTGCTTGTCCCTTCGCATAATTTCACATGAACTGTCGTGATCGGCTCTCTCAAGCTATGTACTAATGGATGAGATTTTCTGACGATTGCTCCCAAAGCGGTATTTTCGGTCCCACTTTCTCATAGTGTGTAGCAGGCACTATGAGAGTTCCTCAGTGGAGAAGGCTTTGGTTATAGAAGATGGTCCGCATTCTACCGATAAGGTGGCATGGTGTTGCATTTTAAACAGTTTTGACAAATCTGAAAGTTTCGGGTGTTTCTCACAGGGGGTGTCCACTTTTATCAATCCTTCTATCAATGTATGGTCGGCCTGCCTTACAGTAACATCAGACATCATGTGGAGTGAAATCTAAAAGGTTCTACAAAATACAACAACCCTGCAGGCAGACTTGTCTTCATCCATGCTGATATAACTGAGCTTCTTGTGGTCGTCGTCATTTTGACTTCTGTAGTTCTGTCCTGGAAACATGACCTCCAGATTGTCAGAATGGAGCGGCCACGACCTTTTACATTTTTAGATGGGCTACTGGAGTAGTGATAACCTGGTTCATTCATTGGTCAGTTAATGTGACCTTTTGGACATTTCCAAATCTCGGTCATTACAGGTTAAAGTGAAGCTAGACCCTCCTGGCGGCTTCCTTGGCTGCTGCCATCTTGGCCTCCGTTGGTTTGATCTTCATGGGATCCGTGATGACACGGCCATGGGAGGGTTTGCGGCTTGTTTGAGCACAAGCAAATGTCACCATTCCATTCCCAGCATGTTCCGGAATGCATTGGTTTTATGAAACTGTTAAATCGATGGGTTTAGTTCCACTTTTTAAGATCTCAGTTCTCCGCTCCCATGAGTTGAGATAGAAAGGAGATCGAGAGCTGTAAGCATTTTACCAAAAAAGTGTATGTGCCATAAATTCCAAGTTTAAAAAGTGCTTTGGGTTGTATGTTTAACCACTAAAGGGGCATGTCAAGTCTTAAAGCGGAAGTGAACCCATCAATTAAAAAAACTTGCGTTCCCAGAACGTGTGCCCTCAACCAAACTATCAAACCATCCAATGGTCGGTGTCCTAACTTGGTGTTTCTCAACTCCAGTCCTCAAGGCACCCCAACAGGTCATGTTTTCAGGATTTCCCTCAGATGAAACGGCTGTAGTAGGGTTACTAAGGCAGTAAAAGTGATCAGCTCACCTGTGCAAAATATTGGAAAGCCTGAAAACATGACCTGTTGGGGCGCCTTGAGGACTGGAGTTGAGAAACGCTGTGACCTAACTGATCACGTGTGCAACATCATGGCAGCTGAAGATTAAACTGAGGCTAACATGGTGGCTTCCTTGGCTGAAAACGATAGGAGGGTTTACTTCCATTTTGAGAAATATTCATATGTTGGTCATTCTAGAAAACATCGGATCCGATGAGAGGAACCCTTGTTGGTGCTCCAGTTATATGTACATGGATGAAGACCCAGCATAGTGGGGAACATAAAGGTTGTTCCAGATCGGCTTTTGCCTCTTACATTTTGTTGAAGTGGACAATCCCTTTATTTCTTTGGTGACGGGAGTTCTAATTTTTTTTGCCCAAATTAAAATGGGAGGAAGCCATTTCTTTCTTGGTAAACTATTGCAATGCTTTAATCTTCTTCTTTCTCCTGCACTGTAATAAATTGACTCCTTTTTCATGAATGAAAATGTTAGGAAAGTTCTCTGGGTAGCTTTGAATGAGAAGGTGTTGACGGGTCCACTTTAAAAGAGGCTCACCATAAAAATGTGTATTGGATTTGTCTTCAAGTTGGAAAGTGAAATCCTGTACAAGACGAGGTGGTTCTCCAGGAAATCCCACTAGATGATGATGGTGATGATTGTCATCTAGAGGCCTTGGGTATTCTGCCTTAAATTTCAAGACCTGGCTGGACAACTTGGCCAACTGCAGCCTGTGTGGCCTCCTGTGGCGCCTCCTGTGGCGCCTCCAACATTTTGGTGTAAATTCAAGAGCTTAAACTCTGGAAAAGTTGTTTTTCTTATTTAGCAAAAGGATCGATTTGTAACCTTCAATTCCCAGCATGTCCTCCCAAAAATAAGCTGGAAAGGACAAAAAATAAATAGGTTTAGGTCACTCATTAGGCACCCCTTGTCCAGCCTGTCTTCAAATTTTCTGACATTGAAATCATTGCCATTGGACTTCATTTATCATGTTTTCTGTTTTTTATGGTGAGAGACTTTGAGCTTCTTTCAGATGGCCGCCAATACACAATGACATCCTAAACCTTCATAAAATGTCTGTCCCGTCAGTTTTGTTTTGGTGAGCTTACGAGAGAACGATCAATAATCTCATTGATTCATTTCTTGACTCAAAATCTTTAATGGATCAACACCATAAATATTCTATTGTGATTGGTGGTAAAGCAATACATGCGATGTGGATTGCTGCTTTTCCGAATTTTTTATTTTTTTTTCTCCTTCTTTATTTATGATTGCTAAATTTTCTATTTTTTTTCATATGTCTGAAAAGGGTGTTGGGTTTTTTTTTTCCTTTTTTTTTTTTTTTTTTTCTTCCTGGTTCTTGGTGAAGTCTTGTCTAAAGTCTGGTAGAGATTACCAGAAGGTTGCCCATAAATTGCCCAAACCACATTTTGCCTAAAATTTTAGTAAAACTTTTTTGTAGCTGCTATAATGGAATACGAATGGAATATTTCCCACAAAAAATGTTGACCAAAGTAATTGTAAAGTGAAATTTTTTTGTGAAGGTCTCTGTAAATTTCCCCCTCTGGCGTTGAATGCGGTCCCGCTCTTCTGCGTTCCTTTCCATAGCCGTGGAGAAAGCTACAAATATGGCGGTTTCTGAGAATTGCACAGCAGAATTTTTATTTTATGAGAGCATTTTTTGGTGGTATTTTAATAATCACCATGTTTGTGGGGTGTGTTGTGTGTGTGTTGTTTGTTTTTTTTCCCCCATTCTGTAACATTTTTTTTAAAAGGCAGACAGGGACACAAGCAGGGTGAGAGCCAACCAATCAGACATGTCCATAACAACAGGGTTTATTTAGGGCTCTCTGATTTCCTACTCTAAAGTGTATTGTAGTTGTACTGTCTACCGTCAAGTTGTAAAGCGCTGTGTAAACTGTTGACGCTCCATAAATCCTGGGGGGGGGGGGGGGAGCAAGAAATTTGAGAATAACCTCAATATATTCATTATTGGCCTTGACATTGCTTAGTTTAGGACAAAGCAGATGCAGAGCGGGGTGAGGGGGTGAAGGTGCGGGGGTCGGCACTATGTAAGGCCTAGAAGAACAGCTTGTTGGTCGGTGTAACGGCGGCCCTCCCTCCCTCCTTCCTTGTTTGTTTGCTCCCCCTTCTTGTTTACTGGTAGTCTGTGTGCCACGCCCCTCTTTTGGTGGTCGGTCGGGAGCAGTTTTACACTTTTTTTTTTTTTTTTTTTTCAGTTTGGGTTTTCAACTCTTCTTCATTTAAATAATCTGAGCTCTAATTTGTTTAGTTTATTTATTTTCTTTGTAGTTGGACATCCGAGGTCATTTTGCTTTCTCATAAAAACACAAAACAATGGCGCACGTTTCCGCCGTCACCCTCTTGGACGATCTATTTTTTATTTCCCTATAAAGAGGACACTCGGCAGTTATCTGTCTTGTGTGATTCCCCTCACCCACCGGGGCTGCGGCACCACCTCCCCCCAATCAATAATGCATGCGTGGCGCGTGTCCCTGTGTAGAAGCGCCATTTCTGGGAATAACATCAAATAATTATCAGATCGCTGCTCAGGTGACTCACCGATCAAATCCTCCCGCCTTGGGGTGAGGGCCGGAACGTGTGACCATTGCCGGGAAGATGGTGAATATGGCCGGTAATGGAGATTTACACTTCAGATGTAGAAACAGACGGCCAACGTCCCCTCCCCCGACTGTCTCCAATCTCCAGGGAAAATCAATATTTCTCCCCCTCCCCCACCATTTAATGCATGGAGTCCTCTCATTTTATGCTTTTTTATTTTTATTTTTTTTATTATTTTTTATATTTTGTGCTTTTCACTTAAATTTATCAAATTTCATTTTTTAAATAATCCTCCAGCAGTGCAGAGTATTTCAGGAGAGGAGAGTTATAGAGGAAGGAGCAGAGTCTTCCAGCAGAGTATTTCAGGAGAGGAGAGTTATAGAGGAAGGAGCAGAGTCCTCCAGCAGAGCAGAGTATATCAGGAGAGGAGAGTTATAGAGGAAGGAGCAGAGTCCTCCAGCAGAGTATTTCAGGAGAGGAGAGTTATAGAGGAAGGAGCAGAGTCCTCCAGCAGTGCAGAGTATATCAGGAGAGGAGAGTTATAGAGGAAGGAGCAGAGTCCTCCAGCAGAGCAGAGTATATCAGGAGAGGAGAGTTATAGAGGAAGGAGCAGAGTCTTCCAGCAGAGTATTTCAGGAGAGGAGAGTTATAGAGGAAGTAGCAGAGTCCTCCAGCAGAGCAGAGTATTTCAGGAGAGGAGAGTTATAGAGGAAGGAGCAGAGTCCTCCAGCAGAGTATTTCAGGAGAGGAGAGTTATAGAGGAAGGAGCAGAGTCCTCCAGCAGTGCAGAGTATATCAGGAGAGGAGAGTTATAGAGGAAGGAGCAGAGTCCTCCAGCAGAGCAGAGTATATCAGGAGAGGAGAGTTATAGAGGAAGGAGCAGAGTCCTCCAGCAGAGTATTTCAGGAGAGGAGAGTTATAGAGGAAGGAGCAGAGTATTTCAGGAGAGGAGAGTTATGGAGGAATGAGCAGAGTCCTCCAGCAGAGTATTTCAGGAGAGGAGAGTTATAGAGGAAGGAGCAGAGTCCTCCAGCAGAGCAGAGTATATCAGGAGAGGAGAGTTATAGAGGAAGGAGCAGAGTCATCCAGCAGAGTATTTCAGGAGAGGAGAGTTATAGAGGAAGGAGCAGAGTATTTCAGGAGAGGAGAGTTATAGAGGAAGGAGCAGAGTCCTCCAGCAGAGCAGAGTATATCAGGAGAGGAGAGTTATAGAGGAAGGAGCAGAGTCATCCAGCAGAGTATTTCAGGAGAGGAGAGTTATAGAGGAAGGAGCAGAGTATTTCAGGAGAGGAGAGTTATGGAGGAATGAGCAGAGTCCTCCAGCAGAGTATTTCAGGAGAGGAGAGTTATAGAGGAAGGAGCAGAGTCCTCCAGCAGAGTATTTCAGGAGAGGAGAGTTATAGAGGAAGGAGCAGAGTCCTCCAGCAGAGTATTTCAGGAGAGGAGAGGTATAGAGGGAGGAGCAGAGTCCTCCAGCAGAGTATTTCAGGAGAGGAGAGTTATAGAGGAAGGAGCAGAGTCCTCCAGCAGGAGAGGAGTATTTGAGGTGGAATGCAGACGGTGGGTGGGCGGGGTTTTGGGGTATTTGGGGTGTTTTGTGGGTAATTTTTGTGTTTTTTTGTCTTCTCAGGTAAACGGAAGGCACTGAAGTTAAATTTTGCCAATCCGGCCTTCAAAACGACAGCAAAATTCACTCTGAATCCCACCATCCAACCCCCCCCACACCTGTGAGTACTGAGGATCCAGGAATGGGAGACCCCCCCCACCCCTCCCCCCTCTCCTCTGCTCTTTGGTGCTGCCGGGTTCAGAGGCAGATCTGGTGATATTCCTTCCTGTGTGAAGTCAGTTGGGTGATTTTTCTGCTTGGGATTGGTGAGGATGGCCACTTGCAGGACTCCAGTATAATGGGGGGAGGGGGGGGGAAGGTTAGTGATTGAGGAGATGTTGAAATCGTAATACAACCAACTACTGCACCCGGGCCCAACCCTTCAACATTGTGACCAATCGCAGAGCACAGTTGGAGTTCTTGACTCAGTTATATGGAGTAGGAGAGCCAAGACACGGCTTCCAATTCCGATCCTCTTAGAGGGCTCCAAGTTTACTGTAGGGGGGTCGGAGTGTGGCCAGCAGAAGTAGAAAATGTCCTGACATCAGTAGACCTAAACGGTGCCCCATCTTTGAGATTAGTGCAAGGAATAGTGTCCCATCATGGGTGTCAGTGGGAGGAATAGTGTCCCATCATTGGTGTCAGTGGGAGGAATAGTGCCCCATCATTGATACTAGTGGGAGGAAGTGTCCCATCATGGGTGTCAGTGGGAGGAATAGTGCCCCATCATTGGTGTCAGTGGGAGGAATAGTGTCCCATCACTGGTGTCAGTGGGAGGAATAGTGTCCCATCACTAGTGTCAGTGGGAGGAATAGTGTCCCATCACTGGTGTCAGTGGGAGGAATAGTGTCCCATCATTGGTGTCAGTGGGAGGAATAGTGTCCCATCACTGGTGTCAGTGGGAGGAATAGTGTCCCATCACTGGTGTCAGTGGGAGGAATAGTGTCCCATCATTGGTGTCAGTGGGAGGAATAGTGCCCCATCATTGATACTAGTGGGAGGAAGTGTCCCATCATGGGTGTCAGTGGGAGGAATAGTGCCCCATCACTGGTGTCAGTGGGAGGAATAGTGTCCCATCACTGGTGTCAGTGGGAGGAATAGTGTCCCATCACTAGTGTCAGTGGGAGGAATAGTGTCCCATCACTGGTATCAGTGGGAGGAATAGTGTCCCATCATTGGTGTCAGTGGGAGGAATAGTGTCCCATCATTGGTGTCAGTGGGAGGAATAGTGCCCCATCATTGATACTAGTGGGAGGAAGTGTCCCATCATAGGTGTCAGTGGGAGGAATAGTGCCCCATCACTGGTGTCAGTGGGAGGAATAGTGTCCCATCACTGGTGTCAGTGGGAGGAATAGTGTCCCATCACTAGTGTCAGTGGGAGGAATAGTGTCCCATCACTGGTATCAGTGGGAGGAATAGTGTCCCATCACTGGTGTCAGTGGGAGGAATAGTGTCCCATCACTGGTGTCAGTGGGAGGAATAGTGTCCCATCATTGGTGTCAGTGGGAGGAATAGTGTCCCATCATTGGTGTCAGTGGGAGGAATAGTGTCCCATCATTGGTGTCAGTGGGAGGAATAGTGTCCCATCATTGGTGTCAGTGGGAGGAATAGTGTCCCATCATTGGTGTCAGTGGGAGGAATAGTGTCCCATCATTGGTGTCAGTGGGAGGAATAGTGTCCCATCATTGGTATCAGTGGGAGGAATAGTGCCCCATCATTGGTATCAGTGGGAGGAATAGTGCCCCATCATTGGTATCAGTGGGAGGAATAGTGCCCCATCATTGGTGTCAGTGGGAGGAATAGTGCCCCATCATTGGTATCAGTGGAGGAATAGTGTATTGAGGGTTTATGATATAGTTTGCGGTTTAGTTCGTTTATTATAAAATTACAAAGAGACGGAATTGTAAAACCCGATGTGTCCTTAATGAAAATCGCCCCACAGAGATCAACTAAATCTAAAGAGCGGGGTGTCTCCTTGGGAACCTCCCGGGACACGTATTCAAGTTACTCTTCTTCCCTAAAATGTTGCATAAAAGTACATATTTGGCAAGAAAACTTGTATTTGCCTTTCCCAATTTCCTCCCGAGGCACCGAGACAAGTATGGCGTCGCCCTCCTTCCAGACAAGAGATACGGGGGGAGAGATCTGCTGAAGGCTGGGGGGTGGGAGAGATCTGCTGAAGGCTGGGGGGTGGGAGAGATCTGCTGAAGGCTGGGGGGTGGGAGAGATCTGCTGAAGGCTGGGGGGTGGGAGAGATCTGCTGAAGGCTGGGGGGTGGGAGAGATCTGCTGAAGGCTGGGGGGTGGGAGAGATCTGCTGAAGGCTGGGGGGTGGGAGAGATCTGCTGAAGGCCGGCCGGGGGGTGGGAGAGATCCGCTGAAGGCCGGCCGGGGGGTGGGAGAGATCCCCTGAAGGCCGGCCGGGGGGTGGGAGAGATCCCCTGAAGGCCGGCCGGGGGGTGGGAGAGATCCCCTGAAGGCCGGCCGGGGGGTGGGAGAGATCCCCTGAAGGCCGGCCGGGGGGTGGGAGAGATCCCCTGAAGGCCGGCCGGGGGGTGGGAGAGATCCCCTGAAGGCCGGCCGGGGGGTGGGAGAGATCCCCTGAAGGCCGGCCGGGGGGTGGGAGAGATCCCCTGAAGGCCAGCCGGTGGGAGAGATCCCCTGAAGGCCGGGGGGTGGGAGAGATCCGCTGAAGGCCGGCTGGGGGGGCAGAGATCCGCTGAAGGCCGGGGGGTGGGAGAGATCCGCTGAAGGCCGGGGGGTGGGAGAGATCCGCTGAAGGCCGGCTGGGGCAGAGATCCGCTGAAGGCCGGGGGGTAGAGAGCCGCTGGAAATTTGGGGAACAAAGTCATGGGAGAGGCAGGAGAGCCGCAGATATCTTCAGTTAGATGGGAACCGGAGCTGGTGTAACCCGTCATGCAGGGAGGTTTCCTGCACCGCTCCTGTGTGAACTTCACTATGACAAGCCTACGTTCACGCAGGAGTAGTACGGGAAACCTCATGTGATTCGGACAGAAATCGCACGACATTCCTGTTAAAATTGCGTGCAGTTCTTTGCCGTGCACTCATTTTGTATGGACGCTAGTCGTACCGCATAGTGTTTTGGTATTGGAAACGTTGTCACAAGTACTCGTGAAAATACTTTGGTATTGGCAGCAAGAACACCTTTTTATCTAAAAAAACTTTTTTCTTTTTGAAATTCTGAGATGTATACATTTTTTTTTTTTTTTTTTTCCTTTGGGCCCTTCCATTATTTCCTTTTTTGCACATTACTGTCAATTACCATTTTAATAACTAACTGTATTGTTTATAAGATCTAAACGTATAATAACCGATTGTTATCAGGCAACCCATTTATCACCATCCTTGGCTAATGGTTTTTCTTTGCTAGGAACGTGCCCCTGAACAGCAGTAAATGTTTAAGCAGTCAGCAGATCGACCTGCACTTTTTCGGCGCACTGCCGAAAAATAGAGAGCAACTGAGCATGTGCATAGCAGGGTGAGACGGTGTATTACTGGATTTTAAACAGTCACTTATTTTATATGTTTTACATCGCTATATCTGCAAAAGGGGCAAACCAAGTGATCCAGTGGACTCAAGTTCCACTTTAATATCTTGGCAAGAGATCTTACACTAAACACATTCAGTAGTGGGAAGAAAATCCTCAGAATGGCAGTGAGCATGCTTTGTACCAGCATTGGGTCCAATTGCACACAGTGAGGGGGTCATGTTGTCATTTTTACTCCCGATGGCACAAGGCTGCTCTTCTTGCAGCAATTTAACTATTCAAAGAAAAAATAGTCTGAATTAAATCTACAATTTGCAGATCTATATAAGAACTTTAATTTAGAACTCTATTTCTGATTGTAACCATGAATTGCATATTTACATTGTATAGTGTAGATTGTTTCTTGGGCGATAAAACTAAAAGCATAAATGTGACCGCATCCAAGCTAGCAAGACCAGCTGGATTTCCGTATTTCACTTTAAATGCATCCTGACAAAGTCTCTATTACAGAGTAGTAAGTGGAAGCCTAAAATCTAACTATTTGCCCAACATTCATCTGGACAAGTACGGTAATGTTGAGATTGTTTCATGGCTTTTCCAAGACACCTTTTCAGTTCTATTGAGTGTTATGAAGATACTGCAACATTTATACCCACATGGGTATCACAGAAACCTTAATTCAATCACCATGAATCTGTCAAGGCAGATGTTAATTGTCCATGGACAAGATAGATGTGAAGTTGAGGAACCCCCGTTCTGGTTACCGAATCCCATCCATTGAAGGAAACCCATGTTCTAGTTGCCTAAACCCATCCATTGAAGGAAGCCCACGTTCTAGTTGCCTAAACCCATCCATTGAAGGAAGCCCACGTTCTAGTTGCCTAAACCCATCCATTGAAGGAAGCCCACGTTCTAGTTGCCTAAACCCATCCATTGAAGGAAGCCCACGTTCTAGTTGCCTAAACCCATCCATTGAAGGAAGCCCACGTTCTAGTTTCCTAATCCCATCCTTTGAAGGAAGCCCACGTTCTAGTTGCCTAAACCCATCCATTGAAGGAAGCCCACGTTTTAGTTTCCTAATCCCATCCATTGAAGGAAGCCCACGTTCTAGTTACCTAATCCCATCCTTTGAAGGAAGCCCACATTTTAGTTGCCTAAACCCATCCATTGAAGGAAGGCCCACATTTTAGTTGCCTAATCCCATCCATTGAAGGAAGCCCACGTTCTAGTTACCTAATCCCATCCTTTGAAGGAAGCCCACATTTTAGTTGCCTAAACCCATCCATTGAAGGAAGCCCACGTTCTAGTTGCCTAATCTCGTCCTTGCCGTCAAAGTCTGCATAAGGGTCAATCATTTTAAATCACATGGCTTAAACCTGCCGTACATGGATTAAAATGTGTCTGGTTCAGCAGGAACCAGATGAATTTCGATCCATATATGGGCAAGGAGGTTGCACAGAAGTCAATCTACTGATCAACTTCTGTACAACCTCCCTGTTGGATTTCCTTGATCAGTCAGCGCAGTAGGATATAGCCGGCAGTGCTGATCAGTGTATTCTGATGACAGGGATACCTTTCCACTGTCAGAACACAATGGCACAGCAGGGAGGATTCCCCCATCAACCTTGAATGTGTGGTTGGGGGTAGAGTCAGGTGTGTGTGTGTTTGTTTTTTTTTTGTTTTTTGGTTCAGCCTGCTGGTTGAATGAAAAAGTGACTCATCTATTGGCTGCCTTTTTAGAGTATGAGGAGCTCCATCAAATCTTGCTGTATGGAATTTAACTCCCGATTCATGTGCACTTTGAGAATTTTGCACAGTTGTAGTTCTGTACAGGTTAGCGGTTTGTTGAGGTCCACACATGGCTCATAACAATGCTGGTATAAAATCTGCCTTTTCCTTTTACTGATGGTGAATTACCCTGCATGTTGAATTTTGATTTCATTCGTCTTAATGTCTTGTCGCCCTCTCCCCAAAATTCTGGAATTCTTGTTAAATATGTGAATAACATTTAAGTGCACATGGCTCCTCTTTTATTTACTATGTCGTCACCCATAAACCGACCCCTTTGTGTCTCCTCTTGCCTATGAAGGGTGCAGAAACCAGCCGCCACTAGGAACCTCGAGACGACGTCCTACCAAAAACAGGAAGTGCGGTTTGCTGGTGGGAGGTCGTACAGCTCCAGCGAGCAGGCTACAAAGAGCAGACTGTAAGTTTTCCTTGTCCTTCTATGATGGCTGACCTGTCCAATTGCACCTGTCCCCCCCCCCCCCCCCACAGAGGAATACAGCCTACCTTATTACCTTGACAAAGTGGGCATTAGCCTTCCTTCAGGAGTGACTAGGCAGAAAGTGTGAACAGCCCCGCCCAGGGGGCGGTCCTACTGACTATATCCTCTCAGCCTGCACTAAGCAGATCATTTTTTTTTTCTGCCTAGCTAAGGAGAAGACATGGCTCCCTTCGGGCCCATAGGCCTGGGGTTTTTTTTTTGTTCCAGATTGAAATTTTATTTTATTTTTGTTCCTGTGATCTTCGATCAACTGCCGACCGGGTGACAGGCTGGATCCTTGTAGTCTACCCAGTTTCGGCCATCGAGCGTGTGCCGACCCTAGCTACGCGCTGGTTTTTCCACGACATTCCTGTCGCTCTACGGGAGGCCGGTGAGCTAATACACTCCAGGGCATGAATATGACCGATCTATAGGGCCGAGTCACAGCAGCCGGGCCGACAGTCCCCTCCATCACCAAGCGGAAGGTGGCCTGTCTGGGATGCTTCCAGCACAATCCACGCAGGAAGGGTAAGTATTAATCCCCTGCTTCGGCAGGAGGACAAAGCTGGGCATTCCTGGAGAGGTGAGTAAGAGGTTCTATCCTTTCCCCTCCCCTCCCTCCCTCCCTTCCTTCCTTCCTTCCTTCCTTCCTTCCTTCCTTCCTTCCTTCCTTCCTTCTCTCCTCCCTAGGCTCTCTGAGCTGGCTGCTGGGGGGGGGGGGGGCTTCACCTGTGGGGAACTGTGCATGTATGTCCGCTAAGTAAGATGTTATGAGCTGCCATGAAAAAGTTCTTACGCTTTTTTTTTTCTACTCCATGGTGTCGGCGACCATTTTGCCTGTGATCCATGCTGCGTGGCTTCTATCTGCTGGCGGCCATGTTCTTGTGGTCCGCACAGTGTTTGGCCTCTAGCCACAGCTCGGGGGCCATTTTTCTGTGATCCATGCTGTTTGGCGCTGTCTGTGCTTGGCGGGCATGTTCTTGTGGCCGCGCTGTGTTTTGCCGCTTGGCGGCCATTTTTCTTGTGATTGTTTGGCTCTATCTGCGCTCGGCGGCCATATTTTGGTGGCCCGCGCTGTGTGGGCACCTAGCTGCCGCTCGGCGGCCATTAATTTCCTGTGATCCAGGCGGTGTTTGTGGTCCGTGCTGTATGGCCTCCCCTGCCGCTCAGCGGCCACGTTCTTGTGGCTCGCGGCATGTTTGGCCTCTATTGCTGCTCGGCGGCCATCTTTCCGCCAGTCAGACAGTATTTAAACGAGCAAACCCTACAGACACACGCTGCAGAGTGATCAGACTGTATAGCTGACAAGGAAGCAGCTACTAGGAAGCGGTCAGCAGCATACTACTGTTCCAGGGTGGTGAGTCCTCTGGGGGGGGGGGGGTACCCCTCGTCTTTGCTGCAGCTAGGAGGGTGGGTTGTTGGTACCTTGAACTGGAGTCCTTGTGTCAGGCGCGTGCGTAAGCATGACATCAGAAGCGGATGCTTCTCCCCCTGATGCACCTGAATTGGCATCTGGTGCTTCTGCACCCGCTATGTCAGACACTAGGTTGGCGTCCTGGTTGTTGCTAAGGTGGAAGCGGCACGTGGGAACACGGGGGTAAAGAGTGCCCCCCTCCCGCCATCTTCTGGGGAGAACTCTGATGCGGAGCCGGGCCCAGCTACGGCTCATGGCCCTGGTTCTGACATATCAGAGGATGCGGACCGTGGCCGGTCGGACAGTCCGGGTCACCACGTGATGAGGCTCTGATAGGTGACCTTATCACCGCAGTGCGGGATACTCTAAAGATACCTCTATCTTGGAGGAGCCTGCAGAAACGCAGAAGCGTCGGTCCCTTCGGGTTCCGCAAGCCGACCCGCACTGCTAAGGTGTTCCTTGTGCGTCTTATCTAGACCAGCTTTTATACAAGGAGCGGGACAAAAGTTTTTCGGTCCCCAAAAAAGTTTGGCAATTCCTGTGGAAGGGGCTCCTGCTTTCAAGGACCCTGCGGACAGGAAGGCTGAAGTGGTCATCCACTGCCTATTCAGCCCGGCTGTGCGCCCAACGGTGGTTGGGGCCCTGGTGTCTGACACTCTCTGAAGGGGCAAAGATGCTGCTCCATGGGTTTAAAGCACAGGAAGCTCCCTCGGACGAGGTGGCTATGGCCGACCAGTTGATACAGGGCCTTGGACACTATTCCTCTGCTGTCCAGAGCCTCAAGCCATGCGGTGGTGTTACGCCATCTGCTCTGGCTAAAAAGGTTGGTCGGCGGAAGGCCCTGATGCATTGCCATTTAAGGGCGAAACACTTTTTTGGAGCATACCTGGATGACATTATTAAATATGCCACAGGAGGTAAGAGCACGCTGCTCCCACAATCCAAAGGAGGTAAGGAGCCACGCCATTTGGCTAGGGCTCTCCTTCACCGCAAACAAGCGGTCTTTTTGTCCGCCTAGTGCGGCAAGGAAACGATCCCAGGCTGATAAAAGCGCCTGTGGAGAGACAGAAGCGTCCCTGGTTTTGCAAGCCCAACAAGCCTGCGAACAAATCTACGTCCGCATAAAGGTCTGTCCCCACCCATCTCTCGGGTAGGGGGACGTATTCGCGACCTGGTGGACATCTCAGATCCCCGAACGGTGGGTTTGCGAAGTTGTTTCCTCAGGGTACAAGATAGTTTCTCTCTTGCCCTCCGACCAGATTTTTGTTTTTATTTACTCCTTTCCCCTCCAACCGCCAGCTTCTGCCGTCTCGTCGGGAAGCCCTATAGGGGGCGCTTCAAGACCTTATGATACGCGGGGTGATGATTCCTGTTGCAGTACAGGAACGGTTTCAGGGGTTTTACTCAAATCTGTTTGTAGTACCAAGAAGGAGGGGGGTTCATCCAATCTTGGATCTCAGGGCCCTCAATTGCTTGTGTAATTCCTGTTGCAGTACAGGAACGGTTTCAGAGCCAGGCATCAGACATGTCTGCGCTTGCGGCCGGGGAAGACCACTACCAGTTGGTGGCCCCCCCTTGGCCTGGCATCAGCATCGAAGGTGTTCACCAAGGTGCTCGCCCTAATACTGATACCAAGACAGCGTGGCATCGTTATTGTGGGCTACTTGGACGATATTCTTCTGAGGGCCACCTCCAAGCTCAGATAGAGGTGAGCCTGTCTATAACCTGTCAGACCCTCCGATACTTTGGTTTGGTACACTCAGAAGCCAGTATGGTATCTGGGTTTGATTCTGGACTCCTGAGGCGGAAGTTTTTCTCCCTATGGGGAAGTTGCAGACCCTTCGGGCTGCGGTGCAGCAGTTGACATCCCCAAGATGGTTGTCACGCCGCTTTTGCAGGCGAGTCCTGGACCTCATGGTAGCCTCCTTCGAGGCGGTACCGTATGTACAATTTCACACGAGTGTTACAGAAGGTAATTCTGTCCAGAAGGGACAAGTGCCCTTCATCCCTGGATTATCAAATCCGGGTGAGCCACCTAGTCAGGACCTCCCTAGTTTGATGGCTGACCTCACTGGCACTTCTGTCCGGGAAGTCATTCCTTCCTTTTCACTGGATGGTGGTCACGACGGACACCAGCCTTACCGTTTGGGGGGGATCTGGGGGGTTCAGTCGACTCCAGAGGAATCCCACTTGCCGATCAATGTCCTGGAACTCCGGGCGATCAGGCTGTGCCTCTCAACATGGTCTCAGAGGCTACAGGGGCGTCCAGTCAGGATCCAGTCGGACAACGCCACGGCGGTGGCGCATGTCTTCCATCAAGGAAGAACCTGAAGCTCAGTGCAGCATTGGAGGTCGCTCACATCCTAGGTGGGCAGAAAGGAGCGTACTGGCCCTGTCGGACGTCTACATTCCGGGCGTGGAAAACTGGCAGGCGGAGTCGCCAAATGCTGGACCAATAAGAATGGTCTCTACACCCGGAGGTGTTTCAGATCCTTTGCCAAGAGGGCACGCCGGACGTAGATCTCCTGGCTTCTCGACTCAGTCGGAAGGTATTGAGGTTTGTGGCCAGGTAAAGAGACCCATGGGCAGACGCGACAGATGGCACCGTGGAGTCAGTACCGGCTAATCTATGCCTTCCCTCCTCTGAAGCTCCTTCCTCATCTGCTTCGCAGACTGGAGGCAGAGAGGATTCCAATGATCCCTATTGCTCTGGATTGGCCTCGGCGTCCTTGGTATGCCGATCTAGTGTGTCTGATAGCAGACGCCTCTTGGCGTCTACCGCTAAGAAGGACCTGCTGTCGCAAGGTCCCTTATGCCATCCTGGCTTTAACGGCATGGCTATTGAGAGCCAGGTGCTAAGAGACCGGGGCCTGTCAGACTCTGTGATCTCTACCATGAGGAGTGCTCGGAAATCATCCCCTAGGAAGATTACCATCGCACTTGGAAGACCTAAATATCCATTTGTGAGGAAATAAGGTGGCATCCGCGTACTTATTTGGTTCCAGAGTCCTGCTGTTCTTACAGCGTGAGGCGGACCAAAAATTTCACTTTAAGTACAATTAAGGGGCAGATATCTGCCCTGGCTGTCCTTTTTCAACGACCACTGGTGGCTCACTCTCTAGTGAGAACATTTGTACAGGGGGTTCGGCAGGCGGCCTCTCCGGTCCGCCCTCCACTACCTCCGTGGGGCTTGTATAGCAGACGTCCCTTGGCGTCTTCCGCTACGAGAGGACCTGCTGTCGCATGGTCCCATATGCCATCCTGCTTTACAGTTAAGGGCGTTAACAGCATGGCCTCTAGGTGCCTCCGAAACCACCGTTTTGAGAACATCAGGGAGATTCCCTTGTTGACACTTTCTCAGAAAGTGGTCCTTTTGGTGGCTTTTGTGTCAGTTTAAGACGGGCTTCTGAGCTGGCAGCCTTGTCCTGCAAGGCTCCCTATCTGATCCTCCACAAGGATAAGGTGGTGCTGCATCCGCAGCCTTCTTTTCTTCCTAGGGTCATTTCGACCTTCCATCTCAAGGAAGACATTTGTTCTGCCATCCTGGTGTCCTCATCCGTCAAATCCTAAGGAGACGGCGTTGTATTTCCTGGACATTGTCCAAACTCTGAGCATCAAGCGTCTGTTTCCCAGGTGTGTAGGGCGACGACCTGCTCGTCCTTTCACTAAACTTTACAAGTTGATTGTGTGCTTCTTCGGCCGCAAGGTTTTGCAGGCGACTGTTTAGAGTTGCAACTCCTCCGTTGAGCAGCTCTGCTTTGTTTTGGAGTGAAGTTGTTTTTAATGCTGTTCCCACCCCTCGTTTTTTGACACTGCTTTGGGACGTCCCACTTTTGTCAAGATTAAGGCTGTGTCCATCCATGAACGAAAGAGAAAATAGGATTTTTTTATACTCCCCGTAAAATCCTTTTTCTCTGAGTTCATGGACGAACACAGCACCCACCTCTTTTAACCACTTAAGGACCGCCTCACGCCGATATACGTCGGCAGAATGGCACGGCTGGGCACATCCATGTACAGGTACGTTGCCCTTTAAGAGCCCAGCCGTGGGTCGCGACCCGGTCCTGAGCGCCGTGACCGCGCCCGCAGGACCCCATTGCCGCCGGTGTCCCGCGATAGGGTCACAGAGCTGAAGAACGGGGAGAGGTAAGGTGTAAACGAACCTTTCCCCGTTCTTCTCCGTGGCATGTCGGTGATCGTCTGTTCCCTATCATCGGAACAGACGATTAGTAACATGTAGCCACGCCCCCCTACAGTAAGAATCACTCCCTAGGACACACTTAACCCCTACAGCGCCACATAGAGGTTAACCCCTTCACTGCACGTGTCATTTGCACAGTAATTAGTGCAATTTTATAGCACTGATCGCTGTGAAAATGACTGGTCCCAAAAATGTGTCAAAAGTGTCCGATGTGTCCGCCATAATGTCGCAGTCACAAAAAAAATCGCTGATCGCCGCCATTACTAGTTAAAAAAAAAAAAAACCTCAAACGCCGATTTGCGATAATTTAATTTTTTTTACCAAAAATAATCGCTCAATTTTTTGTTTATAGCGCAAAAAATAAGAACCGCAGAGGTGATCAAATACCACCAAAAGAAAGCTCTATTTGTGGGGGGGAAAAAAAGGATGCCAATTTTGTTTGGGAGCCACGTCGCACGACCGCGCAATTGTCCGTTAAAACGACGCAGTGCCGAATCACAAAAAGGGCCTGGTCCTTCTGCTGCATATTGGTCCGGGGCTTAAGTGGTTAAGTTTGTACTGCTTTTGACGAACTGATCTGCGGGGCTGTTCAGCTTTGAAGTTAACACTTTCTGCCTAGTTACTCCTGAAGGAAGGCTAATACCCACTTTGTCAAGATTAAGGCTGTGTCCGTCCATGAACTCAGAGAAAAGGATTTTACGGTGAGTATAAAAATCCTATTTTTTTTTTTTTTACTCTGACTCTGCCTACCAGGAACCAGACAAAACTGTGTTTCCATAAAAAAAAAGAAAAAAGTCAATTGAGATATTAAACTGAAAACCTTCTCTTTCCTTTTTTTTAGGCCCCTTTCACACTTGTGCGACTTCAAAGTCACGTGATTTTGCCGCGACTCGCACCCGCAATTTCAAGTAATGCCTGTGTAAGTGGCATCAAAATCGGACCAAAGTAGTGCAGGGACTACTTTTGAAGTCGGAAAGACTTGAAGTCGCACTAATATGAATGGTTGTCATTGGACATCATGGGGAACGACTTGTCATGCTACTTTGCAGTCCCAAATTGTGGGTCAAGTCGTAGAAGTGTGAAAGGGGCCTTATACATTTGCTGCTTAACATTAATCTGGGTCAGTTGTAACTACTCATGATTAAGCCTAGAAATGGCAACGTTCAAATGGCTACAGCAGACTTTTTTTTTTTTTTTTGTAGTACTCAAAAATGTAGAAGCTCAGGAGAACACCCTTAACTAAAGCACGAGCTGTGTACCAACCCTTTTTTACTTTAAAGCTATACTGGGTGACCAAAGGTTTAAGGCTCCCAGACTATCACACCTGTATGAGCCATTAATATGGAGTTTCCCCCTCTACCCTCTGCAGTTATAACATCCTCCACTCTTCTGGGAATGCTTTCCACACGATTTTGGAGGCTGTCTGTAGGTATTTGTACCCATTTGTCAGGTACTAATGTTGAATGGGAAGACCTGGCTCATTCCAGTTCATCTTAAAAAAAAGTTCCGTAGTGTTGAGTTCAGGGCTGTGTGCAGACTACTAGCGTTCCTTCACACCAAAGTGGTCAAACCATGTCTTGTCTTGGACAAAAAATACCCCCCTAAGGGATATATGCCCCCCCCCCCCCGCTCCTTTTAACTGTAGTGTGCAATCAAATCCATGTGCAACATAAAGTACATATAATAACAAATAGTCCAACCATGTGGTTTTGTCAAGTGACGATAAAAGCAGTGACGTGGTCCTCCTTCCTTCTGCACCCATAGTGCACTCACCAGAACTTGTTGACCTCTTGGTTACAAGTCCTTTAAAAAGCACTTTACGTAATGGTTAGCCGTCTTCTCCTTGAGTGGGATATGGTCTTCAAACTCTTTCCAAGTACTTGGAGACCATATCCAACTCAAGGAGAAGAGGCTAAACATTACGTAAAGTGCTTTCTTTCTCGTACATCACGGGACACAGAGCGACATAGTCATTACTAATGGGTTATATAGATACCGTCAGGTGCTGGCACTGGCAACTTCCAAAACCGGAAGTACCCTCCCCTATATAAGCCCCTCCCATCCGGGAGCACCTCAGTTTTTTGCCAGTGTCTAAGGTGTTGGCCAAGAAGAAACATGTGTTTTTCACTGAGCTTGCGTACAGGTTCTTTTGGGCCTCAGTAAGCTATTCCGGATCCGACCAAAAAAGCTTCATAGCTAAACGGTCGGTACCCGGGCCTTGCAGAGAAGAGCAAGGTTTTGCCTGTAATGCTTCTCTTAGGAGAGCTGGACCCTGGGATCCAGAGCTCTGGTCATACCCACGACCAAGATGTTTTCTGTGCAGGGTGCTATACAGGTCCAGGGGAGTGGAATCCTTGGGAACCCGGTCCCTGAAGGTTTGATTACAATGCCTGCCGTGATAGGTGAAGTTTGGGCTTTTGTGGACCAAACAAAGTCCTGCGGCGGGGGAACAGGTAAGTGGGGGCCCCCAGGAACTTGGTTCTATTGGGGGACCCCCAAGCCTAATTTGTCTTTCTGTCTGTTACCTAATGATATTCCCGCAAAATTCTGTGCATGCCTGTAACTACAAAAAAAATGTAATAATTTTTAATGGTGGTCAGGAAAAAAAAAAAATTTTTTTTATATATATATTTAATATATTAGACTGCGGTACCTGTGTTTGTCCACTAGAGGCCGCTGTGGAATGTTTTCTTGTCATGTGGACTAGCTTCTTCTCAGCAGAGCAAAGTCCAGGCAGATGGTGAGTTCTCTTATAGGAAACTGCTTCCTCTGCCATGTTGCAGTGCTGGTCCATCCCCCGGCCTGCGGCAAAGAGGGGCCCTGGCTCCTGTCCCTTGTTACCATATTTTGAAATTAGCGCCGAAGGCGCACGTGGCCGCGCGCGTGCGCGTGCACGCGCCTCTATATATAGAGGTGAGCCGGGAAAGGGGGCGGAGCCTGGGGGATGACGCTCTGTGCGCGCCGCAGCGCTTCTGCGCATGTGCGGGCGTCCCAGCAGTTTAAAAAAAACACAATATTGTAGTGATGAAGTACAGAGACAGAGCTGGCAACATTTAAAGGCATACAGCAAGCGGTTGATACAGGCATCCCCTAGAAAGGCACATTAGTAGACACCAACTGTGATATAGCAGCAATTGTGCTAGACTATTCTCAGTAAAAGTGGTGTATTACGGCTGGAATACCTCAGCTTTAGGCTTAGGAATATGCCGTCCAGAAGCTCCGGAACTGAATCTTCCAGGAAGCGAAGGGGGTCTCATCGGGCTCGGAGGATCTTGGGCATACTTCTGCTGCACTAGTCTCCCCTGAAGTTCAGAGGTAAGTGACCATAGAGACCCCGCAGGGGTACTTGGTACTGTGGCTGTCCTCAGTTCACCTGCTCCTGTGTATGTAACAGAGGAGGTTTTTTCCTCAGCTCTGGGAGGATTAGAGAGGCTGCCTCCCTGTCAGGGAAAGCACGCCCGATCTCCGTCTCCTCCTTCAGAGTGCCTGTTAGCAGAGCAACAGTCCCATACAGGGATCGACCTGCCTGAAGGGGATCAGGATGAGGTTGATTCTGTTATAGAGGAATCAACAGTGGGGGAACCTTTTCTCAGCATCTCAAGCTGAAAGATTATGGGTTCAGTCTCTGACTAACATGGTCCGATCAGCATTTAAAAATGCACCTTGCGGAACCATCAACCACTACTGTATCCTCGTTGGGGTCGCTGGAAGCCCCCAGACTGTTTGTTCTTTTCCACTTCACCCTTTACTGAAAGGGCTTATTTACCAGGATTGGGAACGTCCTGAGAAAATATTTATTCCCCCAAGAGATTTCCGGTGGTCTATCCCATGGAGGATAAGTTCATCAAAAAAAAAAAAAAAAAAATGGAAGGTCCCTACAGTGGACGCAGCCATCTCTTGTATGTATAAATCACTGACATGTCCAGTGGATAATGTCCAAATGTTCAAGAACCCAATAGATAAAAGATTGGAGTCCTTATGAAAATCTGCTTGGTGATACAACCAGCAGTAGCAGCTATTGGGGTCTGCTAAGCAGTGAAGGATCAGTTGAAACAGGTCTTGAGGGACTTGACAGATCAGCAGGCTTTGCCCTAGCTGATCTACCTAGAGCCTTAGGCTTTGCGGTTGACGCCATAGAGGATTCAGTCCATCAGGCCTCCCGCCTTACGCTGTCTATAGTACATATGCGTAGGCTCCTATGGCTCAAAAACTGGTCTGCTGAAGCTCCCTGTAAAGAATGGCTGGTTAGCGTCCCGTTTCATGGTGAACGCTTATTCAGGGAAAACCTGGACAAATATATCCAGAAAATTTCCAGCGGTAAAAATACGCTCTTGCCGGTTAAAAACAGAGTTAGAGGTCCCTCTTTGAGAGGCCTGCTTCTCCAGTCCCTGGGGCATCGGCTGTGTAACAGTTCCGACGGCCTCCTCGGTCAAATCCCGGGGGTAAAAAACAGGGACAGTAGCAGGGTAATGAGAAACCCTGGGTCAGGGGAGGTACAAAACCTCCCCCAAAGTTAAATTCATTGAAGCCCCCACTCAGTCGGGTGGGGGGAGGACTCCAGTTGTTCGCAAGAGACCTGGCGGGACACGATCAAGACAGATAGGTGCTCTCCGCAGTAGGTTTGGGATACAGTTTGGAGTTAAAAGACTCTCCTCCTTCCCATTTTTGAGGTCAAACGTGCCAAGGGATCCCCGGAAGAGAGAGTCCCTCCTGTTGGCACTAGAACAACTATTGCTCCAAGGAGTAATTATGGAGGTTCCCCTGGAAGAATGAGGGTTCGGGTTTTACTCAAACCTCTTTACAGTCCCGAAGCAAACGCGGACGGGAGGCCCATATTAATTCTAAAAGGGCTATACAAATTCCTGTATATCAGGACTTTCCGATGGAGTCGATCCGATCGGTGGCCACTGCCCTACAAGGGGAGGATTGGTTAGCCGCGATCGACATCAAAGATGCTTATTTGCACATTCCCATCTTTCCAGTCCACCAAAAATTTCTACGCTTTGCAGTAGAAGGGCGCCATTTTCAGTTCAGAGCCTTACCCTTCGGTTTGGCCACAGCACCACGAGTGTTTACAAAAATTCTGGCCCTTTATTGGCCAATCTAAGAACACAAGGTGTAATGATAATGGCATATCTGGATGACTTATTGCTGATAGACCACTCAGTGAAAAAACTAGACGTGGTCGTTCACAAGACAATCAAGTATCTGGAATCTCAAGGTTGGATTCAGGCCAGAGAAAAATATTCTTGCCTCGAGGAAAGGTGTTGTCTTTGAAAGATTTGATCCACTTAGTGGGTACAAAAAAGACAGCCGTCCATACGCCTGTATATGAGGCTGCTGGGAAAAATGGTGGCATCATTCGAAGCAGTACCCTACGGTCAATTCCATTCAAGGAATTTGCAAGGGGCCATACTGTCAGCCTGGAACAAAAAAGTTCAGGCCCTAGACTTACAATGTCCTTGTCCCCTTCCGTTCGCAAGAGCCTCCGTTGGTGGTTGGTTCCCCAGAATCTGGAAAAAAGGAAATCCTTCAGTCCGATTTCTTGGAAGGTGGTCACTACAGATGCCAGCCTTATAGGCTGGGGAGCAGTACTGGAGCAATAGTCTCTCCAGGGCAGATGGTCGGATGCAGAAAAGGCCCTGCCCATCAATCTCTTAGAGATACGAGCAGCCCGGTATGCCCTAGTAGCATGGACATCCAAACTCCAAGGGTCCCCTGTCAGAACTCAATCAGACAATGCCACAGCAGTGGCATATATCAATCATCAGGGGGGCACCAGGAGTCGTGCAGCCCAGAGGGAAGTAAATTACATCCTGAAATGGGCAGAAAAATATGTCCCAGCCATATCTGCGGTATTCATTCCAGGAGTGGAGAATTGGAAGGCGGACTTTCTAAGTCGCCAGCAATTAGGCCCAGAGGAAGGGTCCCTTCACCCCGAGGTTTTCTGGACAATATGTCAGCGGTGGGGAACACCGGATGTAGATCTTCTAGCATCCAGATTCAACGCAAAGGGGGACAGGTTTGTCTCTCGGACAAGGGATCCCCTAGCTTGCGGCTCGGATGCCCTAGTGTTCCCTTGGGATCAGTTCAAGCTGATATATGCATTCACACCGCCACAATGGTTACCTCGATTACTCCGCAGAATCAGGGTAGAAAAGAAACAGTGATTCCGGTGGCTCCAGCGTGGCCCCGAAGAGCATGGTACGCGGAGATTGTAAAATATCAGTGGGGAGTCCTTGGACTCTCCCACATCGTCCGGACCTGCTTTCGCAAGGACCGATATACCACCCTTCCTTACCAGCCCTAGGTTTGACGGCATGGCTATTGAAGCCCACATTCTAAAAAAGAGAGGGCTCTCTAATGCTGTGGTATCTACCATGATCGATGCCAGGAAGCCGGTATCCAGGCAGATCTACTATAGAATCTGGAAGGCGTACATCGCCTGGTGTGAGGCCAGGAAATGGCATCCACGTAAATACGTAATAGGTAGGATTCTGGACTTCCTACAATGGGCTGTAGATAGAAAGCTTGCCTTGAGTACTATCAAGGGTCAGATTTCGGCCTTGTCAATATTTTTTCAAAGGCCCTTGGCTTCGCATTCACTAGTCAAAGCCTTTATACAAGGAGTGATGCGTATTAGTCCTCCGGTTAATATTCCCATATGTCCATGGGATCTAAACTTGGTTCTGTCGGTTCTACAAAAACAACCATTTGAACCATTACAGTATATTTCCTTGGTGCTTCTCACCAGGAAATTGATTTTTCTAGTAGCCAATTGTTCGGCTAAAAGAGTATCGGAATTAGCAGCTATGTCCTGTAAAGAGCCATATCTGGTTATCCATAAGGACAGAGTAGTGTTACGTCCTCATCCAGCCTTTCTTCCTAAGGTGGTATCGAGGTTTCATTTGAACCAAGATGTGGTTCTTCCTTCTTTTTTCCCCAAACCTACTTCGGTAGAGGAAAAGTTATTGCATTCTTTGGATGTAGTAAGAGCAGTTAAAGCTTATCTAAAGGCCACTGCTCAGATTCGCAGAACGGATACTTTGTTTATTCTGCCGGAAGGCCCCAGAAAGGGTCAGGCAGCGTCAAAATCTACTTTAGCCAAGTGGATTCGACAGGTCATAATACAAGCCTATGGCTTGAGAAGGAGACCGCCTCCGTTCAAAGTTAAAGCGCACTCCACGAGAGCAGTTGGAACTTCATGGGCAGTGCATCACCAGGCCTCCCTGGCTCAAATCTGTAAGGCCGCAACATGGTCTTCAGTTCACACGTTTACTAGGTTCTACCAGGTGGACGTTAGAAGTCAGGAGGATGTCGCCTTTGGGCGCAGTGTGTTGCAGGCCGCAAAAGATCCTCATGTCTGATAGCGCTCAGCTTATATATGGTGTATCCCCCCCCTCATTGGGCATTGCTTTAGGACATCCCATTAGTAATGACTATGTCGCTCTGTGTCCCGTGATGTACGAGAAAGAAAATAGGATTTTTATAACAGCTTACCTGTAAAATCCTTTTCTTGGAGTACATCACGGGACACAGAGCTCCCGCCCCTCTTTGGGGACACTTATTGCTTTGCTACAAAACTGAGGTGCTCCCGGATGGGAGGGGCTTATATAGGGGAGGGTACTTCCGGTTTTGGAAGTTGCCAGTGCCAGCACCTGACGGTATCTATATAACCCATTAGTAATGACTATGTCGCTCTGTGTCCCGTGATGTACTCCAAGAAAAGGATTTTACAGGTAAGCTGTTATAAAAATCCTATTTTTTGATGACTTGTAACCAAGAGGTCAACAAGTTCTGGTGGGTGTGGAGGAGGACCACCACGTCTCTGCTTTTGTCACTTCACAAGACCAAATGTTTGGACTATTTGTTATCTGCACTTTTTGTTGCATGTGGATTTGATTGTGAAGTTTAAGCAGTGCAGTCGTATATCCGTTATAAGGGGGTATTTGCTGCACATAGTTTTGGACTTCTAGGTCTGGCTGACGGCTGTTCTTCCGCAGCCACCCGAACCCCCCCCCCCCCCCCTGCTGTGTGTGGGTTTTATTTTATTCTATATTGTACGGAACTTTTTTATTGTTTGCTTGCGTGGGTTTAAAGGTAGTAGTGTTCATGTCTTTTTATAGAGCTGGCTTTGTGCACGGGTACGGTCATGGTGGAACAGAAAATGACGTTCAAAAAGCAATTACCACAAGGTTAGCTGAGCACAATTGTCTAACATGTCTTTTGTATGTAGTAGTATAACAGTATCCATCACTGATACCTCCTGAACCCAGTCATCAGATACTAATGTTCAATAAGAAGACCTGGGTCATTGCAGTTCATCCCAAAGGTGTTCAGTAGGGTTCAGGTCAGGGTTATGTGAAGGCCACTAGCGATCCTCTACACCAAATTTGTCGAACCATGTCTTTATGGAGCTGGCTTTGTACACAGGAGTACAGTCATGCTGGAACAGTAAATGACCTTCACCAAACCCATACCACAAGTCTGGCAGAACACAATTGTCCGTGTCTTTGTATGATGATGTATAGGGTTCCTCCAGAGGTTGCTAGAGGTTCCACGCGCAATTTCTGCCTCTCCATTAAGTTCCCACTGACACTATTGATCTTTTTGGCCATCTGTAAGGGGGGATTCTTGCCAATGACCACAAGAGTAAGGGACATTCTTCCCACTGATCACCAATGTAAGGAACATTCTTCCCACTGATCACCAATGTAAGGAACATTCTTCTCACTGATCACCAATGTAAGGAACATTCTTCCCACTGATCACCAATGTAAGGAACATTCTTCCCACTGATCACCAATGTAAGGGACATTCTTCCCACTGATCACCAATGTAAGGAACATTCTTCCCACTGATCACCAATGTAAGGAACATTCTTCTCACTGATCACCAATGTAAGGAACATTCTTCTCACTGATCACCAATGTAAGGAACATTCTTCCCACTGATCACCAATGTAAGGAACATTCTTCTCACTGATCACCAATGTAAGGAACATTCTTCCACTGATCACCAATGTAAGGAACATTCTTCTCACTGATCACCAATGTAAGGAACATTCTTCTCACTGATCACCAATGTAAGGAACATTCTTCTCACTGATCACCAATGTAGGGAACATTCTTCTCACTGATCACCAATGTAAGGGACATTCTTCCCACTGATCACCAATGTAAGGAACATTCTTCTCACTGATCACCAATGTAAGGGACATTCTTCCCACTGATCACCAATGTAAGGAACATTCTTCCCACTGATCACCAATGTAGGGAACATTCTTCCCACTGATCACCAATGTAAGGAACATTCTTCCCACTGATCACCAATGTAAGGAACATTCTTCCCACTGACCACCAATGTAAGGAACATTCTTCTCACTGATCACCAATGTAAGGAACATTCTTCCCACTGACCACCAATGTAAGGAACATTCTTCTCACTGATCACCAATGTAAGGAACATTCTTCTCACTGATCACCAATGTAAGGAACATTCTTCTCACTGATCACCAATGTAGGGAACATTCTTCCCACTGATCACCAATGTAAGGAACATTCTTCCCACTGATCACCAATGTAAGGAACATTCTTCCCACTGATCACCAATGTAAGGAACATTCTTCCCACTGACCACCAATGTAAGGAACATTCTTCCCACTGATCACCAATGTAGGGAACATTCTTCCCACTGATCACCAATGTAAGGAACATTCTTCCCACTGACCACCAATGTAAGGAACATTCTTCTCACTGATCACCAATGTAGGGAACATTCTTCCCACTGATCACCAATGTAAGGAACATTCTTCCCACTGATCACCAATGTAAGGAACATTCTTCCCACTGACCACCAATGTAAGGAACATTCTTCCCACTGACCACCAATGTAAGGAACATTCTTCTCACTGATCACCAATGTAAGGAACATTCTTCTCACTGATCACCAATGTAAGGAACATTCTTCTCACTGATCACCAATGTAAGGAACATTCTTCTCACTGATCACCAATGTAAGGAACATTCTTCTCACTGATCACCAATGTAAGGAACATTCTTCTCACTGATCACCAATGTAAGGAACATTCTTCTCACTGATCACCAATGTAAGGAACATTCTTCTCACTGATCACCAATGTAAGGAACATTCTTCTCACTGATCACCAATGTAAGGAACATTCTTCTCACTGATCACCAATGTAAGGAACATTCTTCTCACTGATCACCAATGTAAGGAACATTCTTCTCACTGATCACCAATGTAAGGAACATTCTTCCCACTGATCACCAATGTAAGGAACATTCTTCTCACTGATCACCAATGTAAGGGACATTCTTCCCACTGATCACCAATGTAGGGAACATTCTTCTCACTGATCACCAATGTAAGGAACATTCTTCCCACTGATCTCCACACTAATGTAACATGCGGTGTAGATATAGACATTTTAGCAGGGGTTCCCTGAGATAGGAAAGATTTCATGGGTCCCTCTGTGTTGAGAGAGGCTGCAGTAGTAGAAGAGTACCCATCACTGATGCCACCTGAACCCAGTCATTTGGAGGGGGACATCACCTAATTAATGGCCATGTAATCTTTTCATTCCTTTGTGTAGACTGCGAACATCTTCACTAAGAATGTTGGCTCTGATTCCGGAAGTGCTTTTCCCCGTTTCTCGCCTCGTCTGGGGCGATGTGTATTTGTTTGTGTGGAAAGCTACAATAAATTTGATCATCTCACATTTGTTACACGGGACTCGGCAGGCCTGGAATTACATTAGGGGAATGTTATTTGCCTCTTGGATCGTTTATCTCCAACTGCAAAGACACTCTGGGGAATATTAGCAGCTAATGACTGCCGATTTGGTTAAAGGGAATTCACCCAATTAGCTGTTTAATCATTTTAATATCAGATTTGTGTAAATTGGTAGTGGAATCGAAGGGCAGAATTAACCTTGTGTTTGATAAATTCAAGAAATGCTGAAAAAGTATCAATTTATCACCCATCTATTTGATGCTTTAGATTCGAAGGTAAAAACCCAGTCAGACCGCTTCTAATTTCTACGCCAAGTGGGGAAAACCAATTTCTTTTTGTCCCCATTGGTGCAATCCAAATAAAATCCCAGATAGGATGACATTTCATAAGATACAAGTCCCCTCTTCTCTTACTCATAATATTCCTTGGTGAAGGACCGTCTCTGCTATTGTGTCAAGATGGTTCCCTCCTCGGCTAAGTGGACATGATGAGACCCGATAGACAGATAGAGATCTGTCTGTCTCTCGCTCTCTCTCTCTCTCTGTCTGGTCTCTCTCTTTCTCTCTCTCTGTGTCTGGTCTCTCTCTATCTCTCTCTCTCTGTGTCTGGTCTCTCTCTCTCTCTGTGTCTGGTCTCTCTCTCTCTCTCAGTTCTGGTCTCTCTCCTCTCTCTCTCTCTCTCTGTCTGGTCTGGTCTCTCTCTCTGTCTGGTCTCTCTCTGTCTGGTCTCTCCCTCTCTCTCCCCTCTCTCTCCCTCCCCCCTCTCTCTCTCTGTGTGTCTGGTCTCTCTGTGTGTCTGGTCTCTCTGTGTGTCTGGTCTCTCTGTGTGTCTGGTCTCTCTGTGTGTCTGGTCTCTCTGTGTGTCTGGTCTCTCCTGTGTGTCTGGTCTCTCTCTGTCTGGTCTCTCTCTCTCTGTCTGGTCTCTCTCTCCCCTCTCTCTCCCTCCCCCCCTCTCTCTCTCTCTCTCTCTCTCTGTGTCTGGTCTCTCTCCTCGTGTCTGGTCTCTCTCTCTCTCTCTGTGTCTGGTCTCTCTCTCTCTCATCTCTCTCTCTCTGTGCCTGGTCTCTCTCTCTCTCTCTCTGTGCCTGGTCTCTCTCTCTCTGTGCCTGGTCTCTCTCTCTCTGTGCCTGGTCTCTCTCTCTCTCTCTCTCTCTCTCTCTCTGTGTCTGGTCTCTCTCTCTGTGTGTCTGGTCTCTCTCTGTGTGTCTGGTCTCTCTCTGTGTGTCTGGTCTCTCTCTCTGTGTGTCTGGTCTCTCTCTCTGTGTGTCTGGTCTCTCTCTCTGTGTGTCTGGTCTCTCTCTCTGTGTGTCTGGTCTCTCTCTCTGTGTCTGGTCTCTCTCTCTGTGTCTGGTCTCTCTCTCTCTGTGTCTGGTCTCTCTCTCTCTCTGTGTCTGGTCTCTCTCTCTCTCTCTCTGTGTCTGGTCTCTCTCTCTCTCTCTCTCTCTGTGTCTGGTCTCTCTCTCTCTCTCTCTCTGTGTGTCTGGTCTCTCTCTCTCTCTCTGTGTCTGGTTCTCTCTCTCTCTCTGTCTGTGTCTCTCTCTCTCTCTCTCTCTCTCTCTCTCTCTCTCTGTGTCTGGTCTCTCTCTCTCTCTCTGTGTCTGGTCTCTCTCTCTCTCTCTCTGTGTCTGGTCTCTCTCTCTCTCTCTCTCTCTGTGTCTGGTCTCTCTCTCTCTCTCTCTCTCTGTGTCTGGTCTCTCCTCTCTCTCTCTCTCTCTCTGTGTCTGGTCTCTCTCTCTCTCTCAGGTCTCTCGTGTCTGGTCTCTCTCTCTCTCTGTGTCTGGTCTCTCTCTCTCCTCTGGTGTCTGGTCTCTCTCTCTCTCTCTTGTCTGGTCTCTCTCTCTCTCTCTCTCTCTCTCTGTGTCTGGTCTCTCTCTCTCTCTCTCTGTGTCTGGTCTCTCTCTCTCTCTCTCTCTGTGTCTGGTCTCTCTCTGTGTCTGGTCTCTCTCTGTGTCTGGTCTCTCTCTGTGTCTGGTCTCTCTCTGTGTCTGGTCTCTCTCTGTGTCTGGTCTCTCTCTGTGTCTGGTCTCTCTGTGTCTGGTCTCTCTCTCTGTCTGCTCTCTCTCTCTCTCTCTCTCTCTCTGTGTCTGGTCTCTCTCTCTCTCTCTCTCTCTCTGTCTGGTCTCTCTCTCTCTCTGTCTGGTCTCTCTCTCTCTTCTGTCTGGTCTCTCTCTCTCTCTCTCTCTGGCTCTCTCTCTCTCTGGTCTCTCTCTGGTCTCTCTCTCTGTCTGGTCTCTCTCTCTCTGTCTGGTCTCTCTCTCTCTCTGTCTGGTCTCTCTCTCTCTCTCTCTGTCTGGTCTCTCTCTCTCTCTCTCTCTGTCTGGTCTCTC
>CM055128.1:1583484-1585984 GCA_029206835.1 Rana muscosa
TCTCTGTGTCTGGTCTCTCTCTCTCTCTCTCTGTGTCTGGTCTCTCTCTCTCTCTCGGTGTCTGGTCTCTCTCTCTCTCTGTCTGGTCTCTCTCTCTCTCTCTCTCTCTCTCTCTCTCTGTGTCTGGTCTCTCTCTCTCTCTCTCTCTCTGTGTCTGGTCTCTTCTCTCTCTCTCTCTCTCTGTGTCTGGTCTCTCTCTCTCTCTCTCTCTCTCTCTGTGTCTGGTCTCTCTCTCTCTCTCTCTGTCTGGTCTCTCTCTCTCTCTCTCTGTGTCTGGTCTCTCTCTCTCTGTGTCTGGTCTCTCTCTCTCTCTCTGTGTCTGGTCTCTCTCTCTCTCTCTCTCTCTCTCATCTGTGTCTGGTCTCTCTCTCTCTCTCTCTCTGTGTCTGGTCTCTCTCTTCTCTCTCTCTGTGTCTGGTCTCTCTCTCTCTCTCCTCTGTGTCTGGTCTCTCTCTCTCTCTGTGTCTGGTCTCTCTCTCTCTCTGTGTCTGGTCTCTCTCTCTTCTCTGTGTCTGGTCTCCTCTCTCTCTCTGTGTCTGGTCTCTCTCTCTCTCTGTGTCTGGTCTCTCTCTCTCTCTGTGTCTGGTCTCTCTCTCTCTCTGTGTCTGGTCTCTCTCTCTCTCTGTGTCTGGTCTCTCTCTCTCTCTGTGTCTGGTCTCTCTCTCTCTCTCTGTGTTGTCTCTCTCTCCTCTCTCTGTGTCTGGTCTCTCTCTCTCTCTCTCTGTGTCTGGTCTCTCTCCTCCTCTCTGTGTCTGGTCTCTCTCTCTCTCTCTGTGTCTGGTCTCTCTCTCTCTCTCAGTGTCCTGGTCTCTCTCTCTCTCTGTGTCTGGTCTCTCTCTCTCTCTCTGTGTCTGGTCTCTCTCTCTGTCTGGTCTCTCTCTCTCTGTCTCTCTCTCTGTCTGGTCTCTCTGTCTGTCTCCTCTGTCTGGTCTCTCTGTCTGGTCTCTCTCCTGTCTGTCTGTCTGGTCTCTCTCTGTCTGTCTGTCTGGTCTCTCTCTGTCTGTCTGTTCTGGTCTCTCTGTCTGTCTGGTCTCTCTCTCTGTCTGTCTGGTCTCTCTCTCTGTCTGTCTGGTCTCTCTCTCTGTCTGTCTGGTCTCTCTCTCTCTGTCTGTCTGGGTCTCTCTCTCTCTGTCTGTCTGGTCCTCTCTCTCCTGTCTGTCTGGTCTCTCTCTCTGTCTGTCTGGTCTCTCTCTCTCTGTCTGTCTGGTCCTCTCTCTCTCTGTCTGTCTGGTCTCTCTCTCTCTGTCTGTCTGGTCTCTCTCTCTCTGTCTGTCTGGTCTCTCTCTCTCTGTCTGTCTGGTCTCTCTCTCTGTCTGTCTGGTCTCTCTCTCTGTCTGTCTGGTCTCTCTCTCTGTCTGTCTGGTCTCTCTCTCTGTCTGTCTGGTCTCTGTCTGTCTGGTCTCTGTCTGTCTGGTCTCTGTCTGTCTGGTCTCTGTCTGTCTGGTCTGTCTGGTCTCTCTGTCTGTCTGGTCTCTCTGTCTGCCTGGTCTCTCTCTCTGCCTGGTCTCTCTCTCTGCTGGTCTCTCTCTCTGCCTGGTCTCTCTCCTCTGCTGGTCTCTCTCTCTCTGCCTGGTCTCTCTCTCTCTGTCTGGGTCTCTCTCTCTCTCTGTCTGGTCTCTCTCTCTCTCTGTCTGGTCTCTCTCTCTCTCTGTCTGGTCTCTCTCTCTCTCTCTGGTCTCTCTCTCTGGTCTCTCTCTCTCTGGTCTCTCTCTCTCTGGTCTCTCTCTCGGGTCTCTCTGGTCTCTCTCTCTGGTCTCTCTCTCTGGTCTCTCTGGTCTCTCTGGTCTCTCTCTCTGGTCTCTCTGGTCTCTCTCTCTCTCTGGTCTCTCTCTCTCTCTGGTCTCTCTCTCTCTCTCTGGTCTCTCTCTCTCTGGTCTCTCTCTCTCTGGTCTCTCTCTCTCTGTCTGGTCTCTCTCTCTCTCTGTCTGGTCTCTCTCTCTCTGTCCTCTCTCTCTCTGTCCTCTCTCTGTCTGGTCTCTCTCTGTCTGGTCTCTCTCTCTCTCTGTCTGGTCTCTCTCTCTCTGTCTGGTCCTCTCTCTCTCTCTGTCTGGTCTCTCTCTCTCTCTGTCTGGTCTCTCTCTGTCCTCTCTCTCTGTCCTCTCTCTCTCTGTCCTCTCTCTCTCTGTCCTCTCTCTCTCTGTCCTCTCTCTCTCTGTCCTCTCTCTCTCTGTCCTCTCTCTGTCTGGTCTCTCTCTCTCTGTGTCTGGTCTCTCTCTCTCTCTCTGTGTCTGGTCTCTCTCTCTCTCTGTGTCTGGTCTCCTCTCTCTCTCTCTGTGTCTGGTCTCTCTCTCTCTCTCTCTGGTCTCTCTCTCTGGTCTCTCTCTCTCTGGTCTCTCTCTCTCTCTCTGGTCTCTCTCTCTCTGGTCTCTCTCTCTCTCTGGTCTCTCTCTCTCTCTGGTCTCTCTCTCTCTCTGGTCTCTCTCTCTCTCTCTGGTCTCTCTCTCTCTGGTCTCTCTCTCTTGGTCTCTCTCTCTCTCTCTGGGTCTCTCTCTCTCTCTGG
>CM055128.1:1587407-1784757 GCA_029206835.1 Rana muscosa
TGTCTGGTGTCTCTCTCTCTCGCTCTGTCTGGTCTCTCTCTCTCTCTCGCTCTGTCTGGTCTCTCTCTCTCTCTCGCTCTGTCTGGTCTCTCTCTCTCTCTCTCTCTGTCTGGTCTCTCTCTCTCTCTGTCTGGTCTCTCTCTCTCTCTCTGTCTGGTCTCTCTCTCTCTGTCTGGTCTCTCTCTCTCTGTCTGGTCTCTCTCTCTCTCGCTCTGTCTGGTCTCTCTCTCTCTCTCGCTCTGTCTGGTCTCTCTCCTCTCTCGCTCTGTCTGGTCTCTCTCTCTCTCGCTCTGTCTGGTCTCTCTCTCTCTCGCTCTGTCTGGTCTCTCTCTCTCTCGCTCTGTCTGGTCTCTCTCTCGCTCTGTCTGGTCTCTCTCTCTCTCGCTCTGTCTGGTCTCTCTCTCTCTCTCGCTCTGTCTGGTCTCTCTCTCTCTCGCTCTGTCTGGTCTCTCTCTCTCTCGCTCTGTCTGGTCTCTCTCTCTCGCTCTGTCTGGTCTCTCTCTCTCTCGCTCTGTCTGGTCTCTCTCTCTCTCGCTCTGTCTGGTCTCTCTCTCTCTCGCTCTGTCTGGTCTCTCTCTCTCTCTCTCTCTCTGGTCTCTCTCTCTGTCTGGTCTCTCTCTCTGTCTGGTGTCTCTGTATCTCTCTCTCTGTCTGGTGTCTCTGTATCTCTCTCTCTGTCTGGTCTCTCGGTCTCTCTCTGTCTGGTCTCTCGGTCTCTCTCTCTGTCTGGTCTCTCGGTCTCTCTCGCTCTGTCTGGTCTCTCTCTCTCTCTCTCGCTCTGTCTGGTCTCTCGGTCTCTCTCTCGCTCTGTCTGGTCTCTCTCTCTCGCTCTGTCTGGTCTCTCTCTCTCTCTCTCTCTCTGGTCTCTCTCTCTGTCTGGTCTCTCTCTCTGTCTGGTGTCTCTGTATCTCTCTCTCTGTCTGGTGTCTCTGTATCTCTCTCTCTGTCTGGTCTCTCGGTCTCTCTCTGTCTGGTCTCTCGGTCTCTCTCTCTGTCCTGGTCTCTCGGTCTCTCTCTCTGTCTGGTCTCTCGGTCTCTCTCGCTCTGTCTGGTCTCTCTCTCTCTCGCTCTGTCTGGTCTCTCGGTCTCTCTCTCGCTCTGTCTGGTCTCTCGGTCTCTCTCTCTCGCTCTGTCTGGTCTCTCTCTCTCTCTCGCTCTGTCTGGTCTCTCTCTCTCTCTCGCTCTGTCTGGTCTCTCTCTCTCTCGCTCTGTCTGGTCTCTCTCTCTCTCTCGCTCTGTCTGGTCTCTCTCTCTCTCGCTCTGTCTGGTCTCTCTCTCTCTCTCGCTCTGTCTGGTCTCTCTCTCTCTCTCTCTCGCTCTGCCTGGTCTCTCTCTCTCTCTCTCGCTCTGTTTGGTCTCTCTCTCGCTCTGTCTGGTCTCTCTCTCTCTCTCGCTCTGTCTGGTCTCTCTCTCTCTCGCTCTGTCTGGTCTCTCTCTCTCTCGCTCTGTCTGGTCTCTCTCTCTCTCGCTCTGTCTGGTCTCTCTCTCTCTCTCTCGCTCTGTCTGGTCTCTCTCTCTCTCTCTCGCTCTGTCTGGTCTCTCTCTCTCTCTCTCGCTCTGTCTGGTCTCTCTCTCTCTCGCTCTGTCTGGTCTCTCTCGCTCTGTCTGGTCTCTCTCGCTCTCTCTGTCTGGTCTCTCTCTCTCTCTCTCTGTCTGGTCTCTCTCTCGCTCTGTATGGTCTCTCTCTCTCTCGCTCTGTCTGGTCTCTATCTCTCTCGCTCTGTCTGGTCTCTCTCTCTCTCGCTCTGTCTGGTCTCTCTCTCTCTCTCGCTCTGTCTGGTCTCTCTCTCTCTCTCGCTCTGTCTGGTCTCTCTCTCTCGCTCTGTCTGGTCTCTCTCTCTCTCTCGCTCTGTCTGGTCCTCTCTCTCTCTCGCTCTGTCTGGTCTCTCTCTCTCTCGCTCTGTCTGGTCTCTCTCTCTCTCGCTCTGTCTGGTCTCTCTCTCTCTCGCTCTGTCTGGTCTCTCTCTCTCTCGCTCTGTCTGGTCTCTCTCTCGCTCTGTCTGGTCTCTCTCTCTCTCGCTCTGTCTGGTCTCTCTCTCTCTCGCTCTGTCTGGTCTCTCTCTCTCTCGCTCTGTCTGGTCTCTCTCTCTCTCTCGCTCTGTCTGGTCTCTCTCTCTCTCGCTCTGTCTGGTCTCTCTCTCTCTCGCTCTGTCTGGTCTCTCTCTCTCTCGCTCTGTCTGGTCTCTCTCTCTCTCGCTCTGTCTGGTCTCTCTCTCTCTCGCTCTGTCTGGTCTCTCTCTCTCGCTCTGTCTGGTCTCTCTCTCTCGCTCTGTCTGGTCTCTCTCTCTCTCGCTCTGTCTGGTCTCTCTCTCTCTCGCTCTGTCTGGTCTCTCTCTCTCTCGCTCTGTCTGGTCTCTCTCTCTCGCTCTGTCTGGTCTCTCTCTCTCGCTCTGTCTGGTCTCTCTCTCTCTCTCGCTCTGTCTGGTCTCTCTCTCTCTCGCTCTGTCTGGTCTCTCTCTCTCTCGCTCTGTCTGGTCTCTCTCGCTCTCGCTCTGTCTGGTCTCTCTCGCTCTCTCTCTCGCTCTGTCTGGTCTCTCTCTCTCTCGCTCTGTCTGGTCTCTCTCTCTCTCGCTCTGTCTGGTCGCTCTCTCTCGCTCTGTCTGGTCGCTCTCTCTCGCTCTGTCTGGTCGCTCTCTCTCGCTCTGTCTGGTCGCTCTCTCTCGCTCTGTCTGGTCTCTCTCTCTCGCTCTGTCTGGTCGCTCTCTCTCGCTCTGTCTGGTCGCTCTCTCTCGCTCTGTCTGGTCTCTCTCTCTCTCTGTCTGGTCTCTCTCTCTCTCTGTCTGGTCTCTCTCTCTCTCTGTCTGGTCTCTCTGTCTGGTCTCTCTCTCTCTCTCTGTGTCTGGTCTCTCTCTCTCTCTCTGTGTCTGGTCTCTCTCTCTCTCTGTGTCTGGTCTCTCTCTCTCTCTGTCTGGTCTCTCTGTCTGGTCTCTCTCTCTCTCTGTCTGGTCTCTCTGTCTGGTCTCTCTCTCTCTCTGTCTGGTCTCTCTCTCTCTCTGTCTGGTCTCTCTCTCTCTCTGTCTGGTCTCTCTCTCTGTCTGGTCTCTCTCTCTCTCTGTCTGGTCTCTCTCTCTCTCTCTGTCTGGTCTCTCTCTCTCTCTCTGTCCTGGTCTCTCTCTCTCTCTCTCTGTCTGGTCTCTCTCTCTCTCTGGTCTGGTCTCTCTCTCTCTCTGGTCTGGTCTCTCTCTCTCTCTGGTCTGGTCTCTCTCTCTCTCTGGTCTGGTCTCTCTCTCTGTCTGGTCTCTCTCCCTCTCTGGTCTGGTCTCTCTCTCTCTGGTCTGGTCTTCTCTCTCTCTCTGGTCTGGTCTCTCTCTCTCTCTCTGGTCTGGTCTCTCTCTCTCTCTGGTCTGGTCTCTCTCTGTCTGGTCTCTCTCTCTCTGTCTGGTCTCTCTCTCTCTCTGGTCTGGTCTCTCTCTCTCTCTGGTCTGGTCTCTCTCTCTGTCTGGTCTGGTCTCTCTCTCTGTCTGGTCTCTCTCCCTCTCTGGTCTGGTCTCTCTCTCTCTCTGGTCTGGTCTCTCTCTCTCTCTCTGGTCTGGTCTCTCTCTCTCTCTGGTCTGGTCTCTCTCTGTCTGGTCTCTCTCTCTCTGTCTGGTCTCTCTCTCTCTGTCTGGTCTCTCTCTCTCTGTCTGGTCTCTCTCTCTCTCTCTGGTCTCTCTCTCTCTGGTCTCTCTCTCTCTGGTCTCTCTCTCTCTCTCTCTCTGGTCTCTCTCTGTCTGGTCTCTCTCTCTCTCTCTCTCTCTGTCTGGTCTCTCTCTCTCTCTCTCTCTGTCTGGTCTCTCTCTCTCTCTCTCTGTCTGGTCTCTCTCTGTCTGGTCTCTCTCTCTCTGTCTGGTCTCTCTCTCTCTGTCTGGTCTCTCTCTGTCTGGTCTCTCTCTCTCTCTCTGTCTGGTCTCTCTCTCTCTCTCTGTCTGGTCTCTCTCTCTCTCTCTGTCTGGTCTCTCTCTCTCTCTCTCTGTCTGGTCTCTCTCTCTCTCTCTCTCTGTCTGGTCTCTCTCTCTCTCTCTCTCTGTCTGGTCTCTCTCTCTCTCTCTCTCTCTGTCTGGTCTCTCTCTCTCTCTCTCTGTCTGGTCTCTCTCTCTCTCTCTCTCTGTCTGGTCTCTCTCTCTCTCTGTCTGGTCTCTCTCTCTCTGTCTGGTCTCTCTCTCTCTCTGTCTGGTCTCTCTCTCTCTCTGTCTGGTCTCTCTCTCTCTCTGTCTGGTCTCTCTCTCTCTCTCTCTCTGTCTGGTCTCTCTCTGTCTGGTCTCTCTCTCTGTCTGGTCTCTCTCTCTGTCTGGTCTCTCTCTCTCTGTCTGGTCTCTCTCTCTCTGTCTGGTCTCTCTCTCTCTCTCTGTCTGGTCTCTCTCTCTCTCTCTGTCTGGTCTCTCTCTCTGTCTGGTCTCTCTCTCTCTCTGTCTGGTCTCTCTCTCTCTCTGTCTGGTCTCTCTCTCTCTCTGTCTGGTCTCTCTCTGTCTGGTCTCTCTCTGTCTGGTCTCTCTCTCTCTGTCTGGTCTCTCTCTCTCTGTCTGGTCTCTCTCTCTCTGTCTGGTCTCTCTCTCTCTCTCTGTCTGGTCTCTCTCTCTCTCTGTCTGGTCTCTCTCTCTCTCTGTCTGGTCTCTCTCTCTCTCTCTCTCTCTCTCTGTCGTAGGTTGTTTGGTCAAGGAGTGAGACTAGCTACCAACCTTGATGTTTAATTCTCTACTATAATGGAGATAATGAGGGGAAAGTCCTGGGAGGAAACCTGGAGAGAGAAGTTTAGGAGAAGAGAACTTGGGGGTAAGAAGGTAGTTTGGGGATGTAATGGTGGAAAATGGGAGGATATCAGGGAGGGAGCCGAGGAGGATCTTCATCACTGGACAAGGAATCGGAATGTTCTTTACATTGGTCTTTGATTTCCTGTGACTGAATGGAGGTCAATGTCTGTAGACTGTAACCGTGGGGGGAAACATTTTTCTGGTCTATTCATCCCCCATTCTAAAGTGTCAGCTTTGGCTGAGACTCTTAAGCTGGCCATAGATTGAATCTCGGCCGAGATTGGCAGGCTGGTTGTACTGAAGTCAGTTCAACTACTAATTTCAGTACAACCAGCCTGTTGAATTTTTACATACAATTACTGCTGGTGGATATAGCGACCAGCAGTAATCATTGTGTTCTAAATAAGAACTGTGACCAGATGCCTAACATATCATGACTCCATCCCTCATATAGAACATACACAACCATTATTAGCCCATGGCCTGGAATGATTTACCCCTCTTCCTGACCAGGCCATTTTTTTTTTTTGCAATACGGCATTGCGTTGCTTTAAAGTGGTTGTAAACCCACTTTCTTTCTCGTACATCACGGGACACAGAGCGACATAGTCATTACTAATGGGTTATATAGATACCGTCAGGTGCTGGCACTGGCAACTTCCAAAACTGGAAGTACCCTCCCCTATATAAGCCCCTCCCATCCGGGAGCACCTCAGTTTTTTGCCAGTGTCTAAGGTGTTGGCCAAGCGGCTCGGATGCCTATCCAGAAAATTTCCAGCGGTAAAAATACGCTCTTGCCGGTTAAAAGCAGAGTTAGAGGTCCCTCTTTGAGAGGCCTGCTTCTCCAGTCCCTGGGGCATTGGCTGTGTAACAGTTCCGACGGCCTCCTCGGTCAAATCCCGGGGGTAAAAAACAGGGACAGTAGCAGGGTAATGAGAAACCCTGGGTCAGGGGAGGTACAAAACCTCCCCCAAAGTTAAATTCATTGAAGCCCCCACTCAGTCGGGTGGGGGGAGGACTCCAGTTGTTCGCAAGAGACCTGGCGGGACACGATCAAGACAGATAGGTGCTCTCCGCAGTAGGTTTGGGATACAGTTTGGAGTTAAAAGACTCTCCTCCTTCCCATTTTGAGGTCAAACGTGCCAAGGGATCCCCGGAAGAGAGAGTCCCTCCTGTTGGCACTAGAACAATTATTGCTCCAAGGAGTAATTATGGAGGTTCCCCTGGAAGAATGAGGGTTCGGGTTTTACTCAAACCTCTTTACAGTCCCGAAGCAAACGCGGACGGGAGGCCCATATTAATTCTAAAAGGGCTAAACAAATTCCTGCATATCAGGACTTTCCGATGGAGTGGATCCGATCGGTGGCCACTGCCCTACAAGGGGAGGATTGGTTAGCCTCGATCGACATCAAAGATGCTTATTTGCACATTCCCATCTTTCCAGTCCACCAAAAATTTCTACGCTTTGCAGTAGAAGGGCGCCATTTTCAGTTCAGAGCCTTACCCTTCGGTTTGGCCACAGCACCACGAGTGTTTACAAAAATTCTGGCCCTTTATTGGCCAATCTAAGAACACAAGGTGTAATGATAATGGCATATCTGGATGACTTGTTGCTGATAGACCACTCAGTGAAAAAACTAGACGTGGTCGTTCACAAGACGATCAAGTATCTGGAATCTCACGGTTGGATTATCAACCGAGACAAGTCAGCCCTAAAAACCAGTCAAAAGTCTGGAATACTTGGGGCTAGGGTTGGATTCAGGCCAGAGAAAAATATTCTTGCCTCAAGAAAAGGGGTTGTCTTTGAAAGATTTGATCCACTTAGTGGGTACAAAAAAGACAGCCGTCCATACGCCTGTATATGAGGCTGCTGGGAAAGATGGTGGCATCATTCGAAGCAGTACCCTACGGTCAATTCCATTCAAGGAATTTGAAAGGGGCCATACTGTCAGCCTGGAACAAAAAAAGTTCAGGCCCTAGACTTACAATGTCCTTGTCCCCTTCCGTTCGCAAGAGCCTCCGTTGGTGGTTGGTTCCCCAGAATCTGGGAAAAAGGAAATCCTTCAGTCCGATTTCTTGGAAGGTGGTCACTACAGATGCCAGCCTTTTAGGCTGGGGAGCAGTACTGGAGCAATGGTCTCTCCAGGGCAGATGGTCGGATGCAGAAAAGGCCCTGCCCATCAATCTCTTAGAGATACGAGCAGCCCGGTATGCCCTAGTAGCATGGACATCCAAACTCCAAGGGTCCCCTGTCAGAATTCAATCAGACAATGCCACAGCAGTGGCATATATCAATCGTCAGGGGGGCACCAGGAGTCGTGCAGCCCAAAGGGAAGTAAATTACATCCTGAGATGGGCAGAAAGATATGTCCCAGCCATATCTGCGGTATTCATTCCAGGAGTGGAGAATTGGAAGGCGGACTTTCTAAGTCGCCAACAATTATGCCCAGGGGAATGGTCCCTTCATCCCGAGGTTTTCCGGACAATATGTCAGCGGTGGGGAACACCGGATGTAGATCTGCTAGCATCCAGATTCAACACAAAAGTGGACAGGTTTGTCTCTTGGACAAGGGATCCCCTAGCGTGCGGCTCGGATGCCCTAGTGTTCCCTTGGGATCAGTTCAAGCTGATATATGCATTCCCACCGCCACAATTGTTACCTCGATTACTCCGCAGAATCAGGGTAGGAAAGAAACCAGTGATTCTGGTGGCTCCAGCGTGGCCCCGAAGAGCATGGTACGCGGAGATCGTAAAAATGTCTGTGGGGAGTCCTTGGACCCTCCCACATCGTCCGGACCTGCTTTCGCAGGGACCGATGTACCACCCTTCCTTACCAGCCCTGGGTTTGACGGCCTGGCTATTGAAGCCCACATTCTAAAAAAGAGAGGGCTCTCTAATGCTGTGGTATCTACCATGATCAATGCCAGGAAACCGGTATCCAGGCAGATCTACTATAGAATCTGGAAGGCGTACATCGCCTGGTGTGAGGCCAGAAAATGGCATCCACGTAAATACGTAATAGGTAGGATTCTGGACTTCCTACAATGGGCTGTAGATAGGAAGCTTGCCTTGAGTACTATCAAGGGTCAGATTTCGGCCTTGTCAATATTTTTTCAAAGGCCCTTGGCTTCGCATTCACTAGTCAAAGCCTTTATACAAGGAGTGATGCGTATTAGTCCTCCGGTTAATATTCCCATATGTCCATGGGATCTAAACTTGGTTCTGTCGGTTCTACAGAAACAACCATTGAACCATTACAGCATATTTCCTTGGTGCTTCTCACCAGGAAATTGATTTTTCTAGTAGCCATTTGTTCGGCTAAAAGAGTATTGGAATTAGCAGCTATGTCCTGTAAGGAGCCATATCTGGTTATCCATAAGGACAGAGTAGTGTTACGTCCTCATCCAGCCTTTCTTCCTAAGGTGGTATCGAGGTTTCATTTGAACCAAGATGTGGTTCTTCCTTCTTTTTTCCCCAAGCCTACTTCGGTAGAGGAAAAGTTATTGCATTCTTTGGATGTAGTAAGAGCAGTTAAAGCTTATCTAAAGGCCACTGTTCAGATTCGCAGAACGGATACTTTGTTTATTCTGCCGGAAGGCCCCAGAAAGGGTCAGGCAGCGTCAAAATCTACTTTAGCCAAGTGGATTCGACAGGTCATTATGCAAGCTTATGGCTTGAGAAGGAGACCGCCTCCGTTCAAAGTTAGAGCGCACTCCACGAGAGCAGTTGGAACTTCATGGGCAGTGCATCACCAGGCCTCCCTGGCTCAAATCTGTAAGGCCGCAACATGGTCTTCAGTACACACGTTTACTAGGTTCTACCAGGTGGACGTTAGAAGTCAGGAGGATGTCGCCTTTGGGCGCAGTGTGTTGCAGGCCGCAAAAGATCCTCATGTCTGATAGCGCTCAGCTTATATATGGTGTATCCCCCCCCTCATTTGGCATTGCTTTAGGACATCCCATTAGTAATGACTATGTCGCTCTGTGTCCCGTGATGTACGAGAAAGAAAATAGGATTTTTATAACAGCTTACCTGTAAAATCCTTTTCTTGGAGTACATCACGGGACACAGAGCTCCCGCCCCTCTTTAGGGACACTTATTGCTTTGCTACAAAACTGAGGTGCTCCCGGATGGGAGGGGCTTATATAGGGGAGGGTACTTCCGGTTTTGGAAGTTGCCAGTGCCAGCACCTGACGGTATCTATATAACCCATTAGTAATGACTATGTCGCTCTGTGTCCCGTGATGTACTCCAAGAAAAGGATTTTACAGGTAAGCTGTTATAAAAATCCTATTTTTCGTTTTTTTTTTTTTTTTCCCCCACCTACAAGAGAAAGGCATAATGATCTAGTATGACTAGCATATTAGCTCATTATGTACCACTTACCTTAGATCGGGGCCCCCAAAGCCGTCCTCGTCCCTCCATCTAGACGTATCCATCGCTGCGGCGATAGCCGGAATGTTAGTTCCAGGTATCGCCGCACCAGCCAATCACAGCGCCGCTCCGGCGCTGTGATTGGCCGGAGCGGCGAAGACGTGACTCTGCTTATGACCCGTCGAATTCGGCTACGTCGTCGAATACTGCGACCTAGCCAAATTTGTGAATGGGATTAACCCCATGCGCATGCGCGTGACGTCGCCGCATTTAAATGCAAATATCTCCTTAACCGTGTAGGTCTCAGAGATATTTAATGCACCTACAGGTAAGCCTTAATCTAGGCTTGCCTGTAGGTGTTTGTTTACAAAGTGGGTTTACAACCACTTTAACTGACAATTACGCGGTCGTGCGACGCTGTACCCCAAAAAATTGTCCTTTATTTTTTCCCCACAAATAGATTTCTTTTGGTGGTATTTGATCTCCTCTTCGGTTTTTATTTTTTGCGCTATAAACAAAAGACCAAATTTGAAAAAAATATTAATTTTTTTACTTTCTGATATAAAACGGGCAATAAAAAAAATTATAAATCTAATTTCTTCAATTTTAATACCATATGTATTCTGTTACATATATTTGGTTCAAAAAAAAAAACCTAATCGGCACATTGATTGGTTTGCGCAAAATTTATACCGTCTACAAACTATGGGATATATTTATGGAATTTTTTGCGGACCACTAACATTTTACATGCCTTATACACACAATACTCCGGCTCTCTGCCCCCTCCCCCTGGATCACACTGCTGCCTTATATACACACACAATACTCCGGCTCTCTGCCCCCTCCCCCTGGATCACACTGCTGCCTTATACACACAATGCTCCGGCTCTCTGTCCCCTCCCCCTGGATCACACTGCTGCCTTATACACACACAATGCTCCGGCTCTCTGTCCCCTCCCCCTGGATCACACTGCTGCCTTATACACACACAATTCTCCGGCTCTCTGCCCCCCTCCCCCTGGATCACACTGCTGCCTTATACACACACAATTCTCCGGCTCTCTGCCACCCCTCCCCCTGGATCACACTGCTGCCTTATACACACAATGCTCCGGCTCTCTGCCCCCCTCCCCCTGGATCACACTGCTGCCTTATACACACAATGCTCCGGCTCTCTGCCCCCCTCCCCCTGGATCACACTGCTGCCTTATACACACACAATGCTCCGGCTCTCTGCCCCCCTCCCCCTGGATCACACTGCTGCCTTATACACACACAATGCTCCGGCTCTCTGCCCCCCTCCCCCTGGATCACACTGCTGCCTTGTACACACACAATGCTCCGGCTCTCTGCCCCCCTCCCCCTGGATCACACTACTGCCTTATACATACAGTGCTCCGGCTCTCTGCCCCCCCTCGATCACACTGCTGCCTTATACACACACACACAATACTCCGGCTCTCTGCCCCCCTCCCCCTGGATCACACTGCTGCCTTATACACACAATGCTATGGCTCTCTCCCCCCCCCCCCCCCCTCCCAGTGATCACACTGCTGTCTTACAGACTCCTCATTGAATTTCACCTCCTTATCCAGACATGTGCTCCATGCTCCCTCACAGTCTGTGATCAGCTCTGCTATTGGAAGTTCTTCCTTCACCCCCCCCCCCACTCTTTGTGCTACTCCCAGCACCTCCCTCTGAGTTCCCAGGAGCCGGAACCACAGAGGAGGCATCAGGTATCAATGAGCATTGAGAAGACTGTAAACAACATTGGATGTTGTACATTCGCCAACTCCGGGGACCACCAAAATTTTCTCGTGGACCAATGATTGGTGACCACTGCTCTAGAAAGCTTTGTTGTTTTTTTTATGCTTTTTTTTTTTTTTTTTTAGGTCAAAGTTCTGTTTGTTTTTTAACTCTGTTTCCCCTTTCTGCACAGAGAGCGTTTACGAACGCACAGTATTGAGTCTTCTGGAAAATTAAAGCTTTCCCCGGAGCAGCATTGGGACTTCACAGCGGAGGACCTGAAGGACCTCGGCGAGATTGGGAGAGGAGCGTATGGATCGGTCAATAAAATGATGCACAATCCGAGTGGACAGATAATGGCCGTCAAGGTGAGCCGCCCTTCCTACAGAACCGACCGTTTATATAAACGTTCTTTTTGTGTAATAAATTCCCATCAATGCCTGACAGAGAAGGACCCATGTGAAGGTCTTCAGCTTAGACCATTCCATCGCGGGCCGCGTCCCATTCCATCGCGGGCCGCGTCCCATTCCATCGCGGGCCGCGTCCCATTCCATCTCGGGCCGCGTCCCATTCCATCTCGGGCCGCGTCCCATTCCATCGCGGGCCGCGTCCCATTCCATCGCGGGCCGCGTCCCATTCCATCGCGGGCCGCGTCCCATTCCATCGCGGGCCGCGTCCCATTCCATCGCGGGCCGCGTCCCATTCCATCGCGGGCCGCGTCCCATTCCATCGCGGGCCGCGTCCCATTCCATCGCGGGCCGCGTCCCATTCCATCGCGGGCCGCGTCCCATTCCATCGCGGGCCGCGTCCCATTCCATCGCGGGCCGCGTCCCATTCCATCGCGGGCCGTGTTTCTTTTCATCGCGGGCCGTGTTTCTTTTCATCGCGGGCCGCGTCCCATTCCATCGCGGGCCGCGTCCCATTCCATCGCGGGCTGCGTTCCATTCCATCGCGGGCCGCGTCCCATTCCATCGCGGGCCGCGTCCCATTTCAACGCGGGCCGCGTCCGCATTCCTGTTGCCCGCAAAGGTTGTATCTGTAAGACTAGATCCCCAGAACAACCCCCCCCCCCCTTAACTTGTGCTGCAGCGCAGGGTCTGGAGGAGGACCGGAGGCGGTCTGGAGTCAGCTGCCGAAGTCTGCCGACTGCTGAGACCAGGTGAAGGTGGAGATGATGGGGGAGGTGCAAGGGCCACATGAAATGATTTGGGGGCCCGTGAGCCTTGTGTTTGACACACATGGTTTGGACGGTTTAGTTTTTCAGCCTCTGGGAAAAGGATGAAGAGTGAATGAATTAGTGTATGGGGGAGGGGGAGGGGAGGGGGGAGGACGGAGGACGACACTGATCAGAACATGTACCGGCTTCTCAGGAAAATGTTTTCTCGGCTTTAATTGCTTTTTAACACATAAGCGCAAAATGATTTACCTGTACATTATTTCTTTTATCTTCGGATCTGTGGCGCACTCATCGCCGGCAACCCGTTACCGATCTCCGCTGGGACCCGCCGATAGTTCCCGAGGCAGACAGAACGGCGGTCTATGTAAACAAGGCAGATCACCGTTCTGTCAGAGGGGAAGATGGAGATCTTGTGTTTCTGCTAAGCAGGAACACGGATCTCTGCCTTCTCACAGTTGGTAAGCTCCCTAGGAACACATTTTAACCCTTTGATCGCCCCTGATGACTCCTCCTTGACCAGTGTCATTGGATATGGTATTGTATATACCCCCCCCCCCCCCTGTCCTAATAGTAATGGAAGGGTCCATATTGGGCGTGACACGGACATCAAACAGGTCCAGGACTTTCATTGGCTGAGGATCTTGCAGAGGTTGTAGCAATGGACCAGAAGGGGTGGCAGGAGAACCTGATTGGTGGTGTCTGACACCCCCCCCTGCTCTGTCCTTCTGACGCCCCCCCCCCGCTCTGTTGTCTCCTTCTTCTTCTGACTCCCGTTGTCTCCTCCTCCTCCTTCTGACCCCCGCTCTGTCCTGCTGACCCCCCCCTGCTCTGTTGTCTCCTCCTCCTCCTCCTCCTCCTCCTCCTTCTTCTGACCCCCGCTCTGTCCTCCTCCTTCTTCTGACCCCCCGCTCTGTCCTCCTCCCTCCTCCTTCTCCTTCTCCTTCTCCTTCTCCTTCTCCTCTGCCTTCCTTCCTTCCCTTCCTCCCTCCTCCTCCTCCTGCTCTGTCTTCCTTCCTTCCCTTCCTCCCTCTTCCTCACCCCTGTTTTCTCCTTCTTCTGTCCCGCAGAGGATCCGTTCCACCGTAGATGAGAAGGAACAGAAGCAGCTGTTGATGGATCTGGATGTGGTGATGAGAAGCAGCGACTGTCCTTACATTGTTCAGTTTTATGGGGCGTTATTCAGAGAGGTGAGTCCCCCCCCCCCCCCCCCCCCATCTTCATGACTGAGCCATATGGGGCGGGGTTCTAGTTGTCTGTCTGTGGGACCCGCAGGAAGTGGCGATGGATGGATGGCAGCAGAAGTTGTAGAGGAGGAAGAGGCTCACATGGACGATGTTGGCACAATATGTGAGACCGATGAACGATTTCATGTTTGTCACAAAATGATTTTGAATCTATAAACATGTACTTGTGTAATAAAAACCTTTTTACTGGACATCGGTCTCACATATGGTGCCAACATAGTCCCTGTGAGCCTCTTACAGTATAGTCCCTGTGAGCCTCTTGTAGTCCCTGTGAGTCTCTTGTAGTCCCTGTGAGCCTCTTGTAGTCCCTGTGAGTCTCTTGTAGTCCCTGTGAGCCTCTTGTAGTCCCTGTGAGCCTCTTGTAGTCCCTGTGAGCCTCTTGTAGTCCCTGTGAGCCTCTTGTAGTCCATGTGAGCCTCTTGTAGTCCATGTGAGCCTCTTGTAGTCCATGTGAGCCTCTTGTAGTCCATGTGAGCCTCTTGTAGTCCATGTGAGCCTCTTGTAGTCCATGTGAGCCTCTTGTAGTCCATGTGAGCCTTTTGTAGTCCCTGTGAGCCTCTTGTAGTCCCTGTGAGCCTCTTGTAGTCCCTGTGAGCCTCTTGTAGTCCATGTGAGCCTCTTGTAGTCCATGTGAGCCTCTTGTAGTCCCTGTGAGCCTCTTGTAGTCCATGTGAGCCTCTTGTAGTCCATGTGAGCCTCTTGTAGTCCATGTGAGCCTCTTGTAGTCCATGTGAGCCTCTTGTAGTCCATGTGAGCCTCTTGTAGTCCATGTGAGCCTCTTGTAGTCCATGTGAGCCTCTTGTAGTCCATGTGAGCCTCTTGTAGTCCCTGTGAGCCTCTTGTAGTCCCTGTGAGCCTCTTGTAGTCCCTGTGAGCCTCTTGTAGTCCGTGAGCCTCTTCCTCCTCTACAACATTTGATGGGACGAAGGCACTAATTCTACCTTCAGTACTTCCATGTTCAATAAACAGAAGCCCTAAAGAAGGGGTATTTGACGACCCCCCCCCCCCCCCGCCACATTTCTCCCAATTACCTGTACTGCCAGGGGGTATCATGAAATCAGGGGCCCCCAAAAATTGTTGAAACAAATGCAGGCAAGTAGGTGTGGCTTAAATTGCGCTACATATTGGGCGTGGCTTAAAGGGGGTGTGGTCAAATAGTCTTAGATGACTTTGTGCGGAATGTGTTCATGTTAAATAGGGAATGTGCGGAGAGGAGGGTAGGGCGGCGGGTGGGAGAGGAGGGTGGTAGAGAAGGGTAGGAAAGAGGGTGGAAGAGGAGGGTAGGTCGGCGGGTGGGAGAGGAGGGTGGGAGAGGCGGGTAGGTTAGGAGGGTAAGGCGGCGGGTAGGTTAGGAGGGTAAGGCGGCGGGTAGGGGAGGAGGGTAGGGCGGCGGGTGGGAGAGGTGGGTAGGGTAGGAGGGTAGGTCGGCGGGTGGGAGAGGAGGGTGGGAGAGGTGGGTAGGAGGGTAGGGCGGCGGGTTGGAGAGGAGGGTAGGGCGGCGGGTGGGAGAGGAGGGTAGGTCGGCAGGTGGGAGAGGTGGGTAGGAGGGTAGGGCGGCGGGTGGGAGAGGAGGGTAAGGCGGCGGGTAGGAGGGTAACGCGGTGGGTAGGAGAGGAGTGTAGGGTGGCGGGCGCTGACTTTTTTAATATTGGGACACTTGCCTGTCCGGGGATCCCGCCATGTCTCGGGCGCCGTTCCTCATAATGGAAAGTGGTGGTGAATCCTGCGAGGGGGCCGGACTTCCAGGAGAGCAGACAGAGGGGAACCTGATGAATGAGGTTTTGGAGTGAAATATAAATTCGAAGTGGAGATTTGTGACGTGGAACGTTTGGTTCTTCCAGGGCGATTGCTGGATCTGTATGGAGTTGATGGCGACCTCCTTTGACAAGTTTTATAAATATGTTTATAGTTCATTAGATGACGTCATTCCAGAGGAGATCCTGGGAAAAATCACTCTCGCTGTGAGTACATTTCCCATAATATAGAATGTTTTATCTCTAGGCAGTGATGTATATTTAGTTCTCAGTACACTAATCCAAACACTTTATACATTTTACCCATCTATATAGCTCTGACATATACCGCAGTGCTGTACGGAGATCACTGAGGACTCGTCATGGTTTATAATTTTCACTGATTGCTCAGCTGGTATATTTCTGGGTTATGGAAGGAGTCCTCCGTCATGCAGATGGTGCCCCTTTTGGTGGTTTCCTTTGTTATGGATCTAAACCAGCGGCCTCCAAACTTTGCTTGCTTTTATTTGGCCCTTGGGACATTATGATCCCCCCCCCCCCGCAAGGAACAGTGGGGAATAGTTCCTCTCACTGACGTCAGGACACGTTCTTCTCTCACTGGTCACAGCCCCCCACCCCCCATTAAGTTGTAAGGATAGTAAAGTGGGAATTTGGGGACCCCGATAAATCACGGTGGAGACGGACTGGTTTGGGAACTGTTAGTAATTATGAAGTTCTGATGCGCTCTGTCATGTGACCTGCGATTGGTCAGATTATATCTTCTGTAACCGAATGATTGTGCTGTGAGGTTAAAGTGATCACTATTGTTTTTTCTTTCTTTCTCCGGCAGACTGTGAAAGCGTTGAACCACTTAAAAGAAAACTTGAAAATAATTCACAGAGGTGAGCCAATGCTTTGTGAGAATATTGTCACATGACTTATTTTATTTATTTTCCCCCCTAGGAAAGGTTTAATTTTTCTACTTAATATCTGTTTATATAATAAAACAAGTTCCCTAAAAATCCAGATTAAATGTGATTTGGGAGGGACAGCAGTGCTTGTGTAAGAAAAGCGCTCTGAAGGATAATTCTCCCCTTTTTAGGGCCGGTTCACACCATCCCCCACGCGCGGCTCTGTGTGGCGCGGGGTCCCATGCGCGTTTCTGTGTGGCGCGGGGTCCCACGCGCGAAAACAAGTTGCAGCCAATTGATTTCAATGGCACCCATTCCAATCCTTGTGACAAAGTCGCAGCGACTATGGAAAAGTTCCTGCACTACTTTGATGCGACTTGAGTCCCAGAGAGTGTTGGGGCCCTTTCACATGTACAGATTCCGTCAGGATCCGTTCCTTAAACATCCGCTTGCTCAGCAGGGATCGCTCCTTTAATCCCCGCTCAGCCGGCGGATGACAGGGCGGTCCCTGCACACTGTCCGCTCTCCTCTATGGGGGGGGGGGGGACCGTCTGTCCGTGTTCATCCAATCCGCAGACGGATGGAAAAAATAGGATTTTCCTCCGTCTGCAGAAACGGAGCATAGCGGAGACAGATGAGATCGGATGTTCATCCCGCTATCCTATAGATACATGTGTGTCCGTTTTTCTATCCGAAAAAGGATGGATGAAAAACGGCCATACGGTCCGCATGTGTGAAAGGGGCCTTTTCTTTCTCGTACATCACGGGACACAGAGCGGCATAGTAATTACTATGTGGGTTATAGAGCTTACCTTCAGGTGATGGACACTGGCACACCCAAGACAGGAAGTCCCCTCCCCTATATAACCCCTCCTATACCGGGAGTACCTCCGTTTTTTCTGCCAGTGTCCAAGGTGTTGGCCACGGTTAAACATGTATTCATCTGGGCTTGTGTATAGGAGGTTCATTTTGGGCCTAAGCAAGCTATTCCGGATCCGTCCAAAGTGCTTCATAGCCAAACGGTCGGTACCAGGGCCTCGGCAAAGAAGAACAAGGTTTTGCCTGTAATGCCTCTCTTAGGAGGGCTGGACCCTGGAATCCAGTACTCTGGTCATACCCAAAACCAAGATGTTTCTGGCAGGGTGTTATACAGGTCCAGGGGAGTGGTGATCCTTGGGACCCCGGTCCCTGAAGGTCTACAGACATTGCCCGCCGTGAGGGGTGAAGTTTGGGCTTCTGTGCCAGAGTCCTGCGGTGTGGAGAAGGTAAGTGGAGATTCCTGTGGGACTTGGTTCTGCGGGGACCTTCGATACTAATGTGTTTTTTCTGCCTGTTACCTAACAGTTATTCCCGCTGGTCTATAGTTGCCTAATTGCTGATCCTGAAATTTGTTTCACATAGGATTTAAGACATCAGTGCTGTACCTGTTTTTATCCAGTAGAGGCCACTGTAGGATGTCTGTGGGCTGTTCCTCTTGTTAGTGTAAAGTCCAGACAGATAATGAGCTCTCGCTAAAGAGAAGCTGCATATTCTTCTGTCATACTTACCACAGCTCTGTCATCCTGCACTCTGTGTATAATCAAGCTCCTGGCTCCCTATTTTCCTACTTCCATGTGCTGCGCCGACGGCGCATACGTGCACGCGCGCACACTTAATATATGAAAAATGAGCCGGAAGGGGGCGGGGCTTGGCGGATGACGCTCCGTGCGCGCTTCTGCGCATGTGCGGGTGTCCTAGCCGGTTTAAAAGCGCAGTATTCTGTACAGCTGGCTGTGGAGTGGACAGAGCAAGGGCTTGGTGGTAACCAAAAACAGAGGCATACAGCAGGCGGTGATACAGGCATCCCCTAGAAAGGCACATTAGTAGGCACCAGCTGATATATGTAGCAGCAAGTGTGCTAGACTACAATCAGTAAGTGGTGCATTTGGCTATATATACCTCAGCTTTGGGCTTAGGAATATGCCGCCCAAGGGCTCTGGGACTAAAAGTCTTAGGAAGCAAAAGGGGTCTCCATCGGGCTCTGAGGACCTGGGGCATGCTTCTGCTGCACCAGCCTCCCCTGATAAATCAGAGGCTGGTACCCATAAGGAGCCCTCAGGAGTGCTAGGTGCTGCGGTTGCCCTCAGTTCACCTGCTAATGTGTATGTAACAGAGGGGGCTTTTGCCTCAGCTCTGGGAGAATTGGAGCAAAGATTGGCGGCATTAATCGCTTCTTCTCTACCAGAGAAAACGCGCCAGATCTCCATCTCCTCCGTCTGGGTACCTGTTAGCAGAACAACAGTCCCATGAAGGGATTGACCTGCCTGTGGGGGATCAGGCTGAGGATGATTCTGCCTCAAAAGAGTCGACAGTGGAGGAACCATTCTCAGCGTCACAAGCTAAGAGATTATTGGTCCAGTCCTTAACAGTCATGGTTCGATCGGCCTTTAAATTGCCTCTTTCTGAACCGTCGGCTACTTCTGTCTCCTCGCTGGGGGCTTTAAAAGCTCCACAGGCTAATTGTTCTTTTCCAGTCCATCCGTTACTGGAAGGACTTATTTATTGGGATTGGGAACTTCCTGATAAACTATTTAGTCCTCCTAAAAGGTTCTCAGTGATCTATCCTATGGAGGAGATGTTTACCCGAAAATGGAGTTTGCCCACAGTAGATGCGGCCATCTCCTGTGTGAATAAGTCATTGACATGTCCAGTGGATAATGTTCAAGGATCCGATGGATAAGAAATTGGAATCCTTGCTAAAGTCTGCTTTTTCTACTGCCTGGGCTGTAACACAGCCAGCTGTAGCAGCTATTGGTGTTTGCCAAGCTTTAAAGGATCAGATGAAACTGGTCTTAAGGGATTTACCAGATCAGCAGGCTCATGATTTGGCTGATTTGCCTAGAGCATTATGCTTTGCGATTGACGCCATCAAAGATTCGATCCATCGGGCCTCCCGCTGTCGCTAGTTCACATGCGTAGGCTTCTTTGGTGAGCGCCTTTTTGGCGAAGACCTGGATAAATATATCCACAAGATTTCCAGCGGTAAAAGTACCCTTTTGCCGGTCAAGAAGAGGTTTAGAGGTCCCTCTTTTAAGAGGCCTACCTCTCCAGTCCCGGGGACGTCTGCCTCTAAGCAGTTCCGACTGACTCCCCAAGCAAATCCCAGGGGTAAAGCTCAGGGACAGGCACAGGGAAATAAAAAACCCTGGAACCGAAGAGGTACTAAACCGGCCTTCAAATCAGTCCTATGAAGGGCTGCCCCCACTCAAGCGGGTGGGGGGAAGACTTCAGTTCGCAGAGACTTGGAGAAGGACGATCAGAGACAGATGGGTGCTCTCCACAGTAACTCTGGGATACAAATTGGAGTTAAAGGAGTTTCCTCCTCCCCACTTTATGTGGTCAAACGTGGCAAAAGATCCGTTAAAGAGAGGTTCTCTCCTTTTGGCGTTAGACCAACTGTTGCTCCAAAGAGTGATTGTGGAAGTTCCTATGAAGGAACGAAGTTTGGGATTCTACTCAAATCTATTCACAGTGCCAAAGCCAAACAGGGACGTAAGACCCATATTGGACCTCAAAGGTTTAAACAAATTCCTGAACATCCGGTCCTTTCGGATGGAGTCAATACGGTCAGTAGCCACTACCCTGCAAGGGGAAGAGGGGTTAGCTTCCATAGACATCAAAGATGCCTATCTGCACGTTCCCATTTTTCCGAGCCATCAAAGATTTCTACGCTTTGCGGTAGAAGGGCGCCATTTTCAATTCGTGGCATTACCTTTCGGTCTGGCCACGGCACCACAGGTGTTCACAAAAGTTCTGGCCCCTCTGTTGGCCCATCTAAGAACCCGAGGTGTGTCGATTATGGTGTACCTAGACGACCTATTATTGATAGATCACTCAGCTGCCAAGCTAAAGATGGTGATCCAGGACACGATCAGGTATCTGGAGTCTCACGGTTGGATCATCAACGTGAACAAGTCAGCCTTGCATCCAGTAAAAAGTCTGGAATACTTGGGGCTACGTATAGACTCAGACCAGAAGAAGATTTTATTGCCCCAGGGAAAGTTGTCCTCTTTGAGGGACTTGATCCACCTGGTTTGTACAAAAAGACAGCCGTCCATACGCCTGTGCATGCGGCTGCTGGGGAAGATGGTAGCTTCGTTCGAAGCTGTGCCATATGCCCAGTTCCATTCAAGGAAATTGCAAAAGGCCATACTTTCAGCATGGAACAAGAAGGTTCAGGCCCTGGACCTTCCGATGCCCCTGACTCCTTCAGTTCGGAAAAGTCTTGGTTGGTGGTTGGTGCCCCAAAATCTGCAAAGGGGGAAATCCTTCAGTCCAATTTCCTGAAAGGTGGTCACTACAGACGCCAGTCTTGTAGGCTGGGGGGCAGTGGTGGGGCAATGGTCTCTTCAGGTGAGATAGTCAGATGCAGAGAAGACCCTAGCCATCAGCCTTTTGGAAATTTGGGCGGCTCGGTATGCCCTAAAAACATGGACATCCAAGCTTCAGGCGTCCCCTGTCAGGATTCAATCGGACAATGCCACAACAGTGGCATATGTCAATCACCAGGGGGGCACCAGGAGCTGTGCAGCCCAGAAAGAGGTGAACCGCATCATGAAGTGGGCAGAAAGGAATGTTCCATGCATATCCGCTGTATACATTCCAGGAGTGGAAAATTGGAAAGCGGACTTCTTGAGTCGCCAACAATTATCCCCAGGGGAATGGTCCCTTCATCCCGACATTTTCCGAGCAATATGTCAATGGTGGGGAACACCGGACGTAGATCTGCTAGCATCCAGATTCAACGCAAAGCTGGACAGATTTGTGTCTCGGACAAGGGACCCCCTCGCTTACGGCTCGGATGCCCTGGTGTTCCCGTGGGATCAGTTCAAACTGTTATACGCATTCCCGCCGCTACAGTTGTTACCTCGACTCCTCCACAGGGTCAGGTTGGAAAAGAAACCAGTGATACTGGTGGCTCCAGTGTGGCTCCGAAGATCCTGGTACGCGGAGATTGTAAAATTGTCTGTGGGGAATCCTTGGACCCTTCCACGTCGTCCGGACCTGCTTTCGCAAGGACCGATATACCACCCTTCCTTACTAACTCTGGGTTTGACGGCCTGGCTATTGAATCCCACATTCTAAAAAAGAGAGGTCTCTCTAACTCTGTGGTGTCTACTATGATCAATGCCAGGAAGCCGGTATCTAGGCATATCTACTATAGAGTTTGGAAAGCCTACGTTGCTTGGTGTGAGGCCAGAAAATGGTATCCACGTAGGTACATTATAGGCAGAGTTCTGGACTTCCTGCAGTGGGCTGTAGACAGGAGATTAGTCTTAAGTTCTATCAAGGGTCAGGTTTCAGCCTTGTCGATACTTTTTCAAAGGCCCCTGGCTTCTCATTCTCTTGTTAAATCCTTTCTGCAAGGGGTGACGCGCATTAACCCACCGATTAAAGCTCCCATATGTCCATGGGACCTAAACTTGGTTCTTTCAGTTCTTCAGAAGCAACCATTTGAACCCCTGCAGCACATTCCCTTGGTACTTCTCACCAGAAAATAGATTTTTTTGGTAGCCATATCTTCGGCCAGAAGAGTGTCGGAATTGGCTGCTATGTCCTGTAGGGAGCCATACTTGGTTATCCACAAGGATAAAGTAGTTCTACGTCCTCATCCAGCCTTTCTTCCTAAGGTGGTAACGAGGTTTCATTTGAACCAAGATGTGGTTCTTCCTTCCTTCCTTCCTTTTTTCCTAAGCCTACCACCTCGGTAGCAGAAAAGTTATTACATTCCTTAGATGTAGTAAGAGCAGTTAAGGGCTATCTGCGAGCCACTGCTCAGATTAGGAAAACGGATGCTTTGTTTATTCTGCCGGAAGGCCCCAGAAAAGGGTCAGGCAGCTTCGAAATCCACTTTGGCTAAATGGATTCGACAGGTCATTGTTCAGGCCTATGGCTTGAAAAGAAGATTGCCATCGTTCAAAGTTAGGGCGCACTCTACGAGAGCAGTTGGTACTTCATGGGCAGTGCATCACCAGGCCTCCATGGCCCAGATCTGTAAGGCCGCAACTTGGTCTTCAGTTCATACATTTACTAGGTTTTACCAGGTGGATGTGAGAAGTCAGGAGGATGTCGCCTTTGGGTACAGGGTGCTGCAGGCTGCAATAGATCCTCTTGTCTGATGGCGCACAGCTTATGGTGTTTCCCTCCCCTCATTTGGGCATTGCTTTGGTACTTCCCACATAGTAATTACTATGCCGCTCTGTGTCCCGCGATGTACGAGAAAAAAAATAGGATTTTTATAACAGCTTACCTGTAAAATCCTTTTCTTGGAGTACATCACGGGACACAGAGCTCCCACCCCTCTTTTGGGGACACTTATTGCTTTGCTACAAAACTGAGTTACTCCCGGTATAGGAGGGGTTATATAGGGGAGGGGACTTCCTGTCTCGGGTGTGCCAGTGTCCATCACCTGAAGGTAAGCTCTATAACCCACATAGTAATTACTATGCCGCTCTGTGTCCCTTGATGTACTCCAAGAAAAGGATTTTACAGGTAAGCTGTTATAAAAATCCTATTTTTAGTCGCACAACTTTGGAGTCGCACTCGTGGGAACGAAGCTTAATACCGTTGCTCTGATTCCTTTAGAAAACAATTCCATTAGCAACCATGAAGACAATGTATGTGATGGGGCGGGGGATGGGGCAGGGGCGGCTAACCAAGAGCAATAGCTGATGGTAAACTGGCTTCTACTTTTCTTCCTCCCATTAGACATCAAACCTTCAAATATCCTTCTGGACAGGAATGGAAATATTAAGCTGTGTGACTTTGGCATCAGCGGGCAGCTTGTGGACTCCATCGCCAAGACTAGGGATGCCGGCTGCCGGCCGTACATGGCGGTGAGTAGCCGTGTCTGGTGTGTGATGTCTCATGAAGGATCCTCTGTGGTGCGGTTTGGTGATCGGGTTTTAGTGGAAGGTGGAGCTCTGGCGGCGTTTAAGGGGGCGCTGGTGTAAGGGGGAGACCCTGGTGAAAGGGGGAGCTCTGGCGGGGGACCCTGGGCAGAGGGGGAGCTCTGGTGGTGGGGGGGCGCTTGTGTAAGGGGGAACTGTGATGTACAATGTGTTTAGAAAACTCATTTACTCTTTCGTCCATGGACCGACACAGCTTCTCTATTGACAAAGTGGGTATTATCCGTTAATTAGGAGTGACTAGGCAGAAAACTTGTAAAAAGTGTTGCATCACACCTTCTACAGTACCGCCCAGGGGGCGGACCCTCTGGGTATATCCCCTCAGTCTGCATCTGGCAGATCAGTTTTTTTCTGTCTAGCAAGGAGTAGGACATTGGCTCCCTTCGGGCCCATTGGTCCGGAGGAAAAATATATTTTTTTGCTACATTTTTTTTTTGATTCATGCGATCTTCGATCAATTGCCGACTGGGTGACAGGCTGGATCCTCGATCTTTGTAGTCTCCCCAGTTTAGGCCATTGAGCATGTGCCGACCCTAGCTACGCGCTAGGTTTTCCACGACATGCCCGTTGCTCCATGGGTGGCCGGTGAGCCTACGCTCCAGGGCCTGCATCGGACCGCTCAGGTTCGGCTGACCTTACGGCCGAGTCGCAGCAGCCTGGCCGGTGAGCTTACGCTCCAAGGCTTAAAGGGAAACACAAAGACATTTCAGTTCCCTTTGTGTTTCCCTTTGTGCTATTTCAGATCTCTTCTATCTGTCAGCTGGCAGCCTTCTTTGCGGATGAGCTATGTTGTAGAAACTTATGGACTTATATGTTATGGACTACAAACAGCCATCATTCCTCATATTATTTTGTCATTTTCCCTCTGTCCCTATATTAGTCTATTCACCTACCTGTATCTGGAGTGCGCTTGGTTAACCCCTTGTGTTGTATACGCTCCAAGGCTTGCATCGGACCGCTCAGCTTCGGCTGACCTTACGGCCGAGTCGCAGCAGCCTGTCCGGTGAGCGTCACGCTCCAGGGCATACATATGATCGTCCCCTTGGGTCCAATCACAGCATGCCTGGCCAACAGTCACCTTCCGTGCACGGACGATGATCTGTTTGGAATGTCTTCCAGCATGATACATGCAGGATAGGTAAGTAAACTCCCCTGCCTCGGCTGGGTGATTTGGCTGGACATTCCTAGAGAGACCAAGTAAGTGGTTGTGGCCCATTTCTTCCCACTCTCCCTGCCTTTCCCTCCTCTCTGGGCTTCTAGCTAAAGGTTGCTGGGTGCTGGGGGTCACCTAAGGGGTTCCACTGGAGCGGGGCTGGCTGTAACATTTAAAAGACATGTCATTTCTGCTTACCTGTGTGTGTGTGCTTCCTCCTCCATGCTGTCGGCGGCCATTTTGCGGTGGTCCATGCCGGGTTCGGCCTCTAGTGACTGCCCGGCGGCCATCTTCCTGTGGTTTCAGCGCCATTTTCTTCTAGTTCCACACCCACTGGCCTCTATCAACTGATCGGCGGCCATGTTTGTAATGATCCACGCTGTATGTATATATTGCCGTTCGGCGGCCATCTTTTTGTGGTCTACGGCTGCTTTGGCCTCTATCTTCGGCTCGGCGGCCATTTTCTTAGAGCCCACATTATCTTCCATACAGACGTTTTGGCGGCCATTTTGCGAGAGTCTCCGGCCTCTAGGGTGCATTACACTGGCGGGAAAAATTCACACAGGAAGCGCTGATAAAAGAAGCAGACTGACACAGCAGCAGTGGGACAGCATCACAGGCGCAGCACACGGCAGCATAGCAGTACCGGTCCAGGGTGGTGAGTCCTCTGGGTGACCCAGCATCTCGGCAGCGCAGGAGGGTGGCCTATTGATATCTTGCCTGGAGCCCTGTGAGTGTCAGCGTGTGGTCAGCATGGCATCTGAGCCAGATGTCTTCTCCCCTGAAACACCAGATTTAGCAGCTGGTGCCCCTGAGGTGTCTATGGACGCTATGTCAGCAATCCTAGAGGCGTTTGCTGCCAGGGTGGAAGCAGCACACGGGAATACAGGGGATAGTAAACGCCCCCGTCCCCTGCAAGCTTCTGGGGATAATTCTGATGCAGAACCAGGTCCAGCTACGGCTCAGGGCCCAGATTCTGACGCATCAGAGACTGCAGACCGTGACCGATCGGACAGTGAGGATGACTCCAAGTCCAGGTCAGTATGCAAGACGGCTTTGGTATCTGACCTTATTACTGCAGTGCGGGATATGCTAAAGTTGGAAAATACTGCAGAAGCAGCAGAGACTCCAGTCCACTTTGGGTTTCCTAAAGCTGCCCGCACTGCTAAGGTGTTCCCTTGTGTGTCTTATTTTGATAAACTCTTATACAAGGAATGGGAGAACCCACTGAGGGTCTTTACAGCCCCAAAGAGGTTTGCAGTACAGTACCCCTTTGAGGAGAGTTTTCTGAAGAAATGGACCTCTCCCCCTATAGTGGACCCTTCGGTGTCCAGACTTAATAGAGCCACCACTATTCCAGTAGAAGGGGCTCCTGTTTTCAAGGACCCTGTGGATAAGAAGGCTGAAGCACTCGCTCGCTACCTATACTCAGCGGTAGGCTCGGCAGTACGCACGGCATTGGCGGGGGCCCTAGTGTCTCAGACACTTACTGAATGGGCAAAATTGCTACTCCAGGGGTTAAGGAGCGAGATGCTCCTCCTGACGAGATAACATTGGCCGACCAATTGGTCCAGGACCTTAAGTTTGTCTGCGAGTCAGACATGGATACTATTCCCCTGCTGTTAAAAGCTTCAGTTTATGCAGTAGCAATACGCCGCCTGATCTGGCTAAAAGGCTGGTCTGCGGACCAGACCTCCAAGAAAGCCCTGTTGGATCTGCCTTTTAAGGGCGACAGACTTTTTGGGGCCTCTATGGATGACATCATCAAGGATGCCACAGGAGGTGAAAGCACTTTGCTTCCCCAAACTAGCAAGGGTAAGGGACCACGCCAAGGGCAAGGGCCCTCCTTTACTGCATGCAAGCGTTTTTTTCGTCCCCCCTAGGGCGATGGGGAAAAGACCCCAGGCCGACAAGGCGCCTGCCCAAGGACAAAAGCGCCCTTGGTCCCGCAAACCCAACAAGCCTGTGGACAAATCTGCGTCCGCATGAAGGTCCGCCCCCACCCAGCTCTCGGGTGGGGGGACGTCTTCGCAAATTCACGACTCAGTGGACAGCTCTAGTCTCCGACAGGTGGGTTTGCGAAGTAATCTCCTCAGGCTACAAGATAGAAATTCTATCTTGTCCACCAGACAGATTCGTCACCTCCAATCTCCAGCTACTACCGACCCGTTGGGAGGTCATGTATGGGGCGGTCCAGGGTCTACTGGAACGCGGGGTAGTTATTCCAATTCCAGAACAGGAACGGGGTCAGGCTTTTTTACTCCAATCTGTTCATTGTGCCGAAGAAGGAGGGGGTTCATCCAATCTTGGATCTCAGAGCCCTCAATTGCTTTGTGAAGGTGTAAAGATTTTGGATGGAGTCGGTTGGATCTGTAGTCATGGCTATCCATCCGGGGGACTTTCTGGCCTCCTTGGACATCAAGGACGCATACCTGCATGTCCCCATATACTCCAGACACCAGAGGTTTCTGCGATTTGCTATCGGGAAGAACCACTAACAGTTTGTGGCCCTCCCGTTTGGCCTTGCCTCAGCACCCAGGATGTTCACCAAGGTGCTCGCTCCGATTCTGCCACTTCTAAGACAGCGGGGTATCGCTATCGTGGGCTACTTGGACGACCTCCTTCTGAAGGCCCCTTTAAGCTCAGAATTAGAGGTAAGCGTGTCCATTACCTGTAAGACACTTTGAGACTGTGGTTGGATACTAAACACGCAAAAGTCAGTATTGGTGCCCACTCAACGCCTAGTGTACCTGGGGTTGATTCTGGATTCCTCAGAGGCAAAGGTATTCCTCCCTGTGGAGAAGTTGCAGACCCTCCGGGCTGCAGTACGGCAGCTGACTTCCAGGAATTGGTCGTCACTCCGTTTTTGCATGCGAGTGTTGGGCCTCATGGTAGCCTCTTTGGAGGCGGTCCCATATGCTCAATACCACACTCGAGTGTTACAGAAGGAAGTTCTGTCCAGATGGAACAGATGTCCATCATCTCTGGATTATCAAATCCGAGTGAGCCACCTAGTCAGGGGATCCCTGGTATGGTGGCTGACAGCACTGGCTCTAATGGCCGGGAAGTAATTTCTTCCGGTTTCCGGGGGGGGTCTGGGGTGTTCAGTCGGCGCAAGGTCGCTGGACCCCAGAGGAAGCCCTCCTGCCGATCAATGTCCTGGAGATCCGTGCGATCAAGCTGTGCCTCTTCAAATGGTCTCAGAGGCTACAAGGGCGTCCATTCAGGATCCAGTCAGACAACGCCACAGCAGTGGCATATGTCAATCATCAAGGAGGAACAAGAAGCTCAGCTGCAGCATCGGAGGTCGCTCGCATCCTGAAGTGGGCAGAGAGGAGCGTACCGGCACTGTCGGCCGTGTACATTCCGGGTGTGGAGAACTGGCAGGCGGACTACTTGAGCCGCCAGATGCTGGACCAGGGAGAATGGTCCTTACACCCGGAGGTGTTCCAACTCCTCTGCCAAAGATGGGGCACACCAGACGTAGATCTTCTGGCTTCCCGACTCAATCAGAAGGTATTGAGGTTTGTGGCCCGGTCAAGAGACCCATGGGCAGACGCAACGGACGCGTTGGTGGCATCGTGGGGTCAGTATCGGCTAATCTATGCCTTCCCTCCCTTAAGGCTTCTTCCTCTTTTGCTCCGCAGAGTGGAGGCAGAGGGAATTCCAATGATCCTAATCACTCCAGATTGGCCTCAGCGTCCTTGGTACGACGATCTAGTACGTCTGGTAGCAGACGTCCCCTGGCGCCTACCACTACGGAAGGACCTGCTATCGCAAGGTCCCATATTCCATCCTGCTTTACAGTCATTGGCTTTAACGGCATGGCTGTTGAGAACCAGGTACTGAGAGATCGGGGCCTGTCAGACTCAGTAATCTCTACTATGAGAAGTGCTCGAAAACCGTCCTCTAGGAAGGTTTATCACCGCACTTGGAAGGCCTACATCTCCATGTGTGAGGAAATGAAATGGCATCCGCGTACCTATTTGGTTTCCAGAATCCTGCTGTTTTTACAGCATGGGGTGGACCAAAGGCTTGCCTTAAGTACTATTAAGGGACAGATATCTGCCCTGGCTGTCTTTTTTCAGCGACCCCTGGCGGCTCTCTCTTGTGTGAGTACATTTGTGCAGGGGGTTCGACATGTGGCCCCTCCGGTCCGCCCCCGTTACCTCCGTGGGACTTGAACCTGGTCCTCTCGGTGCTTCAGACGGCACCGTTTGAGAATATTAGAGATATTCCCCTGTTGACACTTTCTCGAGTCTCTGAGCTGGCAGCACTGTCCTGCAAGGCTCCCTATTTGATTTTCCACAAGGATAAGGTGGTGCTGCGGCCGCAGCCTTCCTTTCTTCCGAAAGTCGTTTCGGCTTTTCATCTCAATGAAGACATTGTACTTCCATCCTTGTGTCCTCAGCCGTCGAATCCTAAGGAGTCGGCGTTGCATTCCTTGGACGTTGTCCGAGCTTTGAGAGTATACCTATCTGCTACTTCCCTGTTCCGGAAGTCAGACTCACTGTTTGTTTCGGTGGCTGGTCCCAAGAAGGGCCAAGCAGTCTCGTCGGCCACCATCTCTAGGTGGATCCAACAGTAATCCAGGCTTACGCCTTAAAGGGTCAGGCGCCCCCCTTTCCTGTCACGGCGCATTCGACCAGGGCAATAGGTGCCTCTTGGGCTTTCCGACATCAAGCGTCTGTTTCCCAATTATGTAAAGCGGCGACTTGGTCGTCCGCTCACACTTTCACAAAATTCTACAAAGTTGATGTAGGTGCATCTTCGGATGCCTCTTTCGGCCGCAAGGTTTTACAAGCGGCTGTTTAGAGTTGCAACTCCTCCGTTGGAGGAGTGCTGTTTTGTGTTTTGGGGTGAAGTTTATTTTTATGCTGTTACCACCCCTCGTTTTTTCTCTGACACTGCTTTGGGACGTCCCACTTTGTCAATAGAGAAGCTGTGTCGGTCCATGGACGAAAGAGTAAATAGGATTTTTTACTCACCGTAAAATCCTTTTCTCTGAGTCCATGGACCGACACAGCACCCACCCCTCCTTTTAAGTTTGTACTGCTTTTTGACGAACTGATCTGCGAGATGCAGACTGAGGGGATATACCCAGAGGGTCCGCCCCCTGGGCGGTACTGTAGAAGGTGTGATGCAACACTTTTTACAAGTTTTTCTGCCTAGTCACTCCTAATTAAAGGATAATACCCACTTTGTCAATAGAGAAGCTGTGTCGGTCCATGGACTCAGAGAAAAGGATTTTACGGTGAGTAAAAAATCCTATTATTTTATATTCGGGCTGTGGAAAATAACTATTAATTCCTCGATTGATCGATCAAAATTCTTTTGATCGGTACTCACCTCTCCGCCGGCTTCCGGGTCTTCAGGGAGGTCCGTCGGAGATCCGGTGACGTCACGGACACCGGCGGGGCTTGCCGTGTCCATCTGAAGGGCTCATTTGCTGTGCCTTCATATCTGCATGCCGGTGGGACCTTCCTATCTGCCAAACGCAAGGGCTGTTACACTTCCCTCCATCACTTCCCTCTATCACTTCCCTCCCTCCATCACCTCCCTCCCTCCATCCATCACCTCCCTCCATCCATCACCTCCCTCCATCCATCACCTCCCTCCATCCATCACCTCCCTCCATCCATCACCTCCCTCCATCCATCACCTCCCTCCATCCATCACCTCCCTCCATCACCTCCCTCCATCACTTCCCTCCATCACTTCCCTCCATCACTTCCCTCCATCGCTTCCCTCCCTCCATCGCTTCCCTCCCTCCATCGCTTCCCTCCCTCCATCGCTTCCCTCCCTCCATCGCTTCCCTCCCTCCATCACTTCCCTCCCTCCATCGCTTCCCTCCATCACTTCCCTCCATCCATCACTTCCCTCCCTCCATCACTTCCCTCCCTCCATCACTTCCCTCCCTCCATCACTTCCCTCCCTCCATCACTTCCCTCCCTCCATCACTTCCCTCCCTCCATCACTTCCCTCCATCCATCACTTCCCTCCCTCCATCACTTCCCTCCCTCCATCACTTCCCTCCCTCCATCGCTTCCCTCCCTCCATCGCTTCCCTCCCTCCATCGCTTCCCTCCCTCCATCGCTTCCCTCCCTCCATCACTTCCCTCCCTCCATCGCTTCCCTCCATCACTTCCCTCCATCCATCACTTCCCTCCCTCCATCACTTCCCTCCCTCCATCACTTCCCTCCCTCCATCACTTCCCTCCCTCCATCACTTCCCTCCCTCCATCACTTCCCTCCATCCATCACTTCCCTCCATCCATCACTTCCCTCCCTCCATCACTTCCCTCCCTCCATCACTTCCCTCCCTCCATCACTTCCCTCCCTCCATCACTTCCCTCCCTCCATCACTTCCCTCCCTCCATCACTTCCCTCCCTCCATCACTTCCCTCCATCACCTCCATCCATCACTTCCCTCCCTCCATCACTTCCCTCCCTCCATCACTTCCCTCCCTCCATCACTTCCCTCCATCACCTCCATCCATCACTTCCCTCCCTCCATCACTTCCCTCCCTCCATCACTTCCCTCCCTCCATCACTTCCCTCCCTCCATCACTTCCCTCCCTCCATCACTTCCCTCCCATCCATCACTTCCCTCCCATCCATCACTTCCCTCCCATCCATCACTTCCCTCCCATCCATCACTTCCCTCCCATCCATCACTTCCCTCCCATCCATCACCTCCCTCCATCACTTCCCTCCATCACTTCCCTCCATCACTTCCCTCCATCACTTCCCTCCATCACTTCCCTCCATCACCTCCCTCCCTCCATCCACCTCCCTCCCTCCATCCACCTCCCTCCCTCCATCCACCTCCCTCCCTCCATCCACCTCCCTCCCTCCATCCACTTCCCTCCCTCCATCACTTCCCTCCATCCATCACCTCCCTCCATCACCTCCCTCCCTCCATCACCTCCCTCCCTCCATCACCTCCCTCCCTCCATCACCTCCCTCCCTCCATCACCTCCCTCCATCCATCACCTCCCTCCATCCATCACCTCCCTCCATCCATCACCTCCCTCCATCCATCACCTCCCTCCATCCATCACCTCCCTCCATCCATCACCTCCCTCCATCCATCACTTCCCTCCATCCATCACTTCCCTCCCTCCATCACTTCCCTCCCTCCATCACTTCCCTCCATCCATCACTTCCCTCCCTCCATCACTTCCCTCCCTCCATCACTTCCCTCCCTCCATCACTTCCCTCCCATCCATCACTTCCCTCCCATCCATCACTTCCCTCCCATCCATCACTTCCCTCCCATCCATCACTTCCCTCCCATCCATCACTTCCCTCCCATCCATCACTTCCCTCCCATCCATCACTTCCCTCCCATCCATCACTTCCCTCCCATCCATCACTTCCCTCCCATCCATCACTTCCCTCCCATCCATCACTTCCCTCCCATCCATCACTTCCCTCCCATCCATCACTTCCCTCCCATCCATCACTTCCCTCCCATCCATCACTTCCCTCCCATCCATCACTTCCCTCCCATCCATCACTTCCCTCCATCCATCACCTCCCTCCATCCATCACCTCCCTCCATCCATCACCTCCCTCCATCCATCACCTCCCTCCATCCATCACCTCCCTCCATCCATCACCTCCCTCCATCCATCACCTCCCTCCATCCATCACCTCCCTCCATCCATCACCTCCCTCCATCCATCACCTCCCTCCATCCATCACTTCCCTCCCTCCATCACTTCCCTCCCATCATCACCTCCCTCCCATCATCACTTCCCTCCATCACTTCCCTCCATCACTTCCCTCCATCACTTCCCTCCATCACTTCCCTCCATCACTTCCCTCCATCACTTCCCTCCATCACTTCCCTCCCTCCATCCACCTCCCTCCCTCCATCCACCTCCCTCCCTCCATCCACCTCCCTCCCTCCATCCACCTCCCTCCCTCCATCCACCTCCCTCCATCACTTCCCTCCATCCCTCCCTCCATACATCCACTTCCCTCCCATCCATCACTTCCCTCCATCCATCCACTTCCCTCCCTCCATCACTTCCCTCCATCCACCTCCCTCCCTCCATCCACTTCCCTCCCTCCATCACTTCCCTCCATCCATCACCTCCCTCCATCCCCCGACTTCTCTGTGTGGGAGTTGGGTGTACTCCATCCCCCAACTTCTCTGTGTGGGAGTTGGGTGTACGCCATCCCCCGACTTCTCTGTGTGGGAGTTGGGTGTACGCCATCCCCCGACTTCTCTGTGTGGGAGTTGGGTGTACACCATCCCCCGACTTCTCTGTGTGGGAGTTGGGTGTACTCCATCCCCCGACTTCTCTGTGTATGGGAGTTGGGTGTACTCCATCCCCCGACTTCTCTGTGTATGGGAGTTGGGTGTACTCCATCCCCCGACTTCTCTGTGTGGGAGTTGGGTGTACTCCATCCCCCGACTTCTCTGTGTGGGAGTTGGGTGTACTCCATCCCCCGACTTCTCTGTGTGGGAGTTGGGTGTACTCCATCCCCCGACTTCTCTGTGTATGGGAGTTGGGTGTACGCCATCCCCCGACTTCTCTGTGTATGGGAGTTGGGTGTACGCCATCCCCCGACTTCTCTGTGTGGGAGTTGGGTGTACGCCATCCCCCGACTTCTCTGTGTATGGGAGTTGGGTGTACACCATCCCCCGACTTCTCTGTGTATGGGAGTTGGGTGTACACCATCCCCCGACTTCTCTGTGTATGGGAGTTGGGTGTACACCATCCCCCGACTTCTCTGTGTATGGGAGTTGGGTGTACACCATCCCCCGATTTCTCTGTGTATGGGAGTTGGGTGTACACCATCCCCCGATTTCTCTGTGTATGGGAGTTGGGTGTACACCATCCCCCGACTTCTCTGTGTATGGGAGTTGGGTGTACACCATCCCCCGACTTCTCTGTGTATGGGAGTTGGGTGTACACCATCCCCCGACTTCTCTGTGTATGGGAGTTGGGTGTACACCATCCCCCGACTTCTCTGTGTATGGGAGTTGGGTGTACACCATCCCCCGACTTCTCTGTGTATGGGAGTTGGGTGTACACCATCCCCCGACTTCTCTGTGTATGGGAGTTGATTGTACACCATCCCCCGACTTCTCTGTGTATGGGAGTTGGGTGTACACCATCCCCCGACTTCTGTGCTCTCCTTTAGACATACATGGTGATCTCATTGCCCGCAATGTACCGGCCCTTTAAGGTATTTATTTTTGCGTTCCATGTGAGGTCACCAGTATCTGGGATCTCGGTTTCCGGGCCGAGTTTGTGGCGGCAGAGTTTGTGGCGGCAGAGTTTGTGGCGGCAGAGTTTGTGGCGGCAGAGTTTGTGGCGGCAGAGTTTGTGGCGGCAGAGTTTGTGGCGGCAGAGTTTGTGGCGGCAGAGTTTGTGGCGGCAGAGTTTGTGGCGGCAGAGTTTGTGGCGGCAGAGTTTGTGGCGGCAGAGTTTGTGGCGGCAGAGTTTGTGGGTTGGGGATCCGGCGGTCTCCACGTCACCGGGAACCTTGTTGGGTGATTCCCAGAGTGAGCTCAGCGCAGAGGAATGTTCCTCCGTCTCCGAGGGCCGGGACTTCCTATCCGAGTAAAAATAGAGGTGACGCCGAGGGTTCACCCTTCACTGGTGTGATGAGTCGCTCGGCTCGGCTCCTACATAATAACCGGTTTATCACCCTCGGCAACCAGACGACTTCCCACAGCCGGAGCACCGATTGGTTCTTCATTTAAAGGCCCGCCCCTCCCGAAATCATCCAACTGCCGCAGTTTTTGTGTTTGGAGGGGATGAGGATCAGAGCCCCGTCCATTCTACAACCCCTCTGGAAGATTTACCCCCATCATGACCAGGCCATTTTTTGTGGTTCGGCACGGCGTTACTTTGCCAATTGCAGTGAATGAATTTTTTTATTTTTTTTACAGAATTTGGCTTTCTTTTGGTGGTATTTGATTACCGCTGCGTTTTTTTATTTTTGCGCTGTAAAGACCAACTTTTTACTTTTTCTGCTAAAGAAAATATCCAATAAAAAAAGTATAAATCTACATTTGTTCATTAATTTAGGCCAATCTGTATTTTTCTAATGAGGGATGGAGGCGCACTGCATATGTGCCTCATTCAAAGTCCCCCCCCCGTATATTGTGGTTTGTGCAAAAGTTTTTATAGCATCTGCAAACTATTGTGTGTTCTAAAAATATGCACTGTCACTGTACTAATGACACTGGCTGGGAAGGGGTTGGACATCAGGGGCGATGAAGGGACTGTGTGCTGCATTTACTAGGGACGCAAAATCCATCACTTTCCCTGTCAGAATGGAGCTCTGCCTTGTTTACATGTCTCTGCTCGATGATTAGTGGGTGCCAGTGGACATCCAGGGCCCGCCCCCGCAGATCGGCTTCTGTTGAGTAAACACAGCAGAAGCAGCGTGCGCCCCCTGCAGGTGGAAGTGCAAAATCTTTGTGTGTGTAGCAAAAATTATTTTAACTTATCAGTGGAGAGATCCCTCCGCACCCTATGAAAGGGGCCTTTCAGTGCAGCCCCCCCTTTACATCACAGTGCAGCCCCCCCTTCACAGTGCAGCCCCCCCTTTACATCACAGTGCAGCCCCCCCTTTACATCACAGTGCAGCCCCCCCTTTACATCACAGTGCAGCCCCCCCCCCTTTACATCACAGTGCAGCCCCCCCCCTTTACATCACAGTGCAGCCCCCCCCCTTTACATCACAGTGCAGCCCCCCCCCTTTACATCACAGTGCAGCCCCCCCCCCCTTTACATCACAGTGCAGCCCCCCCCTTTACATCACAGTGCAGCCCCCCCCCTTTACATCACAGTGCAGCCCCCCCCTTTACATCACAGTGCAGCCCCCCCCCTTTACATCACAGTGCAGCCCCCCCCCCTTTACATCACAGTGCAGCCCCCCCTCTACCCCTCTACATGACGTTGCAGAACCCCCCCTCTACATGACGGTGCAGAAACCCCCCCCCCCCCCCCTCTACATGACGGTGCAGAAACCCCCCCCTCTACATGACGGTGCAGAACCCCCCCCCCTCTACATGACGCTGCAGAACCCCCCCCCCCCCCCTCTACATGACGGTGCAGAACCCCCCCCCCCCCCCCTCTACATGACGGTGAAGAACCCCACCCCCTCTACATGACGGTGCAGAACCCCCCCCCCTCTACATGACGGTGCAGAACCCCCCCCCCTCTACATGACGGTGCAGAACACCCCCCCCCCTACATGACGGTGCAGAACCCCCCCCCTCTACATGACGGTGCAGAACCCCCCCCCCTCTACATGACGGTGCAGAACCCCCCCCCTCTACATGAAGGTGCAGAACCCCCCCCCCTCTACATGACGGTGCAGAACCCCCCCCCCCCCCCCCTCTACATGACGGTGCAGAACCCCCCCCCCCCCTCTACATGACGGTGCAGAACCCCCCCCCCCTCTACATGACGGTGCAGAACCCCCCCCCTCTACATGACGGTGCAGAACCCCCCCCCCCTCTACATGACTGTGCAGAACCCCCCCCCTCTACATGACGGTGCAGAACCCCCCCCTCTACATGACGGTGCAGAACCCCCCCCCCTCTACATGACGGTGCAGAACCCCCCCCCCCTCTACATGACGGTGCAGAACCCCCCCCCCCCTCTACATGACGGTGCAGAACCCCCCCCCCCTCTACATGACGGTGCAGAACCCCCCCCCCCTCTACATGACGGTGCAGAACCCCCCCCCCTCTACATGACGGTGCAGAACCCCCCCCCCTCTACATGACGGTGCAGAACCCCCCCCCCTCTACATGACGGTGCAGAACCCCCCCCCTCTACATGACGGTGCAGAACCCCCCCCTCTACATGACGGTGCAGAACCCCCCCCCCTCTACATGACGGTGCAGAACCCCCCCCTCTACATGACGGTGCAGAACCCCCCCCTCTACATGACGGTGCAGAACCCCCCCCCCTCTACATGACGGTGCAGAACCCCCCCCCCCTCTACATGACGGTGCAGAACCCCCCCCCCTCTACATGACGGTGCAGAACCCCCCCCCCCTCTCTACATGACGGTGCAGAACCCCCCCCCCCCCCCTCTACATGATGGTGCAGCAGAACCCCCCCCCCCCCTCTACATGACGGTGCAGAACCCCCCCCCCCCTCTACATGACGGTGCAGAACCCCCCCCCTCTACATGACGGTGCAGAACCCCCCCCCCCCTCTACATGACGGTGCAGAACCCCCCCCCTCTACATGACGGTGCAGAACCCCCCCCTCTACATGACGGTGCAGAACCCATTTTTGATCCTGGGGGGTGGGGGGGATTGGCTGCTGTGAAACTGTTCCCTGGAGCTATAAAGGTTGGGGGGGGGGGGGCTGATGTATTATTATTATGTTTGGGGATTGTGGGAAATGTGAGACGGGTCAGGAGAGGATTGGGAAGTAAGCGGTGAAAGGAGAGAAAACAAAGATTTGGACCCCCCTCACCCTCCCCCTATCAGAAGCGGGGGGTTCCCCTTTAAGCAGCGGTAATATTCGGAGTGAAGTGAGACGTGATCTAATCTCGGGACCCAGTGATGTCATGTGCTATTTATAGTCTCTCCGTATTATAACCCCCCCCCTCCGCCGGGTAAGCCGAGGAATTCTCTGTCGTCACCGCGGAGGAATTTGAGGACATCGGCGAGTCTTTGGCTCAGCATTTCATGAAATCTGCAAGAAGCTGATGTCACCGACCGCGCATGCTCGTCCCCGGCCATACAAGTATTTATCCAACGCAGCGTCCTGATAGGCTGAGCGCCGCCTCCTCATACCGCCCACCACCGACCCTTATAGACCGCCCACTAAATCTTCTATTTCCTCTTCTAGGAAAACCATAAAATTACATCATCACTCCTGTATAATATATCTTATATCTGGAGGGCGGTGATGTCACTCTGTATAATATATCTTATATCTGGAGAGCGGTGATGTCACTCTGTATAATATATCTTATATCTGGAGAGCAGTGATGTCACTCCTGTATAATATATCTTATATCTGGAGAGCGGTGATGTCACTCTGTATAATATATCTTATATCTGGAGGGCGGTGATGTCACTCCTGTATAATATATCTTATATCTGGAGAGCGGTGATGTCACTCTGTATAATATATCTTATATCTGGAGGGCGGTGATGTCACTCCTGTATAATATATCTTATATCTGGAGGGTGGTGATGTCACTCCTGTATAATATCTTATATCTGGAGGGCGGTGATGTCACTCCTGTATAATATATCTTATATCTGGAGAGCAGTGATGTCACTCCTGTATAATATATCTTATATCTGGAGGGTGGTGATGTCACTCCTGTATAATATATCTTATATCTGGAGGGCGGTGATGTCACTCCTGTATAATATATCTTATATCTGGAGGGCGGTGATGTCACTCCTGTATAATATATCTTATATCTGGAGGGCGGTGATGTCACTCTGTATAATATATCTTATATCTGGAGGGCGGTGATGTCACTCCTGTATAATATATCTTATATCTGGAGGGTGGTGATGTCACTCCTGTATAATATCTTATATCTGGAGGGCGGTGATGTCACTCCTGTATAATATCTTATATCTGGAGGGCGGTGATGTCACTCCTGTATAATATATCTTATATCTGGAGGGCGGTGATGTCACTCTGTATAATATATCTTATATCTGGAGGGCGGTGATGTCACTCCTGTATAATATATCTTATATCTGGAGGGCGGTGATGTCACTCCTGTATAATATATCTTATATCTGGAGGGCGGTGATGTCACTCTGTATAATATATCTGGAGAGCGGTGATGTCACTCCTGTATAATATATCTTATATCTGGAGGGCGGTGATGTCACTCCTGTATAATATATCTTATATCTGGAGAGCGGTGATGTCACTCCTGTATAATATATCTGGAGGGCGGTGATGTCACTCCTGTATAATATATCTTATATCTGGAGGGTGGTGATGTCACTCCTGTATAATATATCTTATATCTGGAGGGCGGTGATGTCACTCCTGTATAATATATCTTATATCTGGAGGGCGGTGATGTCACTCCTGTATAATATATCTTATATCTGGAGAGTGGTGATGTCACTCCTGTATAATATATCTTATATCTGGAGAGCGGTGATGTCACTCCTGTATAATATATCTTATATCTGGAGAGCGGTGATGTCACTCCTGTATAATATATCTTATATCTGGAGGGCGGTGATGTCACTCCTGTATAATATATCTTATATCTGGAGGGCGGTGATGTCACTCCTGTATAATATATCTTATATCTGGAGGGCGGTGATGTCACTCCTGTATAATATATCTTATATCTGGAGAGCGGTGATGTCACTCCTGTATAATATATCTTATATCTGGAGGGCGGTGATGTCACTCCTGTATAATATATCTTATATCTGGAGAGCGGTGATGTCACTCCTGTATAATATATCTTATATCTGGAGGGCGGTGATGTCACTCCTGTATAATATATCTTATATCTGGAGGGCGGTGATGTCACTCCTGTATAATATATCTTATATCTGGAGGGCGGTGATGTCACTCCTGTATAATATATCTTATATCTGGAGAGCGGTGATGTCACTCCTGTATAATATATCTTATATCTGGAGGGCGGTGATGTCACTCCTGTATAATATATCTTATATCTGGAGAGCGGTGATGTCACTCCTGTATAATATATCTTATATCTGGAGGGCGGTGATGTCACTCCTGTATAATATATCTTATATCTGGAGAGGGAATTTGGCAGAGACTGTTGTTGGTTTAACTCTTCATCGGTCTGAAGTGGGTGGAGTGCCCCTTTAAGCACAGGCTGCAGTCCCCCCCCCCCCCCCCCCCCGGTGTGCGATCGTCCTGCGTCTCATCGTTCGGTCACTCGCAGGGTTTTCTGGTTGGCGGATTGGAGGAGTTCTGTGGTCGGTGTTGGGTTCCTGCTCTTCTCGGCGCGTGTCATTGGCCGGCTGCTCGGCGCGTGTCATTGGCCGGCTGCCTGGAATCCATTCTTCTGACTTCCCGGCCATGCTGACATGCTAGGATGTGATTGGCCCTTTGTATTTGGCCTTTTACTCTCATTGGTCGCATTTACTAAAGGGAATGGCAGATGAAATCTGCGATTATTTATTCTATGTGTGGGGGATGGGTTCTTCTGACTTGTGCTCTGCCCTCAACTGACACTGTCCTTCCCCCGCTCCATCCAAAAGGAAATGGTTTTGGATGGAGATGGATCTGTGTGACGAGACTATGAAAATGCGAATTGCCTGGCTGTCATGCTGATGGCCTTCGGTGCTTTGAGTCGTGGATCTGAAATAAGGACACAGATGAGGAGAAACCAGAATATTAGGAGAACATCCAGATAACGAGGTGCCGTCTCCCCCATGATGGGTGTATTGTACTCCGGACTTGCCCCATGGCGGGGTGACGTCGCTCTCGTACACCTGGCTGGAGGCGGCACATTATGAGAACGGTTTTCTGGTGCCGTGACCAATAAGCCTGTTTTGATGTCGGCAAATCATTTGATAGTTCTACATCAGAATGGTATAAAAAAAGGCAAGGCTTTATATAGGGGGGTCACCGGCAGGAGGTCCTGATTCCTATATATAGATCAGCACTGAACAGAGGGAGCTGCTCCAAGATAACTTTTAGTTAACAGACAGGCAAATGGTTGCTAGGACGCAGGGCAGTCCTAGCAACCAATCACCAGATTGTTAATATAGTAACTTGGCTCCCGCCTTCCTTCTAATGCTGCTCTGCCTCCCGCCCCCTCGGCTCTGCTGCGCCTCCCGCCTCCTCGGCTCTGCTGCGCCTCCCGCCTCCTCGGCTCTGCTGCGCCTCCCGCCTCCTCGGCTCTGCTGCGCCTCCCGCCTCCTCGGCTCTGCTGCGCCTCCCGCCTCCTCGGCTCTGCTGCGCCTCCCGCCTCCTCGGCTCTGCTGCGCCTCCCGCCTCCTCGGCTCTGCTGCGCCTCCCGCCTCCTCGGCTCTGCTGCGCCTCCCGCCTCCTCGGCTCTGCTGCGCCTCCCGCCTCCTCGGCTCCGCTGCGCCTCCCGCCTCCTCGGCTCCGCTGCGCCTCCCGCCTCCTCGGCTCTGCTGTGTGCCCCTGTGAGGTAGCAGATGTAAGGGGATAGGACATGGCTGTGAAGGATGGTGGGTGAGAGGTGTTGGATGGGGCTGATATGATAGTGGACTAAAAGACTGGCCTCCATCAGGAGGAAGGAGGTCCTGATTCCTCTATGTAGATCTTTATATCACTAGAGGGGTCTTCATCAGGGGGAAGGAGGTCCTGATTCCTCTATATCGGGCATTACTAAATGGCGGACCGCGGGCCACATGCGGCCCGCGGCACTCTGCCATTCGGACCGCCGCGGTACCGCCATGTAGGAGCCTTTTCTTCCTCCTGCCTTTGCTCTGTAATCCTCACAGAGCCAACAGTGGGAGGCGGAACAATTTTGGGTGGAGGGCGGAGCTGCCCGAGATTATCAAACAGGCGATTGGCTGCTAGGACTGTCCTTCATCCTAGCAGCCAATCACCTGTTTGTTACCTCGGCCCTCCATCCAGAACTGTCCCGCCTCCCTCCCTGCAACTGCTCTCCTGCCCCTATCCAGACACGCTGTGCCTTCCCTCCGATCTGCCTGTGTAAGGTAGGACAGTGAGGGGGGTGAAGTTTAGAGCTAACAATTGAATGTGTGGGGAGGATGCCGAGCCTCAGGATTGCAGTGATGTGGGGGCGGGGGGGAGGGGCTGAGGACATCAAAGAGAGGGAGCTGAGCACTGTAATGTGGGGGGAGCTGAGGACTGTAATGTGGGGGAGCTGAGGACTGTAATGTGGGGGGACTGAGGACTGTAATGTGGGGGAGCTGAGGACTGTAATGTGGGGGGACTGAGGACTGTAATGTTGGGGGAGCTGAGGACTGTAATGTGGGGGGACTGAGGACTGTAATGTGGGGGGAGCTGAGGACTGTAATGTTGGGGGAGCTGAGGACTGTAATGTGGGGGGAGCTGAGGACTGTAATGTGGGGGGAGCTGAGGACTGTAATGTGGGGGGAGCTGAGGACTGTAATGTTGGGGGAGCTGAGGACTGTAATGTGGGGGGAGCTGAGGACTGTAATGTGGGGGGAGCTGAGGACTGTAATGTGGGGGGAGCTGAGGACTGTAATGTGGGGGGAGCTGAGGACTGTAATGTGGGGGGAGCTGAGGACTGTAATGTGGGGGGAGCTGAGGACTGTAATGTGGGGGGAGCTGAGCACTGTAATGTGGGGGGAGCTGAGGACTGTAATGTGGGGGGAGCTGAGGACTGTAATGTGGGGGGAGCTGAGCACTGTAATGTGGGGGGAGCTGAGGACTGTAATGTGGGGGGAGCTGAGCACTGTAATGTGGGGGAGCTGAGGACTGTAATGTGGGGGGACTGAGGACTGTAATGTGGGGGGACTGAGGACTGTAATGTGGGGGGAACTGAGGACTGTAATGTGGGGGGAGCTGAGCGCTGTAATGTGGGGGGAGCTGAGGACTGTAATGTGGGGGGAGCTGAGGACTGTAATGTGGGGGGAGCTGAGGACTGTAATGTGGGGGGAGCTGAGGACTGTAATGTGGGGGGAGCTGAGGACTGTAATGTGGGGGGAGCTGAGGACTGTAATGTGGGGGGAGCTGAGGACTGTAATGTGGGGGGAGCTGAGGACTGTAATGTGGGGGGAGCTGAGGACTGTAATGTGGGGGGAGCTGAGGACTGTAATGTGGGGGGAGCTGAGGACTGTAATGTGGGGGGAGCTGAGGACTAATGTGGGGGAGCTGAGGACTGTAATGTGGGGGAGCTGAGGACTGTAATGTGGGGGGAGCTGAGCACTGTAATGTGGGGGGACTGAGGACTGTAATGTGGGGGGAGCTGAGGACTGTAATGTGGGGGGAGCTGAACACTGTAATGTGGGGGGAGCTGAGGACTGTAATGTGGGGGGAGCTGAGGACTGTAATGTGGGGGAGCTGAGCACTGTAATGTGGGGGGAGCTGAGGACTGTAATGTGGGGGGAGCTGAGGACTGTAATGTTGGGGGAGCTGAGGACTGTAATGTGGGGGGAGCTGAGGACTGTAATGTGGGGGGAGCTGAGCACTGTAATGTGGGGGGAGCTGAGCACTGTAATGTGGGGGGAGCTGAGGACTGTAATGTGGGGGGAGCTGAGGACTGTAGTGTGGGGGGATTGAAGACTGTAATGTGGGGGGAGCTGAGGACTGTAATGTGGGGGGAACTGAGGACTGTAATGTGGGGGGAGCTGAGCGCTGTAATGTGGGGGGAGCTGAGCGCTGTAATGTGGGGGGAGCTGAGGACTGTAATGTTGGGGGAGCTGAGGACTGTAATGTGGGGGGAGCTGAGGACTGTAATGTGGGGGGAGCTGAGGACTGTAATGTGGGGGGAGCTGAGGACTGTAATGTGGGGGGAACTGAGGACTGTAATGTGGGGGGAGCTGAGGACTGTAATGTGGGGGGAGCTGAGGACTGTAATGTGGGGGGAGCTGAGGACTGTAATGTGGGGGGAGCTGAGGACTGTAATGTGGGGGGAGCTGAGGACTGTAATGTGGGGGGAGCTGAGGACTAATGTGGGGGGAGCTGAGGACTGTAATGTGGGGGGAGCTGAGCGCTGTAATGTGGGGGGAGCTGAGGACTGTAATGTGGGGGGAGCTGAGGACTGTAATGTTGGGGGAGCTGAGGACTGTAATGTGGGGGGAGCTGAGGACTGTAATGTGGGGGGAGCTGAGGACTGTAATGTGGGGGGAGCTGAGGACTGTAATGTGGGGGGAGCTGAGGACTGTAATGTGGGGGGAGCTGAGGACTGTAATGTGGGGGGAGCTGAGGACTGTAATGTGGGGGGAGCTGAGGACTGTAATGTTGGGGGAGCTGAGGACTGTAATGTGGGGGGAGGTGAGGACTGTAATGTGGGGGGAGCTGAGGACTGTAATGTGGGGGGAGCTGAGGACTGTAATGTGGGGGGAGCTGAGGACTGTAATGTGGGGGGAGCTGAGGACTGTAATGTGGGGGGAGCTGAGGACTGTAATGTGGGGGGAGGTGAGGACTGTAATGTGGGGGGAGCTGAGGACTGTAATGTGGGGGGAGCTGAGGACTGTAATGTGGGGGGAGCTGAGGACTGTAATGTGGGGGGAGCTGAGGACTGTAATGTTGGGGGAGCTGAGGACTGTAGTGTGGGGGGAGCTGAGGACTGTAGTGTGGGGGGAGCTGAGGACTGTAGTGTGGGGGGAGCTGAGGACTGTAATGTGGGGGGAGCTGAGGACTGTAGTGTGGGGGGAGCTGAGGACTGTAGTGTGGGGGGAGCTGAGGACTGTAATGTGGGGGGAGCTGAGGACTGTAATGTGGGGGGAGCTGAGGACTGTAATGTGGGGGGGAGCTGAGGACTGTAATGTGGGGGGAGCTGAGGACTGTAATGTGGGGGGAGCTGAGGACTGTAATGTGGGGGGAGCTGAGGACTGTAATGTGGGGGGAGCTGAGGACTGTAATGTGGGGGGAGCTGAGGACTGTAATGTGGGGGGAGCTGAGGACTGTAATGTGGGGGGAGCTGAGGACTGTAATGTGGGGGGAGCTGAGGACTGTAATGTGGGGGGAGCTGAGGACTGGAGTGTGGGGGGAGCTGAGGACTGGAGTGTGGGGGGAGCTGAGGACTGGAGTGTGGGGGGAGCTGAGGACTGTAATGTGGGGGGAGCTGAGGACTGTAATGTGGGGGGAGCTGAGGACTGTAATGTGGGGGGAGGTGAGGACTGTAATGTGGGGGGAGGTGAGGACTGTAATGTGGGGGGAGGTGAGGACTGTAATGTGGGGGGAGCTGAGGACTGTAATGTGGGGGGAGCTGAGGACTGTAGTGTGGGGGGAGCTGAGGACTGGAGTGTGGGGGGAGCTGAGGACTGGAGTGTGGGGGAGCTGAGGACTGGAGTGTGGAGGGGGGGGGCTGAGGATATTAAAGTGGAGAGGGGAGGAATGTAATGGGGGGGGGGGCTGAGGACTGTGATTTGGGGGACTGAGGACAGGGGTGTGGAGGGGGGACTGAGGAGAGTAATGTGAGGTTATGATGTTAATAGGGGCAGAGGACAGTACTGGGGGTTGATGTTAAGGAAGTGTGAGGACACTACTGTGGAAGGAGTGGAGGGGGATGATGTAAAGGGGGAGCTGAGGACACTCATCAAGAGGGGATCTTGATGTGAAGGGGGAGGGGGCTGTGATGTGCACTGGGGACTAAGGAAGCTGATATAAGAATGGATTAAGATCTGTGTATGTGCATTAGGTGCACACGTCGTGGGTGGATCAGCCTATTTTAATGGGCTGCACTACCCACATGAGAACCGAGAGAAAGAAGTCCTTGACCTTTTTTTTTTTAAAAAGAAAATTGCGCCGCACCAAGCCGCATTGTGCTGCAGCAACATGTCGTTTGGCGCATGCGAAAATGCATGACAGGGAACCAAAATGATATTTGGACCTCTGCTATAAGAAAATTTTACTGACCGGACCTCGGCGAATTGTAATTCAATACCCCATCTCTATATAGATCTTTATATCACTAGAGGGGTCTTCATCAGGAGAAAGGAGGTCCTGATTCCTCTATATAGATCTTTATATCACTAGAGGGGTCCTTCATCAGGAGGAAGGAGGTCCTGATTCCTCTATGTAGATCTTTATATCACTAGAGGGGTCTTCATCAGGGGGAAGGAGATCCTGATTCCTCTATATAGATCTTTATATCACTAGAGGGGTCTTCATCAGGGGGAAGGAGGTCCCGATTCCTCTATATAGATCTTTATATCACTAGAGGGGTCTTCATCAGGGGGAAGGAGGTCCTGATTCCTCTATATAGATCTTTATATCACTAGAGGGGTCTTCATCAGGGGGAAGGAGGTCCTGATTCCTCTATATAGATCTTTATATCACTAGAGGGGTCTTCATCAGGAGGAAGGAGGTCCTGATTCCTCTATGTAGATCTTTCTATCACTAGAGGGGTCTTCATCAGGGGGAAGGAGGTCCTGATTCCTCTATATAGATCTTTATATCACTAGAGGGGTCTTCATCAGGGAGAAGGAGGTCCTGATTCCTCTATATAGATCTTTATATCACTGGACCTTCCCCCGTTGGTGACCCTTCTAGAGATAATTAGACAAGTGTGGTACAAACCTTGATCTTTATTCGGACAAAAGTTAAACATCTGTCTCTGAAGTCTCGCTTTCTCCTTTTCCCCTCCCCAGCCGGAGAGAATAGACCCGAGTGCGTCCCGACAAGGCTACGACGTGCGTTCCGATGTCTGGAGTCTCGGCATCACATTGGTGAGAAATCCTTCTATATAATACAACCTTCTTTGTCATCCAATCCACAGACTGCCATCAAGTACAAATATAAATCCTGATCTGCTGAGCAATCATTCCCACAGGAGCTGTTATCATATGGGGGGGGGGGATCTATAGTGCATTATAAGATATGGATAGGCTGTGGGAGGGGATTTGTAGTACTGTACATAATATGAAGGTTCTGACCGCGTTCTTGCTCTCCGCAGTACGAGTTGGCGACAGGGAGGTTCCCGTACCCCAAATGGAACAGCGTGTTCGATCAGTTGACGCAGGTGGTGAAGGGCGACCCTCCGCAGCTCAGCAACTCAGACGAACGCGAATTCTCCTCCAGCTTCATTAACTTTGTCAACTTGTGGTGAGCAGTTTTTTTTTGGGGTTCTGTCGGATCCGGCTGATGCCCAGTAGGGGGCAGCACTGAGTAGGAGTCAGCGTGGTGGGGAATGGTCACAGCCACACTTCTGTTTTAATTGGCATCTATTGGTTCATTTTCCCGCACTTTGATGGGAGTTTTAGCCTCATTTGTAGGAACCTTCCTTTTGAGTCGATGGACCATACAGGGGAACCTCGGATTACAAGCTTAATCTGTTCCAGGAGAATTCTTGTCATCCAAAGTACTCTCATATCATAGCGAGTTTCCCCATAGAAGTCAATGGAAATGAAAATAATTTGTTCTGCATTGACTTCAATGGCATGCAATACCGCATGTGGCCAGAGGTGGGGGGGGGGCGCCGGAGAGCTTCGAAAATGATTGGGGACAGCTCGGCTGGTCTCGGAAACACCCAGCAACAAAGTATTTCCGATCGGCTCCGGTGCCCCCGAACCTCAGGCCAAATGCGGTACTGCACACCTCATTGGCTTGAATTCTGCTACGGTAGTTTTGCGAGACGACAGTCCCAAACGAGGCAGAATGAAAAAAAGAAAACGATGCTCGTTAATAACCGCGTTACTCATAAACCGAGGTTCCACTGTACTACAGTGAGGGGGAAAAAAGTATTTGATTGGCTGCTGATTTTGTGACAGAAACAATTGTTCTCTAATTTTATTGGTCGGTTTATTATAAAAGTGAGAGAAAAATAACAAAAATATCCAGAAAAACACATTTCAGAAAAGTTATAAATTGATTTGCATTTTAATGAGTGAAATAAGTATGTGACCCCCGACCAATCAGCGAGATTTCTGTCTCCCGGGTGTCTTCTATACAAGGAGCTGAGATTAGGAGAATTCTCTCTTATAGGGAGTGCTCCTAATCTCAGCTTGTTTCCTGTATAGAAGACACCTGACCACAGAATCAACCAATCCGATTCCAATCTCTCCACCATGGGGGAGACCAAAGATCTGTCAGAGGATGTCGGGGAGAAGATTGGAGACCTACACAAGGCTGGAATGGGCTACAAGACCATCGCCCAGCAGCTCGGTGAGAGGAGACAACAGGTGGGGGGATTATTTCTCACAAATGGAAGAAACACAAAATAACTGTCACTCTCCTCAGTCTGGGGACCCCATACGAGATCTCCCCTCAGTCTGGGGACCCCATACGAGATCTCCCCTCAGTCTGGGGCCCCATACGAGATCTCCCCTCAGTCTGGGGCCCCATACGAGATCTCCCCTCAGTCTGGGGCCCCATACAAGATCTCCCCTCAGTCTGGGGGCCCCATACGAGATCTCCCCTCAGTCTGGGGCCCCATACGAGATCTCCCCTCAGTCTGGGGGCCCCATACGAGATCTCTCCTCAGTCTGGGGGCCCCATACGAGATCTCTCCTCAGTCTGGGGGCCCCATACGAGATCTCTCCTCAGTCTGGGGGCCCCATACGAGATCTCTCCTCAGTCTGGGGGCCCCATACGAGATCTCTCCTCAGTCTGGGGGCCCCATACGAGATCTCTCCTCAGTCTGGGGGCCCCATACGAGATCTCCCCTCAGTCTGGGGGCCCCATACGAGATCTCCCCTCAGTCTGGGGGCCCCATACGAGATCTCCCCTCAGTCTGGGGGCCCCATACGATATCTCCCCTCAGTCTGGGGGCCCCATACGATATCTCCCCTCAGTCTGGGGGCCCCATACGATATCTCCCCTCAGTCTGGGGGCCCCATACGAGATCTCCCCTCAGTCTGGGGGCCCCATACGAGATCTCCCCTCAGTCTGGGGGCCCCATACGAGATCTCCCCTCAGTCTGGGGGCCCCATACGAGATCTCTCCTCAGTCTGGGGGCCCCATACGAGATCTCTCCTCAGTCTGGGGGCCCCATACGAGATCTCTCCTCAGTCTGGGGGCCCCATACGAGATCTCTCCTCAGTCTGGGGGCCCCATACGAGATCTCTCCTCAGTCTGGGGGCCCCATACGAGATCTCCCCTCAGTCTGGGGGCCCCATACGAGATCTCCCCTCAGTCTGGGGGCCCCATACGAGATCTCCCCTCAGTCTGGGGGCCCCATACGAGATCTCCCCTCAGTCTGGGGGCCCCGTCATACATGGAGGACACCTTCCCCCCCACCGTCATCCATGGAGGGCGAAGCATTAAGCTTTGGGGGTGTTTTTCTGCTAAGGGGACAACTTCACCGCATCAAAGGGACGATGGGCGGGGCCATGTACCATCAAATCTTGGGTGAGAACTTCCTTCCCTCATCCAGAACACTGAAGATGGGCCATGGACGGGTCTTCCAGCATGACAATGACCCAAAACACACGGCCAAGGCAACAAAAGAGTGGCTCAAGAAGAAGCACATTAAGGTACTGGAGTGGCCTAGCCGGTCTCCAGACCTTAATCCCATAAAAAATATGTGGAGGGAGCTGAAGGTTCGAGTTGCCAAACGTCAGCCTGGAAAGAGGGCAAAATCCCTCCTGAGATGTGTGTGAACCTGGAGGCCAACTCCAAGAAACGTCTGACCTCTGTGATCGCCAACAAGGGATTCTCCACCAACTACTAAGTCATGTTTTGTGAAGGGTTCACATACTTATTTCACTCATTAAAATGCAAATCCATTTATAACTTTTTTGAAATGCGTTTTTCTGGATGATTTTGTTATTTTTCTCTCACTGTTCTAATAAACCGACCAATAAAATTACAGACCGATCGTTTCTTTGCCATAAATTCGGCAGCCAATGAAATACTTTTTTCCTTCACTGTATCTCTTTTAGCCCCCAAGTCCTGCCAGCCTGGTCAGGCTCCTCCCCCTTGGGTCCCGGTGTGAAGCGGCACCACTTTATGCAGGGGGTGGGCGGAGCCGAGTTTGCTGGACTCTCATAAATGTGCAGATCATTCCCCGGTCTACATGGACTGTGATTGGGTAGATCTAGAGAAGTAAGAATTCTGTCTTTAGCAGATCAATGGGCCCATGTGCAACCAATCAGAGACTGGCAGATATTGGGACAGCCGCTGTGAGCGTCTGAATTCGGATTAATTGCGGTTTGGTGTGTTGTGACCCCCAACTCTCATCTGACGCCCACATCTAGATGGATCTCAGAGCATTTCCGAGTATTGGCATCTGATCGGTTATAGATGATCGGGTTGATATTGATTGCGGCACTTTTCACACCGACCTTCTGTTTGGACTCATTGGGTTGAATCTTTGTGTATTTGCTGCCATCTAGTGGGAGGTTTCATGTTCTGCAGCCTGCGACTTGTGATTGGAAATCTCAGCGATCCTTTGCTGCTCCCTGCTGGTGTGTTGTAGTTTTAGGGTTACAATTTCTTTTTTTAAAGCTAAATTCTGCTTATTAACCACTTGACCTCCAGAAGATTTACCCCCCTCTTGATCAGGTCATTTTTTGCAATGCGGCACTGCGTTGCTTTAACTGACAATTGCGCAGTCCTGCGACATTGTACACAAAATTATTGTCCTTTTTTCCCCACAAATGGAGATTTATTTTGGTGGAAGTTGATTACCTCTGCGGTTTTTATATTTTTTTGCGCTATAAACAAAAACATGCCCCCCCCCTCGGCTTATACTCCGCGTCACCTTTTTGTGCCTGATCTCCCGGACTTTGGGGACCCGGGACCAGCCGGCTGTAGGTCCCCTGGACCCCAAACTTGGCACACATGTAGCCCCACTTTTTCTCTACAAGTTTTTTTGTCCGGGGGACCTACGGCCGGGAAGCACCGATTTTTCAAAGCCGGGCACCCCTTCCATAGACTCCCATGTTAAACGTCAGTCTAGTCATGGGCACAGTGAGGCATGCAGATGGACACCCTAGGCTTATACTCGAGTCAATACAATTTCCCAGTTTTTTTGTGGTAAAATTGGGTGCCTCGGCTTATACTCGGGTATATATTTTTTTTACTTTTTTTTTTTTTTAAACATAATAATACTTTCATGTCATTTTAATGTATTTGTATTGAAATGTAACACTTATTTTGTCTCAATTTAAACCCATTCATAGCATTGTTAGTAAATATCCTGGGAAGTCTGCTCCTCTATCCGGCATTTATCCCCCCCCCCCCCCCTGTTCTCAGTCTAGTAGTTTTTAGACCATCCATAAATGGGGGGGGGGGGGGAGGGGGAGGGGGGGTTACCAGGGAATGGAAGAAGAGATTTACTTTCTACTATAAAACACATCCAATAAAAAATAAAATGTAATTTAGAAAATCAAATTTCTTCATCAATTTAGGCCAATATTTCTATTCTACATATTTTCGGTCGGCCATTCTCACCCAGGGTTCCTCCAGAGGTGGTCAGGGGGGTTCCTTGAGCTGTGGCTGGTTTACCTCCCTGTTTGGTGCCACTTGGAGGAGCCGGTGGTCTGACGCCAATGATCCTTCTAGCTCTCTGTAAAGGGGGCCATTCTTCCCACTGGCCACCAAAATAAGGGGCATTCTTCCCACTGGCCACCAAAATAAGGGGCATTCTTCCCACTGGCCACCAAAATAAGGGGCCATTCTTCCCACTGGCCACCAAAATAAGGGGCATTCTTCCCACTGACCACCAAAATAAGAGACATTCTTCCCACTGGCCACCAAAATAAGGGGCATTCTTCCCACTGACCACCAAAATAAGGGGCATTCTTCCCACTGGCCACCAAAATAAGGGGCATTCTTCCCACTGGCCACCAAAATAAGGGGCATTCTTCCCACTGGCCACCAAAATAAGGGGCATTCTTCTCACTGGCCACCAAAATAAGGGGCATTCTTCCCACTGGCCACCAAAATAAGGGGCATTCTTCCCACTGGCCACCAAAATAAGGGGCATTCTTCCCACTGACCACCAAAATAAGGGGCATTCTTCCCACTGGCCACCAAAATAAGAGACATTCTTCCCACTGGCCACCAAAATAAGAGACATTCTTACCACTGGCCACCAAAATAAGGGGCATTCTTCCCACTGGCCACCAAAATAAGGGGCATTCTTCCCACTGACCACCAAAATAAGGGGCATTCTTCCCACTGGCCACCAAAATAAGAGACATTCTTCCCACTGGCCACCAAAATAAGAGACATTCTTCCCACTGGCCACCAAAATAAGGGGCATTCTTCCCACTGGCCACCAAAATAAGGGGCATTCTTCCCACTGACCACCAAAATAAGGGGCCATTCTTCCCACTGGCCACCAAAATAAGAGACATTCTTCCCACTGGCCACCAAAATAAGGGGCATTCTTCCCACTGGCCACCAAAATAAGGGGCATTCTTCTCACTGGCCACCAAAATAAGGGGCATTCTTCTCACTGGCCACCAAAATAAGGGGCATTCTTCCCACTGGCCACCAAAATAAGGGGCCATTCTTCCCACTGGCCACCAAAATAAGGGGCCATTCTTCCCACTGGCCACCAAAATAAGGGCCCATTCTTCCCACTGGCCACCAAAATAAGGGGCCATTCTTCCCACTGGCCACCAAAATAAGGGGCATTCTTCCCACTGGCCACCAAAATAAGGGGCATTCTTCTCACTGGCCACCAAAATAAGGGGCATTCTTCTCACTGGCCACCAAAATAAGGGGCCATTCTTCCCACTGGCCACCAAAATAAGGGCCCATTCTTCCCACTGGCCACCAAAATAAGGGGCCATTCTTCCCACTGGCCACCAAAATAAGGGGCATTCTTCCCACTGGCCACCAAAATAAGGGGCATTCTTCTCACTGGCCACCAAAATAAGGGGCATTCTTCTCACTGGCCACCAAAATAAGGGGCATTCTTCTCACTGGCCACCAAAATAAGGGGCATTCTTCCCACTGGCCACCAAAATAAGGGGCATTCTTCTCACTGGCCACCAAAATAAGGGGCATTCTTCTCACTGGCCACCAAAATAAGGGGCATTCTTCTCACTGGCCACCAAAATAAGGGACATTCTTCCCACTGGCCACCAAAATAAGGGACATTCTTCCCACTGGCCACCAAAATAAGGGGCATTCTTCCCACTGGCCACCGAAATAAGGGGCATTCTTCCCACTGGCCACCAAAATAAGGGGCATTCTTCCCACTGGCCACCAAAATAAGGGGCATTCTTCTCACTGGCCACCAAAATAAGGGACATTCTTCCCACTGGCCACCAAAATAAGGGGCATTCTTCCAACTGGCCACCAAAATAAGGGGCATTCTTCCCACTGGCCACCAACATAAGAGACATTCTTCCCACTGGCCACCAAAATAAGAGACATTCTTCCCACTGGCCACCAAAATAAGAGACATTCTTCCCACTGGCCACCAAAATAAGAGGCATTCTTCCCACTGGCCACCAAAATAAGGGACATTCTTCCCACTGGCCACCAAAATAAGGGGCATTCTTCCCACTGGCCACCAAAATAAGGGGCATTCTTCCCACTGGCCACCAAAATAAGGGGCATTCTTCCCACTGGCCACCAAAATAAGGGGCATTCTTCCCACTGGCCACCAAAATAAGGGGCATTCTTCCCACTGGCCACCAAAATAAGGGGCCATTCTTCCCACTGGCCACCAAAATAAGGGGCATTCTTCCCACTGGCCACCAAAATAAGGGGCCATTCTTCCCACTGGCCACCAAAATAAGGGCCCATTCTTCCCACTGGCCACCAAAATAAGGGGCCATTCTTCCCACTGGCCACCAAAATAAGGGGCATTCTTCCCACTGGCCACCAAAATAAGGGGCATTCTTCTCACTGGCCACCAAAATAAGGGGCATTCTTCTCACTGGCCACCAAAATAAGGGGCCATTCTTCCCACTGGCCACCAAAATAAGGGCCCATTCTTCCCACTGGCCACCAAAATAAGGGGCCATTCTTCCCACTGGCCACCAAAATAAGGGGCATTCTTCCCACTGGCCACCAAAATAAGGGGCATTCTTCTCACTGGCCACCAAAATAAGGGGCATTCTTCTCACTGGCCACCAAAATAAGGGGCATTCTTCTCACTGGCCACCAAAATAAGGGGCATTCTTCCCACTGGCCACCAAAATAAGGGGCATTCTTCTCACTGGCCACCAAAATAAGGGGCATTCTTCTCACTGGCCACCAAAATAAGGGGCATTCTTCTCACTGGCCACCAAAATAAGGGACATTCTTCCCACTGGCCACCAAAATAAGGGACATTCTTCCCACTGGCCACCAAAATAAGGGGCATTCTTCCCACTGGCCACCGAAATAAGGGGCATTCTTCCCACTGGCCACCAAAATAAGGGGCATTCTTCCCACTGGCCACCAAAATAAGGGGCATTCTTCTCACTGGCCACCAAAATAAGGGACATTCTTCCCACTGGCCACCAAAATAAGGGGCATTCTTCCAACTGGCCACCAAAATAAGGGGCATTCTTCCCACTGGCCACCAACATAAGAGACATTCTTCCCACTGGCCACCAAAATAAGAGACATTCTTCCCACTGGCCACCAAAATAAGAGACATTCTTCCCACTGGCCACCAAAATAAGAGGCATTCTTCCCACTGGCCACCAAAATAAGGGACATTCTTCCCACTGGCCACCAAAATAAGGGGCATTCTTCCCACTGGCCACCAAAATAAGGGGCATTCTTCCCACTGGCCACCAAAATAAGGGGCATTCTTCCCACTGGCCACCAAAATAAGGGGCATTCTTCCCACTGGCCACCAAAATAAGGGGCATTCTTCCCACTGGCCACCAAAATAAGGGGCCATTCTTCCCACTGGCCACCAAAATAAGGGGCATTCTTCCCACTGGCCACCAAAATAAGGGGCATTCTTCCCACTGGCCACCAAAATAAGAGACATTCTTCCCACTGGCCACCAAAATAAGGGGCATTCTTCCCACTGGCCACCAAAATAAGGGGCATTCTTCTCACTGGCCACCAAAATAAGGGGCATTCTTCTCACTGGCCACCAAAATAAGGGGCATTCTTCCCACTGGCCACCAAAATAAGGGACATTCTTCCCACTGGCCACCAAAATAAGGGGCCATTCTTCCCACTGGCCACCAAAATAAGGGGCCATTCTTCTCACTGGCCACCAAAATAAGGGGCATTCTTCTCACTGGCCACCAAAATAAGGGACATTCTTCCCACTGGCCACCAAAATAAGGGACATTCTTCCCACTGGCCACCAAAATAAGGGGCATTCTTCCCACTGGCCACCAAAATAAGGGGCATTCTTCCCACTGGCCACCAAAATAAGGGGCATTCTTCCCACTGGCCACCAAAATAAGGGGCATTCTTCCCACTGGCCACCAAAATAAGGGGCATTCTTCCCACTGGCCACCAAAATAAGGGGCCATTCTTCCCACTGGCCACCAAAATAAGGGGCATTCTTCCCACTGGCCACCAAAATAAGGGGCATTCTTCCCACTGGCCACCAAAATAAGAGACATTCTTCCCACTGGCCACCAAAATAAGGGGCATTCTTCCCACTGGCCACCAAAATAAGGGGCATTCTTCCCACTGGCCACCAAAATAAGGGGCATTCTTCCCACTGGCCACCAAAATAAGGGGCATTCTTCCCACTGGCCACCAAAATAAGGGGCATTCTTCCCACTGGCCACCAAAATAAGGGGCATTCTTCCCACTGGCCACCAAAATAAGGGGCCATTCTTCCCACTGGCCACCAAAATAAGGGGCATTCTTCCCACTGGCCACCAAAATAAGGGGCATTCTTCCCACTGGCCACCAAAATAAGGGGCATTCTTCCCACTGGCCACCAAAATAAGGGGCATTCTTCCCACTGGCCACCAAAATAAGGGGCATTCTTCCCACTGGCCACCAAAATAAGGGGCATTCTTCCCACTGGCCACCAAAATAAGGGACATTCTTCTCACTGGCCACCAAAATAAGGGGCATTCTTCCCACTGGCCACCAAAATAAGGGGCATTCTTCCCACTGGCCACCAAAATAAGGGGCATTCTTCCCACTGGCCACCAAAATAAGGGGCATTCTTCCCACTGGCCACCAAAATAAGGGGCATTCTTCCCACTGGCCACCAAAATAAGGGGCATTCTTCCCACTGGCCACCAAAATAAGAGACATTCTTCCCACTGGCCACCAAAATAAGGGGCATTCTTCCCACTGGCCACCAAAATAAGGGGCATTCTTCCCACTGGCCACCAAAATAAGGGGCATTCTTCCCACTGGCCACCAAAATAAGGGGCATTCTTCCCACTGGCCACCAAAATAAGGGGCATTCTTCTCACTGGCCACCAAAATAAGGGGCATTCTTCCCACTGGCCACCAAAATAAGGGACATTCTTCCCACTGGCCACCAAAATAAGGGGCCATTCTTCCCACTGGCCACCAAAATAAGGGGCCATTCTTCTCACTGGCCACCAAAATAAGGGGCATTCTTCTCACTGGCCACCAAAATAAGGGACATTCTTCCCACTGGCCACCAAAATAAGGGACATTCTTCCCACTGGCCACCAAAATAAGGGGCATTCTTCCCACTGGCCACCAAAATAAGGGGCATTCTTCCCACTGGCCACCAAAATAAGGGGCATTCTTCCCACTGGCCACCAAAATAAGGGGCATTCTTCCCACTGGCCACCAAAATAAGGGGCATTCTTCTCACTGGCCACCAAAATAAGGGGCATTCTTCTCACTGGCCACCAAAATAAGGGGCATTCTTCTCACTGGCCACCAAAATAAGGGGCATTCTTCCCACTGGCCACCAAAATAAGGGGCATTCTTCCCACTGGCCACCAAAATAAGGGGCATTCTTCCCACTGGCCACCAAAATAAGGGACATTCTTCCCACTGGCCACCAAAATAAGGGGCATTCTTCCCACTGGCCACCAAAATAAGGGGCATTCTTCCCACTGGCCACCAAAATAAGGGGCATTCTTCCCACTGGCCACCAAAATAAGGGGCATTCTTCCCACTGGCCACCAAAATAAGGGGCATTCTTCCCACTGGCCACCAAAATAAGGGGCATTCTTCCCACTGGCCACCAAAATAAGGGGCATTCTTCCCACTGGCCACCAAAATAAGGGGCCATTCTTCCCACTGGCCACCAAAATAAGGGGCATTCTTCCCACTGGCCACCAAAATAAGGGGCATTCTTCCCACTGGCCACCAAAATAAGAGGCATTCTTCCCACTGGCCACCAAAATAAGGGGCATTCTTCCCACTGGCCACCAAAATAAGGGGCATTCTTCCCACTGGCCACCAAAATAAGGGGCATTCTTCCCACTGGCCACCAAAATAAGGGACATTCTTCCCACTGGCCACCAAAATAAGGGGCATTCTTCTCACTGGCCACCAAAATAAGGGGCATTTTTCCCACTGGCCACCAAAATAAGGGGCATTCTTCTCACTGGCCACCAAAATAAGGGGCATTCTTCTCACTGGCCACCAAAATAAGGGGCATTCTTCCCACTGGCCACCAAAATAAGGGACATTCTTCCCACTGGCCACCAAAATAAGGGGCCATTCTTCCCACTGGCCACCAAAATAAGGGGCCATTCTTCCCACTGGCCACCAAAATAAGGGGCATTCTTCCCACTGGCCACCAAAATAAGGGGCATTCTTCCCACTGGCCACCAAAATAAGAGACATTCTTCCCACTGGCCACCAAAATAAGAGACATTCTTCCCACTGGCCACCAAAATAAGAGACATTCTTCCCACTGGCCACCAAAATAAGGGGCATTCTTCTCACTGGCCACCAAAATAAGGGGCATTCTTCTCACTGGCCACCAAAATAAGGGGCATTCTTCTCACTGGCCACCAAAATAAGGGGCATTCTTCTCACTGGCCACCAAAATAAGGGACATTCTTCCCACTGGCCACCAAAATAAGGGGCATTCTTCCCACTGGCCACCAAAATAAGGGGCATTCTTCCCACTGGCCACCAAAATAAGGGACATTCTTCCCACTGGCCACCAAAATAAGGGGCATTCTTCCCACTGGCCACCAAAATAAGAGACATTCTTCTCACTGGCCACCAAAATAAGGGGCATTCTTCCCACTGGCCACCAAAATAAGGGGCATTCTTCCCACTGGCCACCAAAATAAGGGACATTCTTCCCACTGGCCACCAAAATAAGGGGCATTCTTCTCACTGGCCACCAAAATAAGAGACATTCTTCTCACTGGCCACCAAAATAAGGGACATTCTTCCCACTGGCCACCAAAATAAGGGGCATTCTTCCAACTGGCCACCAAAATAAGGGGCCATTCTTCCCACTGGCCACCAAAATAAGGGGCATTCTTCCCACTGGCCACCAAAATAAGGGGCATTCTTCCCACTGGCCACCAAAATAAGGGACATTCTTCCCACTGGCCACCAAAATAAGAGACATTCTTCCCACTGGCCACCAAAATAAGGGACATTCTTCCCACTAAATGTGTTTTATTATTAGGGGTTCCCCGAGACCTGGACATTTATTTTAAGGGTTCCCCTGGGGTAAAAAGGTTGAAAAAAGGCTGTTTTAGGTAAATGTGTGAATGAGGGGTTAAAAAAACAAAAAAAACATGGAGAGGAGGATGAGTGGCAGGTGATAGTGGAAGAAATTTCAGTCAAATATACAGTCCTGTCCAGCAGGGATCTGAAGATTTGCGTGCGCGTGCGTGGGCGTGCGACATTCTGCATGTTCACTAAAACATGAAACGCCCAGCCCCCGCACATCATGAATAATCACAGCAGAAGCAGCCTGACAGTGCGCCCCCTGCAGGCGGAAGTGTAGGGTTACACGGGGGTGGGGGTGATTCTGCCATGGGGCTGTCGGGTGACATAAATAAATGAACAGGCGGCTTCAGTCACTTCTCATTGTTGGGAGTGTGACGTTCTCCGTAGCGTGGCGGGAAGCCTTATAGCTCCGCCTCCTGGGACTACGAATCAGTGTGAAGTGTTACAAGGCGTGTCCGAGGCGGCATTACACATGTACGTTACCAGATGTCCGGTCCTGCCAGGGGAAGGAGGGGGTGGGGCGGAGTGGGGGGGGGGGTGGGGGCACGCACACACGCACCTCCAATGACGTTGGTTCTTCAGGGTGCAGCACCGCCCTCTAAGGGCTGCAGTTAGAATGATATAGAAGAATTGTAGAAGAGACATCTCGGGTTGGGATGATATAACGGCAGCACAACCGACATTTCTAACATTATGGGAGGATTGTTGTGGTTTTGACTGGAATTTGTTACATTTTATTTTTCCTTTATTTTTTTTTCCTGCAGCCTTACGAAGGACGAATCGAAGAGGCCAAAGTACAGAGAGCTTCTGGTGAGTGTCCCCTTCCTTAGTTCAGATCCAAGGATGTACTCACTGGGTCTCTGTGCTCCTCTATGCAGTGCAAGCAGATCATGGCTGGTGGGAGAGGCTAGCAGAGTGTTGTTCATAGCCTCCTCAGTAGGCCTCTCACGAGTCCTCAGTCCTGATGTAAGCAGTGGGCGGGCTCATGGGTGGAGTTTAAGTATCAGAATGCCTTGATTGGTGGGTTTCAGTCTGGAGGGGTGGGGGAGACTCTGGTGTTTGCATTCTGGGAGGGGTGGAGGCTCTGGTGGTGGGGATCCTGGGAAGGGGTGTGGCTGTGGGGGTCCTTGAGCGGGGCTTGTGGGGATGGAAGGATGAGGAGGATCCTGGGAAGGGGCAGGCATAGTGGTGGGGATCCTGAGAATGGTGGAGGCTCCAGTTGAGGGATCCTGAGAAGGGGGGAGGCAATGGCGGTGAGGATCAAGGAAAGGGAGCGGGGGCTATGGCGGCGAGGATGAGGAAAAGAGGCAGGGGCTGTGGCGGTGAGCATGAGGGAAAGGGGCGGCGAGCATGAGGGAAAGGGGCGCGGGCTGTGGCGGTCAGGATTAAGGAAAGGGGCTGTGGTGGCGGGGAAAGGGGCGGGGGCTGTGGCGGCGGGGAAAGGGGCGGGCGCTGTCGCGACGGGGAAACGGGGGGGGGGCTGTGGTGGCGGGGAAAGGGGAGGGGCTGTGGCGGTGAGGAAAAGAGGCAGGGGCTGTGGCGGTGAGCATGAGGGAAAGGGGCGGGGAAAGGGGCTGTGGCGGTCAGGGATTAAGGAAAGGGGCTGTGGCGGCGGGGAAAGGGGAGGGGCTGTGGCGGCGGGGAAAGGGGAGGGGCTGTGGCAGTCAGGGATTAAGGAAAGGGGTGGGGGCTGTGGCAGTCAGGGATTAAGGAAAGGGGCTGTGGCGGCGGGGAAAGGGGCGGGGGCTGTGGCGGCGGGGAAAGGGGCGGGGGCTGTGGCGGTGAGCATGAGGGAAAGGGGCGGGGGCTGTGGCGGTCAGGGATTAAGGAAAGGGGTGTGGGCTGTGGCAGTCAGGGATTAAGGAAAGGGGCTGTGGCGGCGGGGAAAGGGGCGGGGGCTGTGGCGGCGGGGAAAGGGGCGGGGGCTGTGGCGGTCAGGATTAAGGAAAGGGGCGGGGGCTGTGGTGGCGGGGAAAGGGGCGGGGGCTGTGACGGTCAGGATTAAGGAAAGGGGCGGGGGCTGTGGTGGCGGGGAAAGGGGCGGGGCTGTGGCGGTCAGGGATTAAGGAAAGGGGCGGGGGCTGTGGCGGCGAGGAAAGGGGCGGCTCTTAGGTGGAGAGATTTGAAATCTGAAGAAATTAAGTCTTTTTGTTTTTTTTGTAGAAACATTCTTTCATCATGATGTACGAGGAGCGGAACGTCGATGTCGCCGGATACGTCATTAGAATTATGGATCAGATGCCGGCCACGCCCAGTTCTCCGATGTACGTCGATTGACCCCGCCTCCACCCACAACTCTAGCAAATGGCAACGTAAAGGACCGGAAGGGCTGGGGGGGCAATCCGGACGGAGAGACGGCGCAGCATGAACCCGCCATGACTTCCCCTCTCCGGCTGCAGTGCTTCGTGCAATAAGATCAGTGTTTTTGTTTCCTATCTTTCCATTGTGTCTGTGCGCTAAAGTCCTATGTAAAAAAAAAAACGCATCCCTTTAATCCCGCCGGTCGCCCGGCGCTCGGCTGGCGGACAGACAGAAGCCCACGTTCAGTGAAATCGCGTGAGACTGGAATAAACCAATAATATCTCTGCTATGACCTCTTCCACCTGAAACCAACGTAAAAATGGACGCCGACCGCCCCCAGAGGAGCGAGACCTCGCGTGTCGTACGACCGACCACCCTGCTCTGCGGAGGCGGGAAGAATATGAATTATATAAATATATATATTTTTATTATTTTTAAATAAAAAAACAAAAAAAAAAATTCTTCACAAAGTGCAATAGGTTAACCAATTCTTCGTCAGGTGGTCCGGATCCGGACTTTTATTATTTTCTTCTTTTTTTTGCCCTTCTGGCAGAGAATGGAGGTAATAAATATGAAATTCTGTTCCACTTTAGTTTTATTTTATGTCCGTTGAAATTTTTTATTTTTTTTTGTAAGAATCAAACTAAAGTAAATATTTACCAAAAAACACAAATTATGTTGCATTGGAAAAAATCTAACATTAAAATATGAAGAGATGGAGTATCACTTTGGTTGGAATGATTGGTTCTTTGGGGGACGTGACAATATGAGGGGCTGGACACCCGAGCAACACATCTATATGGACCTCCCATTCAATGACATCACTATGGAGCTCCTCCCCCCCCCCCCCTTGTGTCCATAATAGACTTTACTCTTCTAGGAAGGCTTTTCAGAGGAAGTTTGTGGGGATTTGTGATGTTGGATGATCCCAAAGGTGATTGGTGGGGGGATGTGATCGGGGGGTGGATGAGGTCAGGTGATGGGCGGGGGGGATGAGGTCGGGTGATGGGCGGGGGGATGAGGATGGGGGGGGTGAGGTCAGGTGATCGGTCGGGGGGGGGGGTGAGGTTGGGGGGTCGGGGGGGGATATGGGCGGGGGTGGGGTCAGGGCTCTGCAGAACACTGGCGTTCCTCCGCCGCGTCTTCATGCCCCCATAGTTCTTCTAGAACAAAAAGGCCTCCACCGTATTGTTCAGCACGAGGTTGGGGGGGGGTCTTCCTTGTCTTTTGTATGATTTAGTATTCATATCCCTCACTGGAAACACGAGAACGCACTCGTATGTACGGAGGGTGGTTGGTCGTTTTTTTTATTTTTGCGGGGAGGGGGAGAGGAGAGAGCTGCCGCATCAGGGAAGTGTCTCCATACAGAGTTATATGGGGCTTCCCACCTACGTTGGCTTTGGTCACCTTGGGCCTCCTGCCAGCTGTCCAGGATTCACTCTTTTAGGTCTTGTCTCTAACCCTGAGCTGGTGTCCGATATGTTTTTGTAGAGCCCCCGGTTCTTCTAACAGGTCATGGACTGCTTCAGCCCAGCCCCTGATGGGTCAGACGTGGAGTCATGTTGGGTTCTGTCAATTTTTTTGTGTCTTTGGCTCTGTCAGGTGTAGCCGGTTCCTCCTCTCCGTCATACCTGAGGTCGCCGGTCCCAAAACATAAGTGTGAATCTTCAAACAACATAACATGGGGGTAGAATAACCGCGGCCCTCCTGAGCAGCCGGCGCGAGATACGGCCTCGGCCGGTGTCCTATCGATAGGGTTCCTCCTTGACTGAGCAATCCGAGCCGATGGAAATCCCCGAACCTGATCAGCGGTTTTCAGGTGTACCCGCCCCTCAGTTGTTATTGCAAGAGGTCCAGGGCGACGTGAACTTCGTTGTAAGTGGCCAGTCGGCTTCCTGTCCTCGCTTCGCTCGGCCTCCTGGCTCTTTTAACATGCTCCAAGTCCACGGGGATGGTAAGGAATGAGCCTGGATGTCAGAAGTGTAGAACCACCGCTGTTCAGGACACCGTCCCTTATTGTAATGGGAAGTCTAATCTCCCCCGAGCCGCGCATGCGCTGTGTACACCTGAAGAACAGCTGATCAGGTTTGGAGATTTCCGTGGGCGCAGTCGAGGCCGGACCCTATCCGATAGGGGAACTAGCTCCACAAAACACCGGCGCCACTTTGAGAAGCATCAGCTGGGCGTGGTTTACAATCTGGTGGGTGGGGTGAAAGGCTTCAAACAGGGTGTGGTTTGCTGAAGTTTAGTTTGAGGCCGTTCCTCCCTCTTCTCCCACATGGGCCGGTCGGGAGATGTTCTATTGTCCGAACTGGCCATTTGCCTCCTCTTGGACTTTGAAGCTGTCCTTCATCTGGGATACTTTCCATCTTCTGACCCCCAACATTCCTGCCTTGCATGTCCCCATCTTTCTCGGGTATGTGGAAGGACCCCTGCACTCCCAGGTGGTGGCCCCATCTTTTAGCCTGTTGTCGGCACCTAAGGAGTTCCCTCCAGTCTTGGTTCTGTTCGGTTTTTGTGGGATGTTCTTTTGAGGGAAAACGGTCAGCGAGGAATCGGGTACCATGTGACTCTCCACTTTACAGCTGTTTGAACTCATTGCTTAAAGCCGTATTACTCTCAACTCCAGTCCTCAAGGCGCCCCAACAGGTCATGTTTTCAGGATTTCCCTCATGAAACGGCCGTGGTAATTACTAAGGCAGTGAACCTGATCAACTCACCTGTGCAAAATAATAGCCCGAAAACATGACCTGTTAGGGCGCCTTGAGGACTGGAGTTGAAAAAGATTGGCTGAAAGTATCTGGGTGTTATGGATCTGATTTATTGCGAAGGACCCGGCTATCCCTGTCTTGGTGCCTCAGGAATGCTGCTCTGGAGTCAGAAGTTCTCTCCAGAAATCCCCTCCCCCAGTGAGCTGCTTTGGCTGACTCTTCCACACTGGACAAACCTTTCCGGGGGGCCGTCCAATGTGGATTCAGCCGGAGAACGCCATGGTGGTACATCAACAATCGGGGAGCAACTTAAAATCTTGCTGCAGCTCGAGAGTCGGAGAAGATCCTGTCCTGGGTGAGAACTTCATGTTCCGTCCTTGTATCCCGAACATTCCAGGTGTGGAAGATCGGAGGTGTTCCTGGACTGGCGCAGGTTCCAGATGTTGACCATTGGAAGGGTTTGTCTCCAGCTGCAGCGATCCTCTGGTGAATGCCGTGACATTTGATTGTTGGGTCTTTGGGGTCCTTTGGAGAAAGCAATGGATGCTCTGTGGCATCGGTGACCCCCAATCTTTGCCGGTCCTGTACTGAAACCTCATCACAAGATGGAGGTCATTCTGATGATGCTCATTCCTCCGGATTGGCAGATGTGACATTCTGACCTACTAAGTCTCCTCGCGGTACCCACCGCCGTACAATCCGCACCCCTCTCCCACACTACCACCCACCGCCATACACTCCGCACTCCTCTCCCGCACATACCACTCACCGCCATACAATCCGCACTCCTCTCCCGCACATACTACCCACCGTCGTACACTCCACACCCCTCTCCCGCACATACCACCCACCGCCATACACTCCGCACTCCTCTCCCGCACATACCACTCACCGCCATACACTCCGCACTCCTCTCCCGCACATACTACCCACCGTCGTACACTCCACACCCCTATCCCGCACATACTACCCACCGCCGTACACTCCACACCCCTCTCCCGCACATACCACCCACCGCCATACACTCCGCACTCCTCTCCCGCACATACCACCCACCGCCATACACTCCGCACTCCTCTCTCGCACATACCACCCACCGCCATACACTCCGCACTCCTCTCCCACACATACCACCCACCGCCATACACTCCGCACTCCTCTCCCGCACATACTACCCACCGCCGTACAATCTGCACCCCTCTCCCACACTACCTCCCACCGCCATACACTCCGCACTCCTCTCCCACACTACCACCCACCGCCATACACTCCGCACTCCTCTCCCGCACATACCACCCACCGCCATACACTTCGCACTCCTCTCCCGAACATACCACCCACCGCCATACACTCCGCACTCCTCTCCCGCACATACTACCCACCGCCGTACACTCCACACCCCTCTCCCGCACATACTACCCACCGCTGTATACTCTGCACTCCTCTCCCGCACATACCACCCACCGCCGTACACTCCTCTCCCGCACATACCACTCACCGCCATACACTCCGCACTCCTCTCCCGCACATACTACCCACCGTCGTACACTCCACACCCCTCTCCCGCACATACTACCCACCGCCGTACACTCCACACCCCTCTCCCGCACATACCACCCACCGCCATACACTCCGCACTCCTCTCCCGCACATACCACCCACCGCCATACACTCCGCACTCCTCTCCCACACATACCACCCACCGCCATACACTCCGCACTCCTCTCCCGCACATACTACCCACCGCCGTACAATCTGCACCCCTCTCCCACACTACCACCCACCGCCATACACTCCGCACTCCTCTCCCACACTACCACCCACCGCCATACACTCCGCACTCCTCTCCCGCACATACCACCCACCGCCATACACTTCGCACTCCTCTCCCGAACATACCACCCACCGCCATACACTCCGCACTCCTCTCCCGCACATACTACCCACCGCCGTACACTCCACACCCCTCTCCCGCACATACTACCCACTGCTGTATACTCTGCACTCCTCTCCCGCACATACCACCCACCGCCGTACACTCCTCTCCTGCACATACCACCCACCGCCGTACACTCCGTACTCCTCTCCCACAAATGGGAAAAACTGCAACAGATTTTTCCATGTATATTAACTGTGTGGATGGAGGAATCTCCCACTTTTTCCATCTAACCATAGAAAATCTGCAGATAATCTAATGGTGTATGGCCAGCTTAAGATGGTGAGAAGCGATATACTTTCACACTGAGGTGCTTTGCAGGCGCTATAGTACTAAAAATAGCGCCCTGAAAGAGCCCCAAGGGCCCCCACACTGGAGCGGTGCGCTGGCAGGACGCTCAAAAATATCCTGCTAGCCGCATCTTTGAGGCGCTGTAGGAGTGGTGTGTGTACACCGCTCCTGCAGCGCCCCTGCCCATTGAAATCAATGGGTAGCGACTCCGAACCTCCAGCAAAGCGCTGCTGCAGTGGCGGTTTTTAACCCTTTTTCAGCCGCTAGTGGGGGTTAAAAGCGCCCTGCTAGCGGTGCAATAGTGCTGCAAAAACGACGGTAAAGCACCACTAAAAAAAACGTCGCTTTACTGCCGACGCTTCAGAGTGAAAGTAGCTTTAGACATTTCAAAACAAATATTAAAGTATTCTGAGCCCCGCTGAGCTTCTAGATATTCTTCAAACAAGTTCTGGAAGAGTTTATGATTTTCACCCATCCGTGTCCGTGATAGATGGAGTCCTGACACACGCTGAATGCGACTCGGAGCGGCTCGGAGAAGGTGCTGGTGAATGTGTACAAGTGTCTCATTGGGTTCCTCTTCTCATAAAAGGCCACTTGGCCGGCCTCAAAGTCCAGATGTATTCTCAGCCTTTTACATGAACTTTTCAGAGGCAATGGTGTAACTTTGCTGTCATGGACTACAGAATAGACATCATCAGACCTGTACAAACACCAGGACTTCTTGTTATTTCCAATCCATGAGGAGACGCCCCTCCTGTCTATACTGGAGTAACTCACCCCAACCACCCACCACCCCGCTGAGCTCACCTCCACGTCCCAGTAATGTCTTCCTGAGGACCGCTTCTTCACACTCACCTGGCTACACTCAAAACTTTCCAGAGTTTGGAGGGACTTTGGGTTTTGTGAATAGCGAGCGGTTTTCATATCATCTGCAATATCCACGTTGGGTCCAGCGGTATTAATATCCAGTAATATGGCAGAAGGTTCCTTCATGGAGGACCAGATGTCTGAGCCCAATAACATACATGATAGGCCTGTGTATAAGGTCTGTAAGATCCCGCCATGGTCCAAGTCTTTCACAGCGTTGTCCTTGTCACAGTCTCTCTCTCTCTCTTTCCTTATTTCTCTCCTTGAAAAAGTCACTTCTGTCGCCATCCTCTAGGAAAGACAATCGATCGGCGGTGGATCTGACACATCTTCTGGACCATATTCTTCTTGATTTCCAGCTGATAGATCATGTTGGAGACGGATTTTGAGATTTGCTCTTCCTGTTCGGAGATCTCACTCAGCACTTTATTCTCGAATTCATCCAGCTGCCTTCTAATTCCACTGATCAGGGCGACAACTTTTTACAATTACGGAGGTTGTCGTGTTTTCTACGTGCCGCTTATGGTCCTTCAGACTCTGGCCTCTTTTCTCAGCCTCCTGTCTCTCCGAAGTTACTTCCTCTAAAAGCTCCTCCTTCTTCTTTCTAGACGCCTCCTCCAGCGGCTCCACGGCGTGTCCCATGTGTTCTCCAATCAGGTGGCAGGCGGTACAGATACAGGCGAGTCCTCAGTGCAGTAATAAGCCAAGTTCTTCTTGTGTTCCCCAGAGAAGCGATCGGTGCTTCTAATGTTTCCTCAGATGATCGTCACACATAGAGATCTCACACGTGAGGCAGGACTTCACAGCAGGGACCGGAGAGTCACAATAAGTACAGAAGACCTCATTCTCTTCCTGTTCTCGGAAAGCCTTGGCTATATTATGCAGCCTCAGGTTTCGTCTCAGTTCCGGCCTCCTCAGGTACGTCTTCATACATTCAGGGCATTTGTTTGTCCTTATATAGTCCTGAGGTTCCCATGTCCGTGTGATACAGCCCCGGCAGAAGCAGTGTCCACAAGGAAGGGTCACCGGCTCCGTATAGATCTCCATACAGATGGAGCAAAGGAGCTCGGCTTTCAGATCGGCAGACGCCATTGTTTGAGCCAGGAAGTCGCTCGGCCCTCGGCCGCTTCCTCCTCCTCACAAGTTACATTGCGGGTTGGTGATGCAGAGAAGATCCAGAGCACTCGGCCCTCGGCGCTTGCCGCTCGGCCCTCGGCCGCTTCCTCCTCCTCACAACAAGTTACATTGCGGGTTGGTGATGCAGAGAAGATCCAGAGCACTTGGCCCTCGGCCTTCGGCACTTGGCCCTCGGCCCTTGGCGCTCGGCACTTGGCCCTCGGCCGCTTCCTCCTCCTCACAAGTTACATTGCGGGTCGGTGATGCAGAGAAGATCCATTAACCCTCCAACATCCCACGCTGTGTTTCATCAATATTCCTTTATAAATCTTGAAAAGATCCACGAGATGATAAACACCGAAGATAAAAAAAGTGAAAACAACCTAAAAAACATTTTTTATTCAAACTTTAAAAAAACGATTTGCATGTTATAAAGATAAAATTGAACAAAATGGTTATAGAAGGAATCTGCTAAAGTTGATGGAAACCTCATTTAATGTCATTTCATTTGTGGACTTTTATGTGTTTTCATTTTTTTTTTTTATAAATAAATTTTGCCTTTATTTTCTCCTTTGCTACTTATCAATGCTGCTGATCTCCTGCTGCATCTTTGCATTAACTTCCAGCCCATATGAACTCCAACCGGGACTACATGGTGGGATTTCTCCAGGTGGGTTTCCTGACAACAGCCCACAGTGCCGTGTAATGAGGAGAAATAATTGTCGGAGCAAAACTAGGAGACGGGGACAGAGCGTTGTCACCCGATAACAGGAAGTGCCTGAACCATGTAGGGGGGATATGATCTCCATGTATAAATACATAAGGGGGGGGGGGATATGATCTCCATGTATAAATACATAAGGGGGGGGATATGATCTCCATGTATAAATACATAAGGGGGGGATATGATCTCCATGTATAAATACATAAGGGGGGGATATGATCTCCATGTATAAATACATAAGGGGGGGGGGATATGATCTCCATGTATAAATACATAAGGGGGGATATGATCTCCATGTATAAATACATAAGGAGGGGGGATATGATCTCCATGTATAAATACATAAGGGGGGGGATATGATCTCCATGTATAAATACATAAGGGGGATATGATCTCCATATATAAATAAATAGGGGGGATATGATCTCCATGTATAAATACATAAGGGGGGATATGATCTCCATATATAAATACACAAGGGGGGATATGATCTCCATATATAAATACATAAGGGGGGGATATGATCTCCATGTATAAATACATAAGGGGGGATTTGATCTCCATATATAAATACATAAGGGGGGGATATGATCTCCAAGTATAAATACATAAGGGGGGGGATATGATCTCCATATATAAATACATAAGGGGGGATATGATCTCCATATATAAATACATAAGGGGGGATATGATCTCCATATATAAATACATAAGGGGGGATATGATCTCCATGTATAAATACATAAGGGGGGATATGATCTCCATATATAAATACATAAGGGGGGGATATGATCTCCATGTATAAATACATTGTAACGGCACCCCAAGTATGAAAGGGGTTAACACCGTTAGGATATTCCCTTTCCAACCACACGTCAACCACCAGACACTCCAACCAGCCGAATAAGACCCCATACGAATGATTCTCCCCCCAGATACGAGACAACGCTCTGTATTCAAGTTCCAAAACAGGGAATGACTTTATTTTCAAAACACATGGTAACACATTTCCCTTCAAAACCCTTCCCTCCCATCCTTTGGGGAACAGGGCGGGTTAAACTGTCCAATGACAATGGTGATACAGGTCAGGTGTGTTCAAACTTCTCCTTTGATAAACAGTCTTAGGCAGAAGGGTTGATTCCGCCCCCCCCCCCTCCTCACAGAAGACACTTCCACATCCCATAATATGGAGCCAGACGGTCTACCAAGCTCCAATCTACATCATCACAATGAAAGGGCCTGTAGCATAGGTGAGGCTCATTAGCATTACACAAGGAGACAGGAGACACATCAGCCTCTCTTAATTTAACCTGTTGAGTTCAGCACCAACAGAATAACTATTTACAGATCCTGGGCAATATTGGGGAATAATGTTACAGACCCATTTTAAAACAATCCCATACATATTCTCAATGTCCATTATTTCCTTGCTCACCCTGTGCTCCAAAGTGACCCCCTGTCACACATCTCCCCTTTCGGCAGGAGACTAACAGAGGAGGGGACCCCAGACGGGTTGATTCCGAAGTTAGTCCATAGTTCCATTCTTCTAATGTCTGGACAACCCATCACCACTAGGGGCCCGAGATGACGTCTGTTTGCCGGGACAACCCATCAGCATTGCCATTTTGCTTACCGGGTCGGTAGCTGATGGTGAAATTGTAAGGTTGTAGGGCTAGGCTCCACCGCAACAACCTGCCATTGTCTCCTGAGACCCGGTTAAGCCAGACCAATGGGTTGTGATCGGTGACCAGTGAAAATTCCTGTCCGTATAAGTAAGGGTTCAACTTTTTAAGGGCCCAGACCAGGGCCAAACATTCCTTCTCCACTGCCGCATAGCTCACTTCCCGGGGTAATAGCTTTCTACTCAGGTATGCGACAGGGTGTTCTCCTCCATCCTCCCCAACTTGGCTCAGCACCGCCCCAAGTCCAAACATGGAAGCATCTGTGTGGACAAGAAAGCGTTTGTTAGGTACTGGGGCAGCCAAGACAGGAGCATTTACAAGTGCTTGCTTGAGGGCTAGAAACGCGGTTTCACAAGCTGGAGACCACAGGACCTGCCTAGGTAAATTATTTTTCGTCAGGTCCGTCAGGGGTTTGGCGATAGCACTATAATTAGGGACAAAACGTCAGTAGTACCCTGCAGTTCCCAAGAAGGCTAATACCTGGGTCTTAGTACGGGGCGTGGGCCAGTTAGCTACTGCCTCTACCTTGGCTGGCTCTGGTCTCTGATTCCCACACCCCACTCGGTGTCCCAGGTACTGCACCTCCGCCATACCTAGATGGCACTTGTCTGGTTTCAAGGTCAGACCTGCGACCCGAATTTTGTCCAGAACCACCCCTACGTGCACCAGGTGCTCCTCCCAAGACGCACTGTAGATCGCAATGTCATCCAGGTATGCACATGCAAAATCCTGGAAGCCATCCAGGAGCCTATCCACCATACGTTGGAAGGTGGCCGGGGCATTTTTCATCCCAAATGGCATGACCCTAGACTGGTACAGGCCAAATGGGGTAACAAATGCCGACTTGGGGATAGCATCCTCGGCCAGGGGGATCTGCCAATAACCTTTACACAGGTCTATTGTAGTTAAATAACGTCCCCTGGCTATCCGATCTAGCAGTTCGTCTACCCTGGGCATCGGGTAGGCATCGGTGGTGGTCTTCTCATTGAGTCGCCTGTAGTCCACGCAGAACCGGGTAGTTCCGTCTTTCTTAGGCACCAGGACTACAGGCGAGGCCCAAGGGCTGTCAGAAGGCTCAATGACTCCTAACTGAATCATCTCCTGTATCTCCTTCCGCATTTCTTCTCGGACTGCTTCAGGGATACGGTAGGGGGGCTGTCGAAGGGGTGCTTGTCCAGGGGTCTCTACCTTATGCACAGCCAGGGTCGTATAGCCCGGTTTTTGGGAGAACGTCGCCTGTTTCTCCCCCAGAAGCCGCTTAGCCTGTTCCTTCTTTGTGGGGCTTAACCGGTCTCCTAGCTGCACAAGGCTAATGAGGTCAGTCTGGGGCTCTCTCTCTAGTAAGTCAGGGAGGGGTAAACCTTCTGAGTCGTCCGCAGCAGGGGCACATACTGCAGCAACATCCTCCTGCCGTTCCTGATACTCCTTCAGCATGTTCACATGAAAGGTTCGCTGGATTCTTTCATCTGCACAGCTGGCAATAACATAGGTAGTATCACATACCTGGGCTACTACTTTATACGGGCCCTGCCAAGATGCCTGCATCTTGTCGGTCTTCACAGGTTTGAGCACTAAGACCTTCTGCCCAACCTGGAAGATACGCTGTCGGGCCCCCCGATCGTACCATCTCTTCTGTCTTCCCTGGGCCGCCTGGAGATTCTCCCTTACCATCAGAGACAGTTGCTCCATGCGGTCCCGGAGTTCCAGAACGTAGGGCACTATGGGGGTCCCTTCTTGCTCTGTCTCTCCCTCCCAGTGTCCTCTGATGAGGTCGAGGGGTCCGCGGACCCTTCTCCCATAGAGCAACTCGAAGGGCAAGAACCCCCTAGATTCCTGGGGTACCTCTCTGTACGCAAATAACAGGTGAGGCAGGAATCTCTCCCAGTCTTTGCAAGCGTCCGAAAAGGTCCTCAGCATTTGCTTGAGGGTCCCGTTAAAGCGTTCGCAGAGACCATTAGTCTGGGGGTGGTAAGGTGAGCTCAGCAAGGGTTTAATATTGCACACCTTCCACAACTGCTGGGTGAGCACCGCAGTAAACTGGGTTCCCTGGTCAGAGAAAATCTCCTAAGGGAACCCCACTCTGGTAAAAATCTTAACCAGGGCATCAGCTACTGTCTCTGCTTCAATGTTAGACATAGCCACTGCCTCTGGGTAACGGGTGGCGTAGTCCACCACGGTGAGAATATACTTCTTCCCGGATGGACTAGGCCTGGCCAGGGGACCCACAATGTCAACGGCTATGCGGTAAAAGGGCACCCCAATAATAGGTATGGACATGAGTTTAGCCTTAGGGTGGTCCCCCCTCTTACCTATCCGTTGACATGTGTCACACGTTTTGCAGTATTGTCGCACATCCTGGCTAAGATTGGGCCAGAAGAAATTCTGTGTGATCCTATGGGCTGTACGACGGAACCCTAGATGTCCTGCTAGCGGTACATCATGCCCGATTCGCAGAATCTCCAGCTGGTATTTCTTAGGTACCACCAGCTGTCGTTTCTGCGAAGGGGCCTTACTTCTCCGAGCTGGCTTAGGGATCCTATACAGTCTATCCCCCACCCATTCAAAAAGCTCCCCATCTATTCCCCTTTCCTGAGTATCTGCCTTAGCCCTATACTTGTGTAAGGTCGGGTCCTCCCGAGTTTCCCTCCCGAATGCTTCTGGGGTATCCCAGCCTAAGAGCGCCTGATCTAAGGTACGTGTCGGGGAAGGTAGTCTCACCTGTGTCTCAGCAGCAAGCGGGCCGGTTCCAGCAGTACGTGTCTGGGCACGGGTAGTCACGGGGTTGACTTCATCGGGGCCCATCGGGGCGTAAGCAGAAAGGAGGGGGCTCAAATCATTCCCCAGTAGTACATCCGCTGGCAAATCCTTCATCACCCCCACATTCACGTGTCCCAAACCAACCCCCCAATCCAGGTGAACATGGGCAACAGGTAGCCGGAAGACGGTACCTCCCGCTACTCCTACGGCTACAGTGTCTCCGGTGTGTTGGCTCTCTGGGATGAGGTTCTTCTGTAGTAGGGTCATGGTAGCGCCACTATCACGTAAGCCATTGGCTACCGTTCCATTAACCCGGACCGTCTGCCTGTGTTGCTGCCTGTTGTCCCGGTTAGCGGCTTGTATTGGATCAGCCTCGTGCAGGACGCCCCAATGTTCTTCCTCCTCAACGCAGTGGGCCGCAGGCATGGATGTGTTGCGGTTCCCCCTTGCTGGCTGTCTCCATGACTGGGACTGCCTAGCTGGATTCAACGGACAGTCTGGCTTTTTGTGCCCTAGCTGTTTACACCCGAAACACCTGATGGGTTGTGAGTAGTCCTGGGAGTTGAACCTGGGCTGCTGAGAATAAGTGGCCGCTGGAGGTGGTGCTGTAGGGCGGTACGACTGTGGTTGGTAGGCGATAGCCAGAGGGGGTGTCGCTGATCGATAATCCACCCGAGCTGTTGCCTTGACCACAGGGGTATCCAGTTTGCGGGCGTCTGTGTATTCATCTGCCAAGCGAGCTGCTTCAGGCAAGGTGAAAGGTTTTCGGTCCCGGACCCACTCTCTGACTTCCAGGGACAGTTTGTCAAAGAAGTGCTCCAGCAGGAACACCTGCAGCACCTCTTCCCCAGATTCTGCTTGGCACCCAGTGACCCAGTGAGAGGCGGTGCGGTGTAGGCGGCATGCCCACTCGGTATACGAGTCTCCAGTCTGCTTGCTCGTCTCTCGGAACCGCCTCCGGTATGCCTCCGGTGTGACGGCATACCTGGCCAACAGTGTTTCTTTTACCAGTCCATAGTTCATAATATCCTCGTCTGGGATGGCCCTGAACGCTTCACTGGCCCGGCCAGACAGTTTCCCAGACAAAATGGTAACCCATTCCTCTGTGGGCACCCGGTGTAGGGCACATTGCCGTTCAAAATCAGCAAGGTACCCATCAATCTCCCCTTCAGTTTCAATGAAATTTTTAAAAGCAATAAAATGTATCTTTCTCCTTTCAGTTGGTGCTGCTGTGACTCCTTTCAGTTGGTGCTGCTGTGGTGCTGTAGCAAATTTATGTCAACAGTCGCTATAACTCGGTCTATGATCTCCGCTGTAGGGTTAGGACCTGTAACGAGCCCCTTTGCTCGTTCGGTTCCACTCTCCCGACACTCCTCTGCTCTATTGGATCATCCGGTGCTCCAGGATTCCAACTACCGCTATGTGCCATTCGAATCCATTTGTGGTCGGTCAGAACAAACACCAGGCAGGCTGTATGTAAGTTCAACCAAGAGAGACTTTATTAGAACCAAAAACAAGTCTTATATACAGAAACAGAGGGAGTAACCAAAACATAATTAACATGAGCTAATTAACTAAATCCTTTAGCCAGCCAAGGTGACTCATAGATATGACCGTTCAGGGTAGACATCCCGGCTCCTACCTGTCTCACCTGCTATACAATACACATTATCCTAAGTGTAAACATCATACATTTAGCAGGGTCAAATTAGCACAGAGGACAGACAGATGGCTGGAGGTGATTGCATTCGCATATCCTTAGAGGGAATGTGTGAACGTCCCAACAGTATGACTCAGTCACTCTAATGTGGCATATACAGGGTCCCCAGAGTCTGTGCGTCTTGGGGGGGACATGGACCTGAATCCAAAGTAACACCCCCTCAAGGGTCTCCAGGCATACAGCTCACAAAGAGCACCGTTCCCCCAAATGCCAGGGCCCATGGTCGCAAGGCAAGAGGCTTGCATTCAGTCCCCTCCAAAAGCCTCTGTCCCGGCTAGGTCCGTCACAGGACCATAATGTGCCAATCTTATGTTAACAGCCCGATCAAAACTTGCCTCTTCGGGTGTCCTGTCTGTTACGCTGGGCCTTTCTGTTATGTTGGGTCTTTCAGCTCCATCCATTTCGACTAGTTCTCTGATTTTCTTATATAAACCAGTTCTCTGATAATGTCCCTCTTCTTACGGTTGTTGGCCGGTCTTCCCCGGTTCTCCAGTAAGTCTTTGAGGGTAGAACGCTTTAGCCGTTCATACTGTGCTTCCATTGGCCTGTGTCCTCTTGTAGCTGTCCTTCCGGCTGTGGGGATCAATCCCACTGCTTGCCAACAATTGTAATGGCACCCCAAGTATGAAAGGGGTTAACACCGTTAGGATATTCCCTTTCCAACCACACGAAAGCCACCAGACACTCCAACCAGCCGAATAAGACCCCATACGAATGATTCTCCCCCCAGATACGAGACAACGCTCTGTATTCAAGTTCCAAAACAGGGAATGACTTTATTTTCAAAACACATGGTAACACATTTCTCTTCAAAACCCTTCCCTCCCAACCTTGGGGAACAGGGCGGGTTAAACTGTCCAATGACAATGGTGATACAGGTCAGGTGTGTTCAAACTTCTCCTTTGATAAACAGTCTTAGGCAGAAGGGTTGATTCCGCCCCCCCCCCCCTCCTCACAGAAGACACTTCCACATCCCATAATATGGAGCCAGCCGGTCTACCAAGCTCCAATCAACATCATCACAATGAAAGGGCCTGTAGCATAGGTGAGGCTCATTAGCATTACACAAGGAGTGAGGAGACACATCAGCCTCTCTTAATTTAACCTGTTGAGTTCAGGACCAACAGAATAACTATTTACAGATCCTGGGCAATATTAGGGAATAATGTTACAGACCCATTTTAAAACAATCCCATACATATTCTCAATGTCCATTATTTCCTTGCTCACCCTGTGCTCCAAAGTGACCCCCTGTCACATACATAAGGGGGGATATGATCTCCATGTATAAATACATAAGGGGGGATATGATCTCCATATATAAATACATAAGGGGGGGATATGATCTACATATATAAATACATAAGGGGGGGATATGATCTCCATGTATAAATACATAAGGGGGGATATGATCTCCATGTATAAATACATAAGGGGGGGATATGATCTCCATGTATAAATACATAAGGGGGGGATATGATCTACATATATAAATACATAAGGGGGGGGATATGATCTCCATGTATAAATACATAAGGGGGGGATATGATCTACATATATAAATACATAAGGGGGGGATATGATCTCCATGTATAAATACATAAGAGGGGATATGATCTCCATATATAAATACATAAGGGGAGGATATGATCTCCATATATAAATACATAAGGGGGGGATACGATCTCCATGTATAAATACATAAGGGGGGGATATGATCTCCATATATAAATACATAAGGGGGGATACGATCTCCATGTATAAATACATAAGGGGGGGTATATGATCTCCATGTATAAATACATAAGGGGGATATGATCTCCATGTATAAATACATAAGGGGGGATATGATCTCCATGTATAAATACATAAGGGGGGGTATGATCTCCATGTATAAATACATAAGGGGGGGATATGATCTCCATATATAAATACATAAGGGGGGGGGTATGATCTCCATGTATAAATACATAAGGGGGTTATGATCTCCATGTATAAATACATAAGGGGGGGTATATGATCACCATGTATAAATACATAAGGGGGGATATGATCTCCATGTATAAATACTGTGAGGGGGTTAGCTCGGCAGCGGGTGTGTGTGACCCCCGAGATGGGCTCCCCACACAAAAACAGGCCCAGCAAACGGAGGTTGTGGTTTTCAAAATCAAAAAGGTGCGGTTTATTTTCTATTTACAGTGACAAAACACAGCAAAGCAAAAGAAACATAAACAAAATAAATCCTGGTCAACTTGACCTCTGACTAAACATACAGGTTTCCTAACTAACAACTGGGATCAGCCTAGTGCTGTCCTAGTCCCTAAGTCCCTGGTTTTAAATGTCCAAGCAAATAGCCACACAGGCTTTGTCTCACCGCACAGGGGTTCACTCTCCCTAGACAGTCCACACAGGTCTGGTTCCAGGCATGAGCTAACATCTAATGAAGCTGGGAGTTCTTATAGAGGCCTAAATGAGCTGACAAGCTTCAGCTGGTCTCATCAACTCCCTGTCTGCACGACGCCCAGCACTCTCCCTAGAGGTATGAGTCATCCATGAGCCTACTAGCCTCAGCTGGGCTTATACAACCTAGTTGTATAAGTCGGCGTAAAGCCTGAATCTGGGCGAAATATATCTACCCCCCTAGATGCAACCAGGTGACTTTACCTTCCCGCTGTCACATACCCCCCCCTCTTGTTTTAACCTCGGGGTTGGAACACCAGCAATCAGGCATTCATGTACTCGAGACAAAGCATCCACATTCCCCATTTGAACGCCAGGGCGATGCTTTACTGTGAAGTTGAATTCCTGGAGGGCCAGGAACCACCTATTCACTCTTCTATTTGTTTCCTTGTTTTGAGCCATCCACTTTAACGGAGCGTGATCCGTAACCATGTCAAAGTGCCTACCTAGCAGGTAGTACCGAAGGGAATCTAGAGCCCACTTCACCGCTAAACACTCCTTTTCAACGGTGGCGTAATTTACCTCATGGGACTTCAACTTCCTGCTGAGGTAAATGACTGGGTGCTCTTCCCCGTTCCAGACCTGGGACAATACTGCTCCTAACCCCACATCTGACGCATCACTTTGTACGACAAAGTCTTTAGAGAAGTCGGGTGAGTACAACACTGGCTGGCTACATAAGGCTTGTTTCAATAATTGGAATGCTGCCTCAGCCTCGGGGGTCCATTTAATCATGACCGACCCTTTCCCCTTCGTCAGGTTGGTTAGGGGCACAGCCTTAGAAGCAAAGTGGGGAATGAATCGCCGATAATACCCAGCGATTCCCAGAAAGGCTCGTACCTGCTTCTTGCTGTTGGGACGTGGCCAACTCTGGATGGCCTCGACTTTGTTGAGTTGGGGTTTTATTACTCCCCTCCCAATGGTGTACCCAAGATATTTGGCCTCCTCCTGCCCAATGGTACACTTCTTGGGGTTAGCCGTAAACCCCGCTTCCCGAACAGAGTCCAGGACTGCTTGCACTTTTGGCAGATGTGAGGCCCAATCTGTGCTATGGACAATTATGTCATCCAGGTAAGCCGCAGCATACTTCCGATGGTGCCTCAGCATCTGGTCCATTTTCCGCTGGAATGTGGCCGGCGCATTCTGTAACCCGAACGGCATTCTTTTGTATTGGAACGCCCCGTCTGGGGTTACAAATGCGGTTTTCTCTTTGGCCGACTTGGCCAGGGGGATTTGCCAATACCCTTTTGTGAGGTCAAGAGTCGTCATGTATAGGGCTGTTCCCAGCCGGTCGATCAACTCATCTATACGTGGCATGGGGTAGGTGTCAAATTTTGTAACTTTGTTCAACTGACGAAAATCGTTACAAAATCGCCAGCTCCCATCCGGTTTAGGCACCAACACAATGGGACTAGACCAATCACTTTGGGACTCCTCTATCACCCCTAAGTTCAGCATTTTCTGTACTTCCTCCCGTATTGCCTCCCGTCGGGCCTCTGGGATCCGATAGGGTTTTAACTTCACCCTTTCACCGGGCGGGGTAATGATGTCATGCTCTACCCCAGATGTTTGTCCCGGCAGCTCAGAGAATACCTCCTTGTTGCGAAGCACAAACTCCTTAACCTCCTGTTGTTGGGGTTATGACAAGGTGGCTGCTATTCCAACCTCAGGAATCACGCAACCAGTTTGAGCTGGTGACCAAGTGTCTGCGACTAGGGACTCTCTATCCCTCCAGGCTTTCAACAGATTAACGTGATAGATCTGTTCGGGCTTTCGCCTTCCTGGTTGTCTGACCTTGTAATTCACTTCGCTCACTTTTTCCATTATCTCGTAGGGGCCTTGCCATTTGGCAAGGAATTTACTTTCAACCGTAGGGACAAGTACCAGTATCCTATCCCCCGGGGAAAAGGTACGGGTCTTGGCTCCACGGTTGTACACTCTCTGCTGTGCTAACTGCGCTTGGGCCAAATGTTCCTTCACGATGGGCATTACCTGTGCAATTCGGTCTTGCATCAGGGCGACATGCTCAATCACACTCCTGTGGGGAGAACTCTCACTTTCCCAAGTTTCCTTGGCAATATCCAACAGCCCTCTTGGGTGTCTCCCATACAATAACTCAAAGGGGGAGAATCCCGTAGAGGATTGGGGCACCTCCCTAATAGCAAACATCAGATAAGGAAGTAGACAGTCCCAATCCTTTCCATCTCTATCCACCACTTTCTTCAACATTTGTTTTAGGGTTTTGTTGAATCTTTCAACCAGCCCATCGGTTTGGGGGTGATACACAGATGTACGTAATTGCGTCATTTTGAACAATTTACACAGCTCCTTCATAACCCGGGACATAAAGGGTGTACCTTGGTCCGTAAGCAGTTCTTTACAAATACCCACCCGGCTAAACACAAGAGATAGCTCTTTGGCTATGGTTTTGGCCGAGGTATTTCAGAGAGGGATCGCTTCTGGATAACGGGTGGCATAGTCCATTATAACTAATATGTACTGGTGCCCCCTAGCGGACTTGATTATAGGACCTACCAAATCCATGGCGATCCTCTCAAACGGGACCTCAATGATGGGTAGAGGGACCAGCGGGCTACGGAAATGTGGCATCGGGGCCGACCTCTGACACACAGGGCAGGAGGAACAATAATTTTCTATGTCCTTCATCACCCCCGGCCAATAGAATCTCTGTAATACCCTCTCTCGGGTTTTCTCTGTCCCCAGATGACCTCCAAGAATGTGCCCATGGGCCAACTCCAACACCAACTTCCTGTAAGGTTTGGGCACCACAAGCTGCTCAACAGTTTCTTCTGCCCTTTTTGCCACCCGATACAGTAGGTCCTTCTCTACGCTGAAGTATGGGTAAGTGCAGGTATTATCTGGGTTCACTAACTCGCCATCTATTTCCACTACGTTTTCCCGTGCCTTTATTAGGGCGGGGTCTTTTAACTGTTCTGTGGCAAAATTTTCCCTGTGAACCTCCAGATCAGAAAACTCCACAGACGGTAGGTTTTCGTCTGAGGAGGTGGGCTCCTCTCCAGTTTCTTGAGTCTCCCCTGCCAATACTGATAAGGGAAATTCCGGAGAGTCCTCACCACTCTCAGGGGAGTTCTGGCTATCACATTCCTGGTACATAGGGGCACCAGTGGGGGGGCTCAGGATCATCCCACAGTTCCCAGAACTTCGGAAAATCCCTTCCCACAATGGCGTCATGCGGTAATTGAGATACTAACCCCACTGGATGAGAGAGGGTACCTTTGGGGGTCTCGAAACACACTGTAGTCACTGGATACTCTCGGGTGTCCCCATGCACACAAATAACAGCTACCTTGCTATTCCCAGAGACCTCTGTTTTAACTAACTCAGCCTTTATCAGGGTCACAAGGCTACCTGAATCCAGCAATACCACAACATTTCTACCATTAACACACATTTTGCATAAATGTTTCTCAGTTCCTCGAATGGCAGTGCATGCGACTGTCGCACACAGCGACTGACGTCTGCCCGTCAGAAAGTCACACTGCATGGGTTCCTCCAAAACCGGGCAATTTGCTGCAATATGTCCCGCTTGCCGGCAGCGGTAGCAAATGATCCTTCTTGCGGCCTCTTGAGCCGCTGATTTCCCAGGCTGTTCTCGCCAAACTTGGGGTAGAGCTCCCACCCTCTCACTCTCTCCACCCTCACCCCTTGGAATCATCTTATCCGCCCCTGGGGATGGTCTGGTCTTAGGGTGGAAAGTCCGAGTGTCTCTGGAAGAGACCGTCAGGTTCTCTGTAGCCAAGTATTTCTCCACACGATCCACAAGACCATCGGCCGTCTCTGGGTCTCCATGGCTTACCCACTTTTGGATGGCAGTAGGAAGAGCTCTCAAAAACCGATCCATTACAACACGTTCCACAATCTTTGGTGCGGACAAAGTCTCTGGCTGTAGCCACTTTCTGCTCAGGTGAATGAGATCATACATTTGAGACCTGGGGGGTTTTCCAAGCTGGAAAGTCTAGTTATGCACACGCTGAGCCCGGACAGCCTGGGTGACACCCAGCCTTGCCAATATTTCAGCTTTTAGCATCACATAGTCTTTTGCTTGGTTAGGCTCTAGGTCATAGTAAGCTTTCTGCGATTCACCAGTTAACAGAGGAGCCACCAGTCCAGCCCACTGCTCCTCAGGCCACTTTTCTCTTTCAGCGGTCCTTTCAAATGTGGTCAAAAATACCTCTGGATCATCCTCTCCAGTCATTTTTGTCAATAAACGACTCACCCCAAAGGACGCGGTATTAGTGGGACGGCTTTCCTCACTGGTCTGCGGACGTTGCTGCATTGCTGCTTCCATCTGTTGTTGTAGTCTCTGCTCTTGCTTCTGCAACAGGTCTATGAAGCGGGCCTCAGATTGCTGCTGGGCTTGTTGCTGAGCCTCCAGACTCTGTTGCAAAGTTGCGTTTGTCTGCTGCTGGGCTGCAAGGCTCTGTTGATGAGTTTGCTGCTGGGCTGCAAAGTTCTGTTGTTGAGCTGCAAGGCTCTTTTGCAAACCTGCATTTGTCTGCTGTTGATTGGCATTTGCTAGAGCCAGCTGCTTCAGTATCTCCTCCATGCTGGCTTAAAAAAAAACTGCCACTGGTTCTCCACCAACTGTGAGGGGGTTAGCTCGGCAGCGGGTGTGTGTGACCCCCGAGATGGGCTCCCCACACAAAAACAGGCCCAGCAAACGGAGGTTGTGGTTTTCAAAATCAAAAAGGTGCGGTTTATTTTCTATTTACAGTGACAAAACACAGCAAAGCAAAAGAAACATAAACAAAATAAATCCTGGTCAACTTGACCTCTGACTAAACATACAGGTTTCCTAACTAACAACTGGGATCAGCCTAGTGCTGTCCTAGTCCCTAAGTCCCTGGTTTTAAATGTCCAAGCAAATAGCCACACAGGCTTTGTCTCACCGCACAGGGGTTCACTCTCCCTAGACAGTCCACACAGGTCTGGTTCCAGGCATGAGCTAACATCTAATGAAGCTGGGAGTTCTTATAGAGGCCTAAATGAGCTGACAAGCTTCAGCTGGTCTCATCAACTCCCTGTCTGCACGACGCCCAGCACTCTCCCTAGAGGTATGAGTCATCCATGAGCCCACTAGCCTCAGCTGGGCTTATACAACTCTCCACCTAGTTGTATAAGTCGGCGTAAAGCCTGAATCTGGGCGAAATATATCTACCCCCCTGGATGCAACCAGGTGACTTTACCTTCCTGCTGTCACAATACATAAGGGGGGATATGATCTCCATATATAAATACATAAGGGGGGGATATGATCTCCATGTATAAATACATAAGGGGGGGATATGATCTACATATATAAATACATAAGGGGGGGATATGATCTCCATCTATACATATAGCTAAAAAGTTAGAGGGGTTTTTAAACTAGGTAATGCGAGGGGGGGGGGTTCAGAGATAGAGATAGTCAGCACGGAAGATATTCCAGAGGGTAGTATTGGGGGCATTAGTAGTAGGGTAACCAAAGCACATAAACCCGAGGTAAGTATAGTAGCAAGTCCTAGTTGCAATCCCTGAACACCCAATAAGAGGAAAGTATGAGACCGGTCTAAACTACGTGGCATGTTCAATGCCAGGAGCCTGGCGGACAAGATGACAAGAAATACTGATGTACGAGGAGGATTTGGATTTTGTGGGAATTATAGAGACCTGGTTCAACAGCTCTCATGATTGGCTGGCAACCATTCAAGGGTATTCCCTTTATCGCAGGGATAGAGAGGGTAAAAAAGGGGGGGGGGGTATGTCTATATATCAAGAATAATATACAAGTGAATGTGAGAGGTGACATCACTAAAGGAGCTAGGGAGGAGGTGGAATCCTTATAGGTGGAGCTCCAAAGGGATGAAGCTAAGGGGAAAATAATACTGGGAGTATTTTATAGGCCCCCTAACCTGAGGAAGGAGGGGAGACGGATCTCCTATCACAATTTGGATTAGCAGCAAGGATGGGAAGTGTTATCATAATGGGGGATTTTAATTATCCAGACATAGACTGGGCGGAGGGAACTGTGCATTCATCTAAGGCTCGCCAGTTCCTAAATGTCTGGCAGGACAATTTTATGGGTTAGATGGAAGACGCACCAACTAGAAATGAAGCCTTACTTGATCTACTGATTACCAACAATACAGACCTGATCACGGATGTGGAAATACGGGGCAATTTAGGAAACAGCGATCATCACAGGTCAATTGGCTTCAGTATAAATCACACAAATAGGGATTGTAGCGGACCCCTAAATTTAGGGGGTCGCTATGCCCAAATTTAGGGGATGGCCTGAGCAATAATTGGCTCAGACTTTCTAATTTAATATTGGACTCTGCTCTGCTGTGGTCTTGTCTAGTGTGCAGTTCCCCCTTTGGCATACGGGTGGCGCTGTTGCCCAGGTCTGGGGTCGAACCATAGGTGACACAATGGCGGTATTGGATGTCCTCTCTCGGCGGCCGTGCAGTGGGCGTGGTCTACCCACTGTGCATGCCGGGAGAGGGTACAAAAGGGAGCAGCCGCCATGTTCATGGGGAGTTGGAGAGGAGCCGGAGGGGAGTGCCGGGGAGTGAGTCTCGGGGGGAGTGTGCCCCACGAGGGTGTGTTGACTGGCCGAGGAGTCTCGGGCACCTTTGGCCTGAGGCTGCAAAGTTCCAGGTAGGCCCAGTACCTTTAACTGGGTCTACAATTAGCCCACTGGAGTCCCAGGGTGCCCAGATGAGGGTACCCGCTCTGACCGAGAGGAAGCCAGGGGAGGATTGGTCCCACAGAGATGAGTGATGGAAGATTGCTGTCTCAGGAGAGGCCTGGTGACCTGTCAGAGGGAAGGATTCTTTACTCCGCAAAGCTAACCTTGTAGAGTGCCCATTGGCATCGTTCTGTTCTCTAAATTCTACAGAGGTTAAAGGATTTCCTGAACCCGTCCCTGGAGGGGATAGGGTGACAGAACTGTTCGAGCTCCACACCGGCTGCTAGGGCCGCTTTCATAGGGACTATCCGGGTGAGCTAAACCCACTCGGGATCGAGTGGCGACGAGTGACTAGGGTGTGTGTGCCTGAATCTGCCTTCTGACTCTGCTAACTTCTTTCTCTCTTCAATTTCCCGTTTACTGGAGCAAAGGAAAAAAAAACTCTCTGTTGGAGTTAAAGTGTTCTGGACATTGGCCTTCTTGGGGGGAGAAATATAGACTTGTTCCCATACACTGGGGATGAGAACCAGTGGAAGGAGGTAACTCGCTGCAGGACCCAAAATTTGTGAACACCGCTTAACCTCTTCAAACAGGAGGGTACGGGCATATAGCACGGTGTGCCTTGACTTGCAAGTGAGCCAGGCAGGAAAAAGGTCCGTGTGCTACAGAAACATAAGTGGAACACAAAGACACTGAATTTCAAAAGAGCCAACTTCCCTAAACTACGAACCTTGCTAGAAGATATAAATTGGGATAAAATATTAGGAACAAAGAACACGGAGGAGAGATGGGTTTGCTTTAAGAACATATTAAATAAGGGCATTAGCCAATGCATTCCATTGGGTAATAAATTTAAAGGGCGAACAAAAGTCCTGGGTGGCTTAATTCCAATGTAAAAATGCATATAAAAGCAAAGGAGAAGGCCTTCAAAAAATACAAGGCTGAGGGATCATCATCAGCATTCAGAATGCAACAAGAAATGTAAGGGTGCAATTAGGGCGGCTAAGATAGAACATGAAAGAAACATAGCGGAGGAGAGCAAAATCCTAAGAAATTATTTAAGTACATAAATAGAAAGGGACCACAGACCATATTGGCCCCATAAAGAATGAGGAAGGACATCTGGTTACAAAGGACGGGGAGATGGAGAAGGTATTGAATTTATTCTTCTCCTCAGTCTTCACAAGGGAATCGGGGGGCTTCAGTAACCAAAACTGCCGTGTCTATCCTCATGACACATCACAGGAAGCACCTCTATGGTCAACAGAGGACAGAATTAGAAATAGACTTGGGAAACTTATCATTAATAAATCACCGGGACCAGATGGCTTGCACCCGAGGGTCCTTAGGGAACTCAGTCAAGTACCGTATTTAATGGCGTATAACACGCGCCGGCGTATAACACGCACCCCAAGTTTAGGAGGGAAGTTTAAGGAAAAAAAACTTACAATGCTGCAGCCTTATCAGTGTCTCCATCTGCAGCCTTGCCCAAAATTGCAGCATGATGGGTTTTTAAATTTTAGCGCCACCGAGATACACAGAGCCGGATGTCCTGTGTATTCGGCTCCTCGCGACTCCTCTCGGCTCATCTCGCAGTCCCGCCCCTTGGCCCGGCTCCTATGATGGATACAACACCGGTCCAATGGCGGGACGTAAAGGCTAGGAGGCGGGCCTGGGCGTGACTGTGAGCGGAGCCGAGCCTAGCCGAGTACACAGTACACTCGGCTCGGTCTATTTTGGCGGCGCTCGCTCCTCTTCCCCTCAGAGATAGCGGGGATCGGCGTATAACACGCACCCACGATTTACCCCTGATTTTAAGGGGAAAAAAGTGCGTGTTATACGCCGATAAATACGGTAATTGCCAGACCATTGTTCCTAATTTTTACTGACAGTCTACTGACTGGAATGGTGCCAGCTGATTGGAGAAAGGCCAATGTAGCACCAATATTTAAAAAGGGCCCAAAATACATCCCTGGGAATTACAGAGCAGTCAGCCTAACACCAATAGTATGTAAGCTCTTGGAGGGGATGATAAGGGACTATATACAAGATTTTAGTAATGAGAACGGTATCATTAGCAGTAATCAGCATGGATTCATGAAGAATCGTTATTCCCAAACCAATCTATTAACCTTCTATGAGAGGGGTGAGCTGCTATCTAGATAAAGGAAGGTCCGTAGGCGTGGTGTATCTGGATAAAGGAAGATCCGTAGACATGGTGTATCTGGATAAAGGAAGGCCCGTAGACGTGGTGTATCTGGATAAAGGAAGGTCCATAGACGTGGTGTATTTAGATAAAGGAAGGTCTGTAGACGTGGTGTATCTGGATAAAGGAAGGTCCGTAGACGTGGTGTATCTAGATAAAGGAAGGCCTGTAGACGTGGTGTATCTAGATAAAGGAAGGCCCCTAGATGTGGTGTATCTAGATAAAGGAAGGCCCGTAGACATGGTGTATCTGGATAAAGGAAGGTCCGTAGACGTGGTGTATCTGGATAAAGGAAGGTCCGTAGACGTGGTGTATCTGGATAAAAGAAGGCCCGTAGACGTGGTGTATCTAGATAAAGGAAGGCCCGTAGACGTGGTGTATCTAGATAAAGGAAGGCCCGTAGACGTGGTGTATCTGGATAAAGGAAGATACGTAGACATGGTGTATCTGGATAAAGGAAGGCCCGTAGACGTGGTGTATCTGGATAAAGAAAGGCCCGTAGACGTGGTGTATCTGGATAAAGGAAGGCCCGTAGACGTGGTGTATCTGGATAAAGGAAGATCCGTAGACATGGTGTATCTGGATAAAGGAAGGTCCATAGACGTAGTGTATTTAGATAAAGGAAGGTCTGTAGACGTGGTGTATCTGGATAAAGGAAGGTCCGTAGACGTGGTGTATCTAGATAAAGGAAGGCCCGTAGACGTGGTGTATCTAGATAAAGGAAGGTCCGTAGACGTGGTGTATCTAGATAAAGGAAGGCCCGTAGATGTGATGTATCCGGATAAAGGAAGGCCCGGAGACGTGGTGTATCTAGATAAAGGAAGGCCCGTAGACGTGGTGTATCTGGATAAAGGAAGGCCCGTAGACGTGGTGTATCTAGATAAAGGAAGACCTGTAGACGTGGTGTATCTGGATAAAGGAAGGCCCGTAGACGTGGTGTATCTGGATAAAGGAAGGCCCGTAGACGTGGTGTATCTGGATAAAGGAAGGTCCGTAGACATGGTGTATCTAGATAAAGGAAGGTCCGTAGACGTGGTGTATCTAGATAAAAGAAGGCCCGTAGACGTGGTGTATCTGGATAAAGGAAGACCCGTAGACGTGGTGTATCTGGATAAAGGAAGGCCCGTAGACGTGGTGTATCTGGATAAAGGAAGGCCCGTAGACGTGGTGTATCTGGATAAAGGAAGGTCCGTAGACGTGGTGTATCTGGATAAAGGAAGGCCCGTAGACGTGGTGTATCTAGATAAAAGGAAGGCCCGTAGACGTGGTGTATCTGGATAAAGGAAGACCTGTAGACGTGGTGTATCTGGATAAAGGAAGGCCCGTAGACGTGGTGTATCTGGATAAAGGAAGGTCCGTAGACATGGTGTATCTAGATAAAGGAAGGTCCGTAGACGTGGTGTATCTAGATAAAAGAAGGCCCGTAGATGTGGTGTATCTGGATAAAGGAAGGCCCGTAGACGTGGTGTATCTGGATAAAGGAAGGTCGGTAGACGTGGTGTATCTAGATAAAAGGAAGGCCCGTAGACGTGGTGTATCTGGATAAAGGAAGACCTGTAGACGTGGTGTATCTGGATAAAGGAAGGCCCGTAGACGTGGTGTATCTGGATAAAGGAAGGTCCGTAGACGTGGTGTATCTGGATAAAGGAAGGTCCGTAGACGTGGTGTATCTGGATAAAGGAAGGCCCGTAGACGTGGTGTATCTGGATAAAGGAAGGTCCGTAGACGTGGTGTATCTGGATAAAGGAAGGTCCGTAGACGTGGTGTATCTGGATAAAGGAAGGCCCGTAGACGTGGTGTATCTGGATAAAGGAAGGTCCGTAGACGTGGTGTATCTGGATAAAGGAAGGCCCGTAGACGTGGTGTATCTGGATAAAGGAAGGTCCGTAGACGTGGTGTATCTGGTGTGACAGAGCATCCCAGAGAGAGCCTGGGAAAGTCCTATTCGGGGTTTATACATCTCCCAGGCTCCTCTCATATACATTCAGGGATCTCTGAGCCAGGATCCACTTCAGGTGTTGGTTCTCTCCCACAGGTTAATTAAAAGCTCACCTGAGCAGACAGCCTTTGCTCAGCCTGGGAAACACAGACAATGTTGGTTTGTGAGAGCAAGAAGGTTGGTAAAACTTGTTACTCTGTGAATGTGGAAGCTGACAAGCGCTAGGCTTGTCCAGCCTGGTAGTGAGGGCCTGTACATACTGTGTAGTTAGAGCCGAGACACGGCTAGGCTTTTGTTTAGCTATTTTTTCTTCTGTTTGTTTTCAGCACACTGTACAGCACCTGTCATTGACTTTGTATATAGCACCAATAAACCACACTGTGTTTTCACTGATCCAATGGACTTGGTATCTGTGCCTGCTCATCCCAGGGAGTTTTTGTACCCGCTACCTGCCCCCCAGGTTACATATGGCGGAGGCTGCGACCAGCTGTAGTAAGTTACTACTTAAAAGGCCAGTACCTAAAGTGACAACATGGAGGACCTCCTCAAACAAATGGTGTTGGCAAATGCCGCGTTGCAGCAAGCAAATGCTGCACAACAGCAAACTAACGCTGCATGGCAGCAAGCAAATGCTACACAACAGCAAACTAACGCTGAATTGCGGCAAGCAAACGCTGCACAACAGCAAGCCAACGCTATCGCACAGGAGCAAACCAAGGTGCTGTTCCAACAGATTGGTGCTGTACAGGAGCAATCGCAGAGGCTGTTTGAACAGCTTGCCACTGCTGCAAAAGTGGATAGGAAAACCCTTACTGAGGTTTTGGAGACGCTAGCACAGGGGTCACCTGCGATAATGAAGGATATTGGAGACAAGCCCTCAACCATCCATGTGGGTCGCTTTCTTTCAAAGATGACGGCAGATGATGATCCAGAGGCTTTCCTACTAACATTTGAACGGACCGCTGAGAGGGAAGGTTGGCCCCAAACCCAGTGGGCAGGACTGATCGCCCCCTTACTTTCTGGAGAAGCGCAGAAGGCCTACTATGATCTGGAGTCAGCAGAAGCGGGAGATTATGAGAAGGTCAAGCGGGAAATCCTGGCACGACTTGGCGTTACCTTGGCTGTTCGAGCTCAGCGGGTCCACAGCTGGTTCTTCCAAGAAAAGAGGCCCCCAAGATCGCAGATGTTTGATCTGATCCACCTGGTGCGGAAATGGCTACAGCCGGAGTCCCTGTCTGCGCCACAAATAGTGGAGCGTGTGGTCATGGACCAATTCCTGAGGTCACTGCCAATTCCCCTGCAGAAGTGGGTGAGTCAAGGAGACCCCAAGTCAGCAGACAACCTGGTGGAGCTCGTTGAGAGGTACTTTGCTGCAGAGAACCTGGTCACCACCCCTACAGCCGCACGGACTTTCCATCCAAAACCACGGTCTCCCCAGGCAACCGGTAAGACTGTTCCAGGGGAAGTGGGTGGTAAGCATGGCAAGGAAATAGGGGGGAGGAATTTTGGTGCCAGGACTGAAGTTTGGCGGCCCAAGCAAGGGAAGCCACTGCCTGTCAGCAAACCAGATTGGGGAAACACCAGGTGTTTTCGTTGCCAAGAACTGGGACATGTTGCAGCAAACTGTCCATTGACAGATGAACCAATGCAGTGTGATCTATCTTTTAGAAGGCAGTCTATGTTTGCTGCTGTTTCATGCGCTGCAATGCCAAATGTGGGAAAACACATGTGTCATGTGACTATTAATAATAAGCCTATTATGGCCTTGCTGGACTCTGGAAGTCTGGTTACTTTGGTTACAGCTGAGATGGTTGAAACTGTGAATTTTCATGCAAAAAAGGTTGCTGTGATCTGTGTACATGGGGATACCCGTGAGTATCCAATAGCCACTGTTCAGTTTAAAACTAGCTTAGGTACGGTGACCCATTCGGTCGGACTGGTGCCCCACTTGGTGCACGAGGCTATCATTGGTAGGGACTTCCCTAAGTTTTGGGAACTGTGGGATTGTCCCGACCCAGTCGCAGTACCTGACTCAGTCGCAGAGCCAGAACTCATGGCCATTACTGACCTTGTGAGTTCAGGGGACTCCTCTCAGGGCTCTCCGGGTGATCCTTTCTCAGTTATGGCAGGAGAGCTGGTGGAGCCTGAAGAAGTCCCCACAACCAGTAGAGCTGGACAGCCGTCTGCTGAATCTGAGCCTACGTTAGAGTTTGCCAATCTTAATGTGCACAAGGAAAATTTTGGTACGGAGCAGAGAAAAGACCCTACCCTTGCCAGGGCCTGGGAAAATGTGGTGGTGGTTGATGGGGTACCTGTCGAACCGGGGGACGGGCCCTGTTTTCCATATTTCTGCAGCAATGAGGATTTACTGTATCGTGTATGTAAAACTAATGATGAAGTGATTGAACAGTTGGTAGTCCCTAAGCTATACAGACGGGTGGTGTTGGAACTTGCCCATGGGCATTTGCTAGGAGGCCATTTAGGGGTTGAGAAAACCACTGAAAGGGTGTTGCGCAGGTTTTACTGGCCTGGGATATGGAAAAATATCGAGAATTATTGTCAATCCTGTCCTATATGTCAGATGTCAGCCCCCCAACCCCACTTTCGAAGTCCGTTAGTGCCCTTGCCCATTATTGAAGTGCCCTTTGAAAGGATTGCCATGGACCTGGTGGGTCCACTCCCCAAATCTGCCCGCGGTCATCAACATATCCTCGTGATCATGGATTACGCTACCCGTTACCCCGAGGCCGTTCCCTTACGCACTGCATCTGCTAAAAACATTGCCAAAGAGCTGTTTATGGTGTTCAGTCGGGTTGGCATTCCGAAAGAAGTCCTTACAGACCAAGGTACCCCATTCATGTCACGAGTAACTAGGGAGCTCTGCAAGTTATTTAAGGTGACGCAGTTGCGTACCTCAGTGTACCATCCTCAAACGGATGGCTTGGTGGAACGCTTCAATAAGACATTAAAGAGTATGTTAAAAAAGGTTGTTGATAAGGATGGGAAAAACTGGGACTTCCTGATACCTTACTTGATGTTCGCCATCAGGGAAGTTCCCCAGTCCTCTACGGGGTACTCTCCATTTGAGCTGCTTTATGGGAGACACCCTCGGGGACTCTTAGACATAGCCAAGGAAACTTGGGAGGGGGAGCAGACACCTCACAAAAGTGTTATTGAGCATATCGCTCAAATGCAGGATAGGATTGCAGCAATCATGCCGGTGGTAAAAGAACATTTACTGCAGGCCCAAGCAGCCCAACAAAGGATATACAACAGGGGGGCCCAACTTCATGTTTTCTCACCTGGTGACAGGGTCCTCGTGCTGGTTCCCACTGTTGAGAGCAAATTTCTAGCTAAGTGGCAGGGACCCTTTGAAGTAATTGAAAGAGTTGGGGAGGTCAATTACAAGGTGTATCAACCAGGTAAAAGGAAGCCCGAACAGATTTACCACATAAACCTGTTAAAGCCCTGGAAGGATAGACTGGCATTAACTGCCAGGTCTCTCCCGGTAACCCTTAAGGGTACTGAATCCCCTCTGATCCCTGAGGTCATGATTCCAGATACCCTGTCATGTTCCCAGAAACAGGAAGCTAGAGAGTTCCTGATGAGGAATAAAGAGAAATTTTCAGAGTTGCCGGGCACGACTTCAGCAGTTCAGCATGATATTGTTACTGAACCTGGGGTCCGTGTCAAGCTCAAACCATACAGAATTCCCGAAGCTAGAAGAAAGGACATCAGTGAGGAAGTTAAAAGGATGTTGGAGCTAGATGTTATTGAGGAATCCAATAGTGACTGGTCTAGCCCCATTGTATTAGTCCCAAAACCGGATGGCACTTGGAGGTTTTGTAACGACTTCAGGAAGCTTAATGCAGTAACAAAGTTTGACACATACCCAATGCCCAGGGTAGACGAGCTTATAGACCGTCTTGGCAAGGCCCGTTATCTGACCACTTTGGACTTGACCAAAGGATATTGGCAAATACCCCTGACTGGTAGGGCCAAAGAAAAGACTGCGTTTGTGACCCCAGAGGGGTTGTTTCAATATAAGAAAATGCCTTTTGGGTTGCAAAATGCCCCTGCAACATTTCAGAGGGCTATGGACAGGACCCTAAGACCTCACCGACAGTATGCTGCAGCCTATCTGGACGACATAGTGGTGCATAGCACTGACTGGGAGTCTCACTTGCCCCGTGTCCAGGCTGTCCTGGATTCCCTTTTCAAAGAAGGGTTTACGGCAAATCCCAAAAAATGTGCCATTGGGCTAGAGGAAGCCAGGTATTTGGGCTACACTATTGGCCGGGGTGTCATAAAGCCCCAGGTGAATAAAATAGAAGCCATCCAGGAGTGGCCACGCCCTGCAAACAAGAAGCAGGTCAGGGCCTTTCTTGGCATTGCGGGGTACTATAGAAGATTTATCCCAAATTTCGCAACTATAGCTGCCCCACTGACAGACCTTACAAAAGGGAAAGCCTCCGTAATGGTGAAATGGTCTCCAGTAGCAGAAGAGTCTTTTCAAGTACTGAAGAAGGCTCTTTGTGCACAGCCAATCCTATACTCCCCCGATTTCTCCAAAAACTTTTTGGTCCAGACGGATGCATCTGATGTTGGTATCGGGGCAGTACTTTCACAGGTACACAATGGGGAAGAACACCCTGTGGTGTACTTAAGCAGAAAGCTCAATGACCATGAAAAGAAGTACGCAGTCATTGAAAAGGAGTGTCTGGCCATAAAGTGGGCCGTGGACGCGCTCAGGTACTACTTGTTGGGGCGCCAGTTTGAGTTGATAACTGACCATGCTCCCCTGAAATGGATGGCCCAAAAGAAGGAGACTAATAGGCGGGTGAACCGGTGGTTTTTGGCCCTACAAGATTACGCCTTTACGGTAAAACACAGGCCAGGTGTTGAGATGGGGAATGTAGATGCCCTCTCCCGTGTTCACTCCTGTTGGGCTACAGGTGTTCCAACCCTGGGGTTGAAACAAGGGGGGAGGATGTGTGACAGAGCATCCCAGAGAGAGCCTGGGAAAGTCCTATTCGGGGTTTATACATCTCCCAGGCTCCTCTCATATACATTCAGGGATCTCTGAGCCAGGGTCCAGTTCAGGTGTTGGTTCTCTCCCACAGGTTAATTAAAAGCTCACCTGAGCAGACAGCCTTTGCTCAGCCTGGGAAACACAGACAATGTTGGTTTGTGAGAGCAAGAAGGTTGGTAAAACTTGTTACTCTGTGAATGTGGAAGCTGGCAAGCGTTAGGCTTGTCCAGCCTGGTAGTGAGGGCCTGTACATACTGTGTAGTTAGAGCCGAGACACGGCTAGGCTTTTGTTTAGCTATTTTTTCTTCTGTTTGTTTTCAACACACTGTACAGCACCTGTCATTAGACTTTGTATATAGCACCAATAAACCCCACTGTGTTTTCACTGATCCAATGGACTTGGTATCTGTGCCTGCTCATCCCAGGGAGCTTTTGTACCCGCTACCTGCCCCCCAGGTTACACTGGATAAAGGAAGGCCCGTAGACGTGGTGTATCTGGATAAAGGAAGGCCCGTAGACGTGGTGTATCTGGATAAAGGAAGGCCCGTAGACGTGGTGTATCTAGATAAAGGAAGGCCCGTAGACGTGGTGTATCTGGATAAAGGAAGGCCCGTAGACGTGGTGTATCTGGATAAAGGAAGGCCCGTAGACGTGGTGTATCTAGATAAAGGAAGGCCCGTAGACGTGGTGTATCTAGATAAAGGAAGGCCCGTAGACGTGGTGTATCTGGATAAAGGAAGGCCCATAGACGTGGTGTATCTAGATAAAGGAAGGCCCGTAGACGTGGTGTATCTAGATAAAGGAAGGCCCGTAGACGTGGTGTATCTGGATAAAGGAAGGCCCGTAGACGTGGTGTATCTGGATAAAGGAAGGCCCGTAGACGTGGTGTATCTAGATAAAGGAAGGCCCGTAGACGTGGTGTATCTAGATAAAGGAAGGCCCGTAGACGTGGTGTATCTGGATAAAGGAAGGCCCGTAGACCTGGTGTATCTAGATAAAGGAAGGCCCGTAGACGTGGTGTATCTAGATAAAGGAAGGCCCGTAGACGTGGTGTATCTAGATAAAGGAAGGCCCGTAGACGTGGTGTATCTGGATAAAGGAAGGCCCGTAGACGTGGTGTATCTAGATAAAGGAAGGCCCGTAGACGTGGTGTATCTTGATAAAGGAAGGCCCGTAGACGTGGTGTATCTGGATAAAGGAAGGCCCGTAGACGTGGTGTATCTAGATAAAGGAAGGCCCGTAGACGTGGTGTATCTAGATAAAGGAAGGCCCATAGACGTGGTGTATCTGGATAAAGGAAGGCCCGTAGACGTGGTGTATCTAGATAAAGGAAGGCCCGTAGACGTGGTGTATCTAGATAAAGGAAGGCCCGTAGACGTGGTGTATCTGGATAAAGGAAGGCCCGTAGACGTGGTGTATCTAGATAAAGGAAGGCCCGTAGACGTGGTGTATCTAGATAAAGGAAGGCCCGTAGACGTGGTGTATCTAGATAAAGGAAGGCCCGTAGACGTGGTGTATCTAGATAAAGGAAGGCCCGTAGACGTGGTGTATCTGGATAAAGGAAGGCCCGTAGACGTGGTGTATCTGGATAAAGGAAGGCCCGTAGATGTGGTGTATCTAGATAAAGGAAGGTCCGTATATGTGGTGTATCTGGATAAAGGAAGGCCCGTAGACGTGGTGTATCTGGAGAAAGGAAGGCCCGTAGACGTGGTGTATCTGGATAAAGGAAGGCCCGTAGACGTGGTGTATCTAGATAAAGGAAGGCCCGTAGACGTGGTGTATCTAGATAAAGGAAGGCCCGTAGACGTGGTGTATCTGGATTTTGCACACGGTTCCCCATAAACGTTTACTGTACATAGTAAGGTCCGTTGGCATGGACCATAGGGTAAGTACATGGATTGAACACTGGCTACAAGGGCGAGTTCAGAGGGTGGTGATAAATGGGGGGGTACTCAGAATGGTCGGGGGTGGGTAGTGGGGTCCCCCAGGGGTCTGTGCTGGAGGACGGGGTAAGCAGTACAATCTCTGTATTTGCGGACGATACTAAGCTAAGCAGGGCAATAACTTCTCCGCAGGATGTGGAAACCTTGCAAGAAGATCCAAACAAATTAATGTGGGGGGGGGGGGGGGGAAACTACATGGCAAATGAGGTTCAATGTAGAAAAATTTAAAATAATGCATTTGGGTGGCAAAAATACAAATGCAATCTATACACGGGGGGGGGGGGGCTTGGGGGGGAACCTCTGGGGGAATCTAGGATGGGAAAGGACCTGGGGGTCCTAGTAGATGATAGGCTCAGGTATAGGGGAGGGAGGAGCTCAGGTATGGGGGGGACCTCTGGGGGGATCTAGGATGGAGAAGGACTTGGGGGTCCTAGTAGATGATCAGCTCAGCAATGCCAAGCTGCTGCTAACAAAGCAAACTGAATATTGGCATTAAAAAGGAGAATAACTCCAGAGATAAAAGGATAATTCTCCCACAATACAAGACTCTGGTCCGGTTGCACCTGGAGTATGCTGTCCAGTTCTGGGCACTAGTCCTCAGGAAGGATGTGCTGGAAATGGAGCGAAGTACAAAGAAGGGCCACAAAGCTAATAAAGGGTCTGGAGGATATTAGTTATGAGGAAAGGTTGGGGGCTCTGAACTTATTCTCTCTGGAGAAGAGACACTTGAGAGGGGAGATGATTTCAATGTATAAATACCGGACTGGTGACCCCACAATAGGGAGAAAACGTTTCCCCGGAAGGGAGTTTAATAAGACACGTGGCCACTCATTAATATTAGAAGAAAAGAGGTTTAACCTTAAACTATGTAGAAGGTTCTTTACCCTCTTCAGCCCCGGACCATATTGCTGCTTAATGACCAGGCCCCTTTTTTCGATTCGGCACTGCGTCGCTTTAACTGACAATTGCGCGGTCGTGCGACGTGGCTCCCAAACAAAATTGGCGTCTTTTTTTCCCCACAAATAGAGATTTCTTTTGGTGGTATTTGATCACCTCTGCGTTTTTTTTTTTTTTTGCGCTATAAACAAAAATAGAGCGACAATTTTGAAAAAAATGCAATATTTTTTACTTTTTTCTATAATAAATATCCCCCAAAAAATATATAAAAACACATTTTTTCCTCAGTTTAGTCCGATACGTATTCTTCTACATATTTTCGGTAAAAAAAATTGCAGTCGCCGTTTATTAATTGGTTTGCGGAAAAATTATAGCGTTTACAAAATAGGGGATAGTTTTAAGGCATTTTTATTAATTTTTCTTTTTTTTACTAGTAATGGCGGCGATCAGCGATTTTTATCGTGACTGCGACATTGCGGCGGACACTTTTGACACATTTTTGGGACCATTGTCATTTATACAGCGATCAGAGCTATAAAATGCATTGATTACTGTGAAAATGACACTGGCAGTGAAGGGGTTAACCTGTAGGGGGCGCTGTAGGGGATAAGTGTGCCTAGGGGAGTGATTCTAACTGTTAGGGGGCGTGGCTACGAGTGACATGTGACCAATCTCCACCCTGATTACACAGAGCGGAGATCGATGACAGTGTCAGTAGGGGAGCGGGGAGATCTTGTGTTTACACACACATCTCCCCGCTCCATCCCTCCGTGAGACGATCGTGGGGATCCCCGTGGCGATCGAGTTCCCGGGAACCGCGGTCCGACTCACGGGGAAGGCAGGAGGGTCGCGAGCGCGCCACAACACGTCAGGCAGTTAAAGGGGACGTGCAGGTACGTGATTGTGTCTGTAGGTGCCATTCTGCCGACGTATATATGCCGTGAGCGGTCATTAAGGGGTTACTGTAAGAGCGGGAAGGATGTGGAATTCCCTTCCACAGGCGGTGGTCTCAGCGGGAACATCGATTAGATAATCACCTGAAGGAGCCCAACATACAGGAGATACAATGTAACACTGACATCTCATCACACAGAGGGGGGGGGGGGGGACTTGTGTCTTTTATCACCTCCTATGTATCTCTGATCAGTCCGGACCCCTCTAATGTCTGAGGGACAGAAAACGGGGCCTTTGTTTAGGAAGTTTAGAGTTCCGCTGCTATGGGAAGAGATAAAATACAAAAATGAATGCAGCTCTGTGGTCATTAATACATTATTAATCATATTTTTAAATACAAGCAGTGTAAGTATCTGAATACGACCCACTATCAGCCTCTAGCAGTCCGGTACAGCAGAGCTCAGACTGAGAGAAAGAACTCACACAAAGAGACACTCAGGGCATGTGCTGACAAGAAGCATGCTGATAGGAGGAGACGGCGGAGTGACAGTGAGATGAGCTCATCACTGTGCCTCTTCTCAGTTCAGTACCGGGTTATGGGGGCAGGTCCAGAGGAAGGATGCTCACCATCAGATTGGGGACATCTAGTGGCAGAAAAACAGTACTGCAGGTGAAATCTTTGGCTTGCAGGTGAATATTGCAGCAAAAGCTAATTTTGTTAATTTATCTTATATCTTTTTTTTGTTGTCTTGTTATCTTTGGACGGAGTTCTGCTTTAAGCAATGATTTCAACAGCTGGCTGAGAAATGTGAGGAAAATAATTTTATTGATGTTTTGCTACATTTTATTGATGTTTGCCACAAGTGACATCTTGTGGTGGGTTATGAATATAACAGCATAGTGCAAAAATGTTGCTCCTTCGTGTTGTGATACACCTGGGGGGGGGGGGGGGGGGTGGGAAACACCAACAATATTGGGAGATTGGGTGGGGGACAAAATATGTGCAGTAGAGGATTTGACTTTTTTCAAAACCATTTGTTTTATTTCAGCATCTTGTTCTCTTGTTTTATTTTATTGAATTTAGGAAACCAGAATATTTCAGCATCTCGCCCGCTCAGTTTTCCTTTAGTAGATGGAATTTAGCATCTTGTGGTCTCTTAGGCTGGCCATACATGAGTCCAATTTTGTTTTGTGATTGGATGGCGCCACCATTGATTTCAAAATCCACAAACCCAAACCTTCAATTTCACCTTTATGTTGCTACAGAAAGGAACTTCCGTGGCCGGGAATTTTCTTTTCTTTCCGGGAATCTTCTTTTCTTTCCGGGAATCTTTTTCTTTCCGTGAATATTCTTTTCTTTCCGCAAATCTTCTTTTCTTTCCGGGAATATTCTTTTCTTTCCGTGAATCTTCTTTTCTTTCCGCAAATCTTCTTTTCTTTCCGGGAATCTTCTTTTCTTTCTGCGAATCTTCTTTTCTTTCCGTGAATCTTCTTTTCTTTCCGCAAATCTTCTTTTCTTTCCGGGAATCTTCTTTTCTTTCCGCGAATCTTCTTTTCTTTCCGGGAATATTCTTTTCTTTCCGTGAATCTTCTTTTCTTTCCGCAAATCTTCTTTTCTTTCCGGGAATCTTCTTTTCTTTCCGGGAATCTTCTTTTCTTTCCGGGAATATTCTTTTCTTTCCGTGAATCTTCTTTTCTTTCCGCAAATCTTCTTTTCTTTCCGGGAATCTTCTTTTCTTTCTGCGAATCTTCTTTTCTTTCCGTGAATCTTCTTTTCTTTCCGCAAATCTTCTTTTCTTTCCGGGAATCTTCTTTTCTTTCCGCGAATCTTCTTTTCTTTCCGGGAATCTTCTTTTCTTTCTGCGAATCTTCTTTTCTTTCCGTGAATCTTCTTTTCTTTCCGCAAATCTTCTTTTCTTTCCGTGAATCTTCTTTTCTTTCCGTGAATCTTCTTTTCTTTCCGCAAATCTTCTTTTCTTTCTGCGAATCTTCTTTTCTTTCCGGGAATATTCTTTTCTTTCCGGGAATATTCTTTTCTTTCCGGGAATATTCTTTTCTTTCCGTGAATCTTCTTTTCTTTCCGCAAATCTTCTTTTCTTTCCGGGAATCTTCTTTTCTTTCCGGGAATTTTATTTTCTTTCTGGGAATTTTCTTTTCTTTCCGGGAATCTTTTTTTCTTTCTGGAATTTTATTTTCTTGCACTCATGCGCATTTCTTTTTCGATTACATTTCTCACACGATTCTCCCATCATTGGTTAGAAAATCGTTTGTTTTAATATCCGAACATCCCAAGTGTTACAAACAAACAGACAGACAGGTAGACTAGTAATTAGTAATTAATGAATAACCTGTTAGTGTGTAAAACTCGTCTACCTGTCTGTCTGTCTGTAACACTTGTTCGGGTTGTTCGGGATGTTCGGGATGTTCGGGTTGTTCGGGATGTTCGGGTTGTTCGGGTTGTTCAGGATTTTCGGGATGTTCGGGATGTTCGGGTTGTTCGGGATGTTCGGGATGTTCGGGTTGTTCGGGATGTTCGGGATGTTCGGGTTGTTCGGGATGTTCGGGATGTTCGGGTTGTTCGGGATGTTCGGGATGTTCGGGATGTTCGGGATGTTCGGGTTGTTCGGGTTGTTCGGGATGTTCGGGATGTTCAGGATGTTCGGGTTGTTCGGGATGTTCGGGATGTTCGGGATGTTCGGGATGTTCGGGTTGTTCGGGATGTTCGGGATGTTCAGGATGTTCGGGTTGTTCGGGATGTTCGGGATGTTCGGGATGTTCGGGTTGTTCGGGATGTTCGGGATGTTCGGGTTGTTCGGGTTGTTCAGGATTTTCGGGATGTTCGGGATGTTCGGGTTGTTCGGGATGTTCGGGATGTTCGGGTTGTTCGGGATGTTCGGGATGTTCGGGTTGTTCGGGATGTTCGGGATGTTCGGGATGTTCGGGATGTTCGGGTTGTTCGGGATGTTCGGGATGTTCGGGATGTTCGGGTTGTTCGGGATGTTCGGGATGTTCGGGTTGTTCGGGATGTTCGGGATGTTCGGGATGTTCGGGTTGTTCGGGTTGTTCGGGATGTTCGGGTTGTTCGGGATGTTCGGGTTGTTCGGGATGTTCGGGTTGTTCGGGATGTTCGGGTTGTTCGGGATGTTCTGGTTGTTCGGGATGTTCGGGTTGTTCGGGATGTTCGGGATGTTCGGGATGTTCGGGTTGTTCGGGATGTTCGGGATGTTCGGGTTGTTCGGGATGTTCGGGATGTTCGGGTTGTTCGGGATGTTTGGGATGTTCGGGATGTTCGGGATGTTCGGGATGTTCGGGATGTTTGGGTTGTTCGGGATGTTCGGGTTGTTCGGGATGTTCGGGATGTTCGGGTTGTTCGGGATGTTCGGGATGTTCGGGATGTTCGGGTTGTTCGGGATGTTCGGGATGTTCGGGTTGTTCGGGATGTTCGGGTTGTTCGGGATGTTCGGGTTGTTCGGGATGTTCGGGATGCTCGGGATGTTCGGGATGTTCGGGTTGTTCGGGATGTTCGGGATGTTCGGGATGTTCGGGATGTTCGGTATGTTCGGTATGTTTGGGATGTTCCGGATGTTCGGGTTGTTCGGGATGTTCGGGATGTTCGGGATGTTCGGGTTGTTCGGGATGTTCGGGATGTTCGGGTTGTTTGGGATGTTCGGGTTGTTCGGGATGTTCGGGATGTTCGGGATGTTCGGGTTGTTCGGGATGTTCGGGATGTTCGGGTTGTTCGGGATGTTCGGGATGTTCGGGATGTTCGGGTTGTTCGGGTTGTTCGGGATGTTCGGGTTGTTCGGGATGTTCGGGTTGTTCGGGATGTTCGGGTTGTTCGGGATGTTCTGGTTGTTCGGGATGTTCGGGTTGTTCGGGTTGTTCGGGATGTTCGGGATGTTCGGGATGTTCGGGTTGTTCGGGATGTTCGGGATGTTCGGGTTGTTCGGGATGTTCGGGATGTTCGGGTTGTTCGGGATGTTTGGGATGTTCGGGATGTTCGGGATGTTCGGGTTGTTCGGGATGTTCGGGATGTTCGGGATGTTTGGGTTGTTCGGGATGTTCGGGTTGTTCGGGATGTTCGGGATGTTCGGGTTGTTCGGGATGTTCGGGATGTTCGGGATGTTCGGGTTGTTCGGGATGTTCGGGATGTTCGGGTTGTTTGGGATGTTCGGGTTGTTTGGGATGTTCGGGTTGTTCGGGATGTTCGGGATGTTCGGGATGTTCGGGTTGTTCGGGATGTTCGGGATGTTCGGGATGTTCGGGATGTTCGGGTTGTTCGGGATGTTCGGGATGTTCGGGTTGTTCGGGATGTTCGGGATGTTCGGGATGTTCGGGTTGTTTGGGATGTTCGGGTTGTTTGGGATGTTCGGGTTGTTCGGGATGTTCGGGATGTTCGGGTTGTTCGGGTTGTTCGGGATGTTCGGGATGTTCGGGATGTTCGGGTTGTTCGGGATGTTCGGGATGTTCGGGATGTTCGGGTTGTTTGGGATGTTCGGGTTGTTTGGGATGTTCGGGATGTTCGGGTTGTTCGGGATGTTCGGGATGTTCGGGATGTTCGGGTTGTTCGGGATGTTTGGGATGTTCGGGATGTTCGGGATGTTCGGGTTGTTCGGGATGTTCGGGATGTTCGGGATGTTTGGGTTGTTCGGGATGTTCGGGTTGTTCGGGATGTTCGGGATGTTCGGGATGTTCGGGTTGTTCGGGATGTTCGGGATGTTCGGGATGTTCGGGTTGTTCGGGATGTTCGGGTTGTTTGGGATGTTCGGGTTGTTTGGGATGTTCGGGTTGTTCGGGATGTTCGGGATGTTCGGGTTGTTCGGGATGTTCGGGATGTTCGGGATGTTCGGGTTGTTCGGGATGTTCGGGATGTTCGGGTTGTTCGGGATGTTCGGGATGTTCGGGATGTTCGGGTTGTTTGGGATGTTCGGGTTGTTTGGGATGTTCGGGTTGTTCGGGATGTTCGGGATGTTCGGGATGTTCGGGTTGTTCGGGATGTTCGGGTTGTTTGGGATGTTCGGGTTGTTTGGGATGTTCGGGTTGTTCGGGATGTTCGGGATGTTCGGGATGTTCGGGTTGTTCGGGATGTTCGGGATGTTCGGGTTGTTCGGGATGTTCGGGATGTTCGGGATGTTCGGGTTGTTCGGGATGTTCGGGATGTTCGGGTTGTTCGGGATGTTCGGGATGTTCGGGATGTTCGGGTTGTTTGGGATGTTCGGGTTGTTTGGGATGTTCGGGTTGTTCGGGATGTTCGGGATGTTCGGGATGTTCGGGTTGTTCGGGATGTTCGGGTTGTTTGGGATGTTCGGGTTGTTCGGGATGTTCGGGATGTTCGGGATGTTCGGGTTGTTCGGGATGTTCGGGATGTTCGGGATGTTCGGGATGTTCGGGTTGTTTGGGATGTTCGGGTTGTTTGGGATGTTCGGGTTGTTCGGGATGTTCGGGATGTTCGGGATGTTCGGGATGTTCGGGTTGTTCGGGATGTTCGGGTTGTTTGGGATGTTCGGGTTGTTTGGGATGTTCGGGTTGTTCGGGATGTTCGGGATGTTCGGGTTGTTCGGGATGTTCGGGATGTTCGGGATGTTCGGGTTGTTCGGGATGTTCGGGATGTTCGGGATGTTCGGGATGTTCGGGTTGTTCGGGATGTTCGGGATGTTCGGGTTGTTCGGGATGTTCGGGATGTTCGGGATGTTCGGGTTGTTCGGGATGTTCGGGATGTTCGGGTTGTTCGGGATGTTCGGGTTGTTTGGGATGTTCGGGTTGTTTGGGATGTTCGGGATGTTCGGGATGTTCGGGTTGTTCGGGATGTTCGGGATGTTCGGGATGTTCGGGATGTTCGGGATGTTCGGGTTGTTCGGGATGTTCGGGATGTTCGGGTTGTTCGGGATGTTCGGGATGTTCGGGATGTTCGGGTTGTTTGGGATGTTCGGGTTGTTTGGGATGTTCGGGTTGTTCGGGATGTTCGGGATGTTCGGGATGTTCGGGATGTTCGGGATGTTCGGGTTGTTCGGGATGTTCGGGTTGTTTGGGATGTTCGGGTTGTTCGGGATGTTCGGGTTGTTTGGGATGTTCGGGATGTTCGGGTTGTTCGGGATGTTCGGGATGTTCGGGTTGTTCGGGATGTTCGGGATGTTCGGGATGTTCGGGTTGTTTGGGATGTTCGGGTTGTTTGGGATGTTCGGGTTGTTCGGGATGTTCGGGATGTTCGGGATGTTCGGGATGTTCGGGTTGTTCGGGATGTTCGGGTTGTTTGGGATGTTCGGGTTGTTTGGGATGTTCGGGTTGTTCGGGATGTTCGGGTTGTTCGGGATGTTCGGGATGTTCGGGTTGTTCGGGATGTTCGGGATGTTCGGGATGTTCGGGTTGTTCGGGATGTTCGGGTTGTTTGGGATGTTCGGGTTGTTTGGGATGTTCGGGTTGTTCGGGATGTTCGGGATGTTCGGGTTGTTCGGGATGTTCGGGATGTTCGGGATGTTCGGGTTGTTCGGGATGTTCGGGATGTTCGGGATGTTCGGGTTGTTTGGGATGTTCGGGTTGTTTGGGATGTTCGGGTTGTTCGGGATGTTCGGGTTGTTCGGGATGTTCGGGATGTTCGGGTTGTTCGGGATGTTCGGGATGTTCGGGATGTTCGGGATGTTCGGGTTGTTCGGGATGTTCGGGTTGTTTGGGATGTTCGGGTTGTTTGGGATGTTCGGGTTGTTCGGGATGTTCGGGATGTTCGGGTTGTTCGGGATGTTCGGGATGTTCGGGATGTTCGGGTTGTTCGGGATGTTCGGGATGTTCGGGATGTTCGGGTTGTTCGGGATGTTCGGGTTGTTCGGGATGTTCGGTATGTTCGGTATGTTCGGGATGTTCGGTATGTTCGGTATGTTCGGGATGTTCGGGATGTTCGGATATTAAAGAGTTTTGATTGATCTCGGGGCGCAGCCTTCTCTTTCATTCTTCTATTGGCCATTTATATCTCTTGGGGTTTTTTTTTCATACAAAGTTCAGGAAACCAGAAGTTTTATTTCAGCAGCTTCATCTCTTCGTGTGTTTTAGTTCCCTAGCCAATTATTTCTATTTCAGCCGCCTGATTTTTCAGTATTTTTTTTTGCACATTTTCTTTTATATTTTCTTTTAACACTGAATGGCACCTAAAGTGCGACACACGCCGGCAGCAAAACGCGCGTTTCCTTTATGTTTTGTTGCACGTTCAGGAAACAGAGAGTGTGAATGGAGCCTAAGGGCTCACTTATGTAAGCTTTGCTCTCTGACTAGCAATATACATTTGGATCGCTCTTCAGAGAGCATTTGGCAGGTGGAAGGGAATCATTGTACTGCCTCATCATCTGCTTTAACCCCCCAAATGCCGGACTATCATGCTTGCTGGGCGGTTGCAGCGCAGCCCCTTTTACTTGAATGGGTCACTCTTGCTGAGCAGTATTCCTCCCACTGACACCAATGATGGGACACTATTCCTTCCACTGACACCAATGATGGGACACTATTCCTTCCACTGATACCAATGATGGGGCACTATTCCTCCCACTGACACCAATGATGGGGCACTATTCCTCCCACTGACACCAATGATGGGACACTATTCCTCCCACTGACACCAATGATGGGACACTATTCCTCCCACTGACACCAATGATGGGGCACTATTCCTCCCACTGACACCAATGATGGGGCACTATTCCTCCCAGAAAGTAAGTATACTTTCCAATGTAAGGTGGAGCGCTGCCCACACATATTGTTCACCAGTATTGTGTTATTACAGATTGAGTGTTCCTTTATATCTGGACAAGGCTCAGAAAGTATCTCACTAAAGATGTAACTCCTGTTGCAGGAGATGTCAGTCATTTGTCTTTAGGCTTTGTGTCAGAACCTGGATCACCTGCTGGTGGCACTGTGGTTCCCTGGGTGGAATGTTGTAATTCCAGTGTCCACCAGCGGGTGTCTCCCAGCTGACAGCAGACCCCAGTAAGTCGTTTCCACCTGATGCTGGCTGCTGGGAGGGTATTTAGGTCCTCCCATACTAAGTTCCTCTATTCTAGATTCCAATTGCCTAGATCCTGCTCTCGTTTCCTGCCCTGTACCTTGCTGCCTTTTACCTGCTCTTCCTTCTTCCTGATCAAAGTTTTATTTCCCCCTTCCAATCCGCTCCCTAAATTCACAGTACTTTTGTTACAATTGCAAGTAAGAATGAATACATTTTTGTATCTTTTGTTAGAAAATCATTGCCAGTTGAAGCAGAAAGCATTTTTAAAGTTCATAATAAATTTCAAACTGGCTTGTATGTCAGATATATATATATATATTTATACTTTACGTTTAGGGGAGGTGTTTAAAAAAAATTGCAGAGCTATTTTTCCTGCGTGAATGGGAGGCAAAAAATAATGTTATTAGGTTATTTGCTCTTCAGGTTAAATGTTATCCTTCACACCAGGAAAATACCACATTATGGCCATTAGATGGAGCTAATGCTCATAGGGCATAAGTATTTATTTCCTCCATCTAGTGGCCATATTGTGGCATTTTCCTGATTCGCTCTATTCTGCATGAATGACTTACTTTTGACCTCAAGAGAAAATACTGAAAATTTTGAAAAAATAATAATACAAATTTCATAGTTTGTTATAAAATTTTGCAAAGAGGTAATTTTCCTCTTTCCCTGATAGGCACTAATGGGCGGCACTGAAGGTCACTGATAGGTGAGACTCCGTTTTCTGAGCCCCAATTTTTTTTCACTCATAAGGGGGTGTACAGGGAAGTATTAATGACATATCTGGAGGAAGCTTGTCTGGAATGTTTTATGTGCCTATCACAAGAAATCACCAGACAAGTCCATAAGGACTTTGATTGCTTTGCTCATCGCTTCATTAGGAAACAATTAGAACAGATCATGGAGCGCTCATGTTGGTGTTCAGAATTTCAATGCCGGTCGCCACAAAGGGGTCAATGTATGAAGAACCCGCTGTGCTGATGTCAAGCATTCATACAGGCACAATTCATATTTGCCGCATTGTTTGTAATATCTCCTTTGATCCTCTGCTCCATCTAGTGGCCATTTCTTTTATTGAGGTATTGCAGAAAAATACTGCCTTGTGGCCACTAGATGGAGCACATGATCATAGGAGATATTCAAGATATTCATATTGCAAACAATACGGTGATCAATTGATGTGCAAATGGGGCAGATTTTTTATACAAGGACCCTATACTGTAAGCACACGACTTTATCTATCTTATCAAATATATATATATATATATATATATACAGTATCTGACAAAAGTAAGTACACCCCTCGGTCACATTGGTGTAAATCTTTTCTTGTGACAACACTGAAGAAATGACACTTTCCTACAATGTAAAGTAGTGAGTGTACAGCTTGTATAACGGTGTAAATTTCCCCTCAAAATAACTCAACACACAGCCATTAATGTCTAAACCGCTGGCCACAAAAGTGAGTACACCCCTAAGTGAAAATGTCCAGATTGGGCCCAAAGTGTGAATATTTTGTGTGGCCGCCATTATTTTCCAGCACGGCCTTAACCCTCTTGGGCATGGAGGTCACCAGAGCTTCACAGGTTGCCACTGGAGTCCTCTTCCCCTCCCCCATGATGACATCACAGAGCTGGTGGATGTTGGAGACCTTGCGCTCCTCCACCTTCCGGTTGAGGACCCCCCACAGATGATCAATAGGGTTTAGGTCTGGAAACATGCTTGGCCAGTCCATCACCTTTACCTTCAGCTTCTTTAGCATGGCAGTGGTGGTCTTGGAGGTGTGTTTGGGGTGGTTATCATGTTGGAATACTACCCTGCGGTCCAGTCTCTGAAGGGAGGGGATCATGCTCTGCTTCAGTATGTCACAGTACATGTTGGCATTCATGGTCCCCTCAATGATCTGTAGCCCCCCAGTGCCGGCAGCACTCATGCAGCCCCTGACCATGACCCTCCCACCACCATGCCTGACTGTAGGGAAGACACACTTGTCTTTGTCCTCCTCACCTGGTTGCCGCCGCACACGCCTGACACCATCTGACACCAAATACGTTTATCTTGGTCTCATCAGACCACAGGACATGGTTCCAGTAATCCATCTCCTTAGTCTGCTTGTCTTCAGCAAACTGTTTGTGGGAAAATGGCTAATTGGCAGGGGCGTTGCTAGGTGGCAAAAAGACCAGGGGCTTCACCCCAAAGTCGGCACCGGGGAGGGGGGGTTGCGGGCGTGGTGGAGTGGCGTAAGTTTTTCTGGCTGGGCGGTGGGGTTGTGTGACCTACCTGACACACTTACACTGACCTACCTGACCAGGAGACAGACTTCATGTGTCCTGCAGCTCAGCTCAGCTGTGGTGTTCGGTGTGCGGCGCGCCCATCTTCATCACAGGCTTCACAGCAGGCACTGGCAGCCAGAGGAGGGGAGCCGCCCGCCCGAGCGCCGAACGGGGATCTCATACTGGCTTTGAGCTGTGCCATCTCCTCATCCTGATCATTGTGGGCATCAATGAGGGTGTTGTGGGATGTTGCAAACTCCCCCATTTTATGCTCAATATGATCCACCCTTCCCCCCAGCTCCTGCACCTCTGCTTTGAAGTTGGTTACACATTCCATGAGATCAGCATGTAAGGAATGCCCTGTACACACGACTGGAATAAAGTCCGATGGTTTGTCCGATGGAGTTCAGACAGAATTCCGCTCAAGCTGTCTTGCATACACACGGTCACACTAAAATCCGACCGTCAAGAACGCGGTGACGTACAACACTACGCCGAGCCGAGAAAAATTAAGTTCAATGCTTCCGAGCATGCGTCGACTTGATTCTGAGCATGCGTTGTTTTTTGTCCGTCGGAATTGCATCCAGACTAATGGAATTTCCAATCGAAAAAAAAAAGAACAAGTTCTCTATCTAAGCTTGTCGGAATTTCCGAAGGAAAAAGTCAGATGGGGCACACACACGGACGGAATATCCGATGAAAAGAGCCCGTTTGACTTTTTCCATCGGTAAATCGGGTCGTGTGTACGCGGCATTGGGGACACTAGCATGTCTTTCAGGGTTGTTTGGTTTGCTTTTTGCAGGGATAGGTGTGGAGACTGCAGGTGACCACGGCTGGGAAGCTTTGGAGGTTCCATGCTGTGGAGTGCTGTGTGCAGAGCGTGAGGAGCCGCTATTAGAAGCTGGCGAGCTGCCGCCGGCGCCATCTTGTGGATTTGGCCGCTCCGAGGGGAGGAAGAAGTGTGGCAGCTTCTTGTTGTTAGAAGCTCAAGCGTCCTTCCTTTTTTTCGTCATGTCCGCGGGTACCGGGACACTCCGTGCCCTGCGTGCAGGCAGTCTGCTGAGTCGTCTCTAGGAGCCGTTATCCCCGGGATGGTGGAGGTGCTGATCGATCAGACCTCTATCTATCAGCGCGGTACCCATGCCCCCTGGCGCCGGCATTGTAATTCCCGCCTTCTGGAGTTCTGCAGCGCCTATGATGGACGTCACATGTCCCGCGGTCCCAGCATTGGACCAGTGGGACGTCCATCATAGGCGTTGCGCAGGCTCCAGAAGGCAGGACCTGCTATGGCACTCGGCCACACTCGGCCACATTCAGTGGCACTCGGGATCAGATCGGTCCCGGCGCTCGCCGCTCGCTCGGAGCTAACAATGGAGACCGGCAATCTTGAGACTCAGGGCTTTTTAGGGTCACATTCGGGGCTTCAGCCCCCCCTAGCCACCTACTCCCGACGCCCCTGCTAATTGGGCCCAATTTGGACATTTTCACTTAGGGGTGTACTGACTTTTGTTGCCAGCGGTTTAGACATTAATGGCTGTGTGTTGAGTTATTTTGAGGGGAGAGGAAATTTACACCGTTATACAAGCTGTACACTCCTCCCCCTGTGTACACTCCTCCCCCCTGTGTACACTCCTCCCCCTGTGTACACTCCTCCCCCTGTGTACACTCCTCCCCCCTGTGTACACTCCTCCCCCCTGTGTACACTCACTACTTTACATTGTAGCAAAGTGTCATTTCTTCAGTGTTGTGTGACAGCAGGAAGGTAAAGTCACCTGGTTGCATCCAGGGGGGTAGATATATTTCGCCCAGATTCAGGCTTTACGCCGACTTATACAACTAGGTGGAGAGTTGTATAAGCCCAGCTAAGGCTAGTGGGCTCATGGATGACTCATACCTCTAGGGAGAGTGTGGGGCGTCGTGCAGACAGGGAGTTGATGAGACCAGCTGAAGCTTGTCAGCTCATTTAGGCCTCTATAAGAACTCCCAGCTTCATTAGATGTTAGCTCATGCCTGGAACCAGACCTGTGTGGACTGTCTAGGGAGAGTGAACCCCTGTGCGGTGAGACAAAGCCTGTGTGGCTATTTGCTTGGACATTTAAAACCAGGGACTTAGGGACTAGGACAGCACTAGGCTGATCCCAGTTGTTAGTTAGGAAACCTGTATGTTTAGTCAGAGGTCAAGTTGACCAGGATTTATTTTGTTTATGTTTCTTTTGGCTTTGCTGTGTTTTGTCACTGTAAATAGAAAATAAACCGCACCTTTTTTGATTTTGAAAACCACAACCTCCGTTTGCTGGGCCTGTTTTTGTGTGGGGAGCCCATCCCGGGGGTCACACACACCCGCTGCCGAGCTAACCCCCTCACAGTTGGTGGAGAATGCGGGCAGTTTTTTTTTAAGCCAGCATGGAGGAGATACTGAAGCAGCTGGCTCTAGCAAATGCCAATCAACAGCAGACAAATGCAGGTTTGCAAAAGAGCCTTGCAGCTCATCAACAGAGCCTTGCAGCTCAACAACAGAACTTCGCAGCCCAGCAGCAAGCTCATCAACAGAGCCTTGCAGCCCAGCAGCAAGCTTACCAACAGAGTCTGGAAGCTCAGCAACAAGCCCAGCAGCAATCTGAGGCCCGCTTCATAGACCTGTTACAGAAGCAAGAGCAGAGACTACAACAAATGGAAGCAGTAATGCAGCAACGTCCGCAGACCAGTGAGGAAAGCCGTCCCACTAATACCGCGTCCTTTGGGGTGAGTCGTTTATTGACAAAAATGACTGGAGAGGATGATCCAGAGGTATTTTTGACCACATTTGAAAGGACCGCTGAAAGAGAAAAGTGGCCTGAGGAGCAGTGGGCTGGACTGGTGGCTCCTCTGTTAACTGGTGAATCGCAGAAGGCTTACTATGACCTAGAGCCTGACCAAGCAAAAGACTATGTGATGCTAAAAGCTGAGATATTGGCAAGGCTGGGTGTCACCCAGGCTGTCCGGGCTCAGCGTGTGCATAACTGGACTTTCCAGCTTGGAAAACCCCCCAGGTCTCAAATGTATGATCTCATTCACCTGAGCAGAAAGTGGCTACAGCCAGAGACTTTGTCCGCACCAAAGATTGTGGAACGTGTTGTAATGGATCGGTTTTTGAGAGCTCTTCCTACTGCCATCCAAAAGTGGGTAAGCCATGGAGACCCAGAGACGGCCGATGGTCTTGTGGATCGTGTGGAGAAATACTTGGCTACAGAGAACCTGACGGCCTCTTCCAGAGACACTCGGACTTTCCACCCTAAGACCAGACCATCCCCAGGGGCGGATAAGAGGATTCCAAGGGGTAAGGGTGGAGAGAGTGAGAGGGTGGGAGCTCTACCCCAAGTTTGGCGAGAACAGCCTGGGAAATCAGCGGCTCAAGAGGCGGCAAGAAGGATCGTTTGCTACCGCTGCCGGCAAGCGGGACATATTGCAGCCAATTGCCCGGTTGTGGAGGAACCCATGCAGTGTGACTTTCTGACGGGCAGACGTCAGTCGCTGTGTGCGACAGTCGCATGCACTGCCATTCGAGGAACTGAGAAACATTTATGCAAAATGTGTGTTAATGGTAGAAATGTTGTGGTATTGCTGGATTCAGGTAGCCTTGTGACCCTGATAAAGGCTGAGTTAGTTAAAACAGAGGTCTCTGGGAATAGCAAGGTAGCTGTTATTTGTGTGCATGGGGACACACAAGAGTATCCAGTGACTACAGTGTGTTTCGAGACCCCCAAAGGTACCCTCTCTCATCCAGTGGGCTTAGTATCTCAGTTACCGTATGACGCCATTGTGGGAAGGGATTTTCCGAAGTTCTGGGAACTGTGGGATGATCCTGAGCCCCCCACTGGTGCCCCTATGTACCAGGAAGGTGATAGCCAGAACTCCCCTGAGAGTGGTGAGGACTCTCCGGAATTTCCCTTGTCAGTATTGGCAGGGGAGACTCAAGAAACTGGAGAGGAGCCCACCTCCTCAGACGAAAACCTACCGTCTGTGGAGTTTTCTGATCTTGAGGTTCACAGGGAAAACTTTGCCACAGAACAGTTGAAAGACCCCGCCCTAATAAAGGCACGGGAAAACGTAGTGAAAATAGATGGCGAGTTAGTGAACCCAGATAATACCTGCACTTACCCATACTTCAGCGTAGAGAAGGACCTACTGTATCGGGTGGCAAAAAGGGCAGAAGAAACCGTTGAGCAGCTTGTGGTGCCCAAACCTTACAGGAAGTTGGTGTTCGAGTTGGCCCATGGGCACATTCTTGGAGGTCATCTGGGGACAGAGAAAACCCGAGAGAGGGTATTACAGAGATTCTATTGGCCGGGGGTGATGAAGGACATAGAAAATTATTGTTCCTCCTGCCCTGTGTGTCAGAGGTCGGCCCCGATGCCACATTTCCGTAGCCCGCTGGTCCCTCTACCCATCATTGAGGTCCCGTTTGAGAGGATCGCCATGGATTTGGTAGGTCCTATAATCAAGTCCGCTAGGGGGCACCAGTACATATTAGTTATAATGGACTATGCCACCCGTTATCCAGAAGCGATCCCTCTCCGAAATACCTCGGCCAAAACCATAGCCAAAGAGCTATCTCTTGTGTTTAGCCGGGTGGGTATTTGTAAAGAACTGCTTACGGACCAAGGTACACCCTTTATGTCCCGGGTTATGAAGGAGCTGTGTAAATTGTTCAAAGTGACGCAATTACGTACATCTGTGTATCACCCCCAAACCGATGGGCTGGTTGAAAGATTCAACAAAACCCTAAAACAAATGTTGAAGAAAGTGGTGGATAGAGATGGAAAGGATTGGGACTGTCTACTTCCTTATCTGATGTTTGCTATTAGGGAGGTGCCCCAATCCTCTACGGGATTCTCCCCCTTTGAGTTACTGTATGGGAGACACCCAAGAGGGCTGTTGGATATTGCCAAGGAAACTTGGGAAAGTGAGAGTTCTCCCCACAGGAGTGTGATTGAGCATGTCGCCCTGATGCAAGACCGAATTGCACAGGTAATGCCCATCGTGAAGGAACATTTGGCCCAAGCGCAGTTAGCACAGCAGAGAGTGTACAACTGTGGAGCCAAGACCCGTACCTTTTCCCCGGGGGATAGGATACTGGTACTTGTCCCTACGGTTGAAAGTAAATTCCTTGCCAAATGGCAAGGCCCCTACGAGATAATGGAAAAAGTGAGCGAAGTGAATTACAAGGTCAGACAACCAGGAAGGCGAAAGCCCGAACAGATCTATCACGTTAATCTGTTGAAAGCCTGGAGGGATAGAGAGTCCCTAGTCGCAGACACTTGGTCACCAGCTCAAACTGGTTGCGTGATTCCTGAGGTTGGAATAGCAGCCACCTTGTCACAACCCCAACAACAGGAGGTTAAGGAGTTTGTGCTTCGCAACAAGGAGGTATTCTCTGAGCTGCCGGGACAAACATTTGGGGTAGAGCATGACATCATTACCCCGCCCGGTGAAAGGGTGAAGTTAAAACCCTATCGGATCCCAGAGGCCCGACGGGAGGCAATACGGGAGGAAGTACAGAAAATGCTGAACTTAGGGGTGATAGAGGAGTCCCAAAGTGATTGGTCTAGTCCCATTGTGTTGGTGCCTAAACCGGATGGGAGCTGGCGATTTTGTAACGATTTTCGTCAGTTGAACAAAGTTACAAAATTTGACACCTACCCCATGCCACGTATAGATGAGTTGATCGACCGGCTGGGAACAGCCCGATACATGACGACTCTTGACCTCACAAAAGGGTATTGGCAAATCCCCCTGGCCAAATTGGCCAAAGAGAAAACCGCATTTGTAACCCCAGACGGGGCGTTCCAATATAAAAGAATGCCGTTCGGGTTACAGAATGCGCCGGCCACATTCCAGCGGAAAATGGACCAGATGCTGAGGCCCCATCGGAAGTATGCTGCGGCTTACCTGGATGACGTAATTGTCCATAGCACAGATTGGGCCTCACATCTGCCAAAAGTGCAAGCAGTCCTGGACTCTGTTCGGGAAGCGGGGTTTACGGCTAACCCCAAGAAGTGTACCATTGGGCAGGAGGAGGCCAAATATCTTGGGTACACCATTGGGAGGGGAGTAATAAAACCCCAACTCAACAAAGTCGAGGCCATCCAGAGTTGGCCACGTCCCAACAGCAAGAAGCAGGTACGAGCCTTTCTGGGAATCGCTGGGTATTATCTGCGATTCATTCCCCACTTTGCTTCTAAGGCTGTGCCCCTAACCAACCTAACGAAGGGGAAAGGGTCGGTCATGGTTAAATGGACCCCCGAGGCTGAGGCAGCATTCCAATTCTTGAAACAAGCCTTATGTAGCCAGCCAGTGTTGTACTCACCCGACTTCTCTAAAGACTTTGTCGTACAAAGTGATGCGTCAGATGTGGGGTTAGGAGCAGTATTGTCCCAGGTCTGGAACGGGGAAGAGCACCCAGTCATTTACCTCAGCAGGAAGTTGAAGTCCCATGAGGTAAATTACGCCACCGTTGAAAAGGAGTGTTTAGCGGTGAAGTGGGCTCTAGATTCCCTTCGGTACTACCTGCTAGGTAGGCACTTTGACATGGTTACGGATCACGCTCCGTTAAAGTGGATGGCTCAAAACAAGGAAACAAATAGAAGAGTGAATAGGTGGTTCCTGGCCCTCCAGGAATTCAACTTCACAGTAAAGCATCGCCCTGGCGTTCAAATGGGGAATGTGGATGCTTTGTCTCGAGTACATGAATGCCTGATTGCTGGTGTTCCAACCCCGAGGTTAAAACAAGAGGGGGGGGGTATGTGACAGCAGGAAGGTAAAGTCACCTGGTTGCATCCAGGGGGGTAGATATATTTCGCCCAGATTCAGGCTTTACGCCGACTTATACAACTAGGTGGAGAGTTGTATAAGCCCAGCTAAGGCTAGTGGGCTCATGGATGACTCATACCTCTAGGGAGAGTGTGGGGCGTCGTGCAGACAGGGAGTTGATGAGACCAGCTGAAGCTTGTCAGCTCATTTAGGCCTCTATAAGAACTCCCAGATTCATTAGATGTTAGCTCATGCCTGGACCCAGACCTGTGTGGACTGTCTAGGGAGAGTGAACCCCTGTGCGGTGAGACAAAGCCTGTGTGGCTATTTGCTTGGACATTTAAAACCAGGGACTTAGGGACTAGGACAGCACTAGGCTGATCCCAGTTGTTAGTTAGGAAACCTGTATGTTTAGTCAGAGGTCAAGTTGACCAGGATTTATTTTGTTTATGTTTCTTTTGGCTTTGCTGTGTTTTGTCACTGTAAATAGAAAATAAACCGCACCTTTTTTGATTTTGAAAACCACAACCTCCGTTTGCTGGGCCTGTTTTTGTGTGGGGAGCCCATCCCGGGGGTCACACACACCCGCTGCCGAGCTAACCCCCTCACAGTTGTCACATGAAAAGATTTACACCAATGTGACCGAGGGGTGTACTTACTTCTGTCACATACTGTATATATTATATATGTGTGTTTTTATTGATTATGAAGAGGGGATCGGTTGGCTTTTCATAAGACAGATGCATTTGGTTGTCAATGATCACGTCATGAAACGACTTTATTACGTAAAGAACTTTGTGATCCTGAGAGATCTCGCCGTCACACGATCGTTTCCCCGAGAGAATGGAGACAAGGATCAGAGCTCGCGGAAGGTTACGCCAGACCAATAAACTGACAATTTTTGTTCTATTAAATATTTACATTGCTCGGCAGTTATCCTAACCAGCCCTTACCCATCGCATGGCCCCCCCTCCCCCCCTGTATATACAAATTCCATCAGGCATGGAAAGAAACCAACACGGTGAGACAATGCAGGTCCGCCGAGGTCGGAGCTTCTGCGGGGAGCAGGGCCGGAGAAATGGGTGGCAGGTTTATATCACAAATAGCTTTGATTATAAATAGAAGCTTATTAGTTGGCAGCTAGAATTCTTTTTGCAAACAAAATCTAGAAGCCAGATCTCGTGTCATCCGGATTTTATTGTTGTACTTAAAGGAAATATGTAATAATAATGAAATAATAACCAAATACTCCGACATGCTTTATTCTGTAAAGAATTTCCGCAGCTGAATTTTCCTGCCTCCTTTGTTGCAGCTTCATCTTCCCAAAGTCACACTCTGAAATGAAGTCTTTTCTTGGCTTGAAAAGTTCTAAAGTGGACCTGTCAGTGACTTTACGATTCTGCATTAAGAAATTGGTGATAATCTAAAGCAAGAGTATCATTTTATTTTCAAACTCCACCTTCTATTCATAAAAAAACACCCATGAGCTTCAGTTACTGGCTTTGTCTAGACTAAGAGGAAGCGCCGGCCACCACTGCCTGGGTGGATCTTCTTAGAAGCTGGTTGCTGGACCTCAACACAAGGGATCTGGTTTGGTGTCGTCTCACTCACTGGGCCAGAAGAAGCTGGAAGGTCGCAGCTTTCCTGGGGAATTGAGTAAAAACCCTAAATTAACCCCTTTGGCTGTGTAGTGTTCTGGAAATTGCATTGGCTACCAGTAGTTGTGCAGAGGTACAAGGCAACCAGATGCCAAAGAAACTTGCCTCGTAGTCTTCAGCTGTGGGGCCTCATACTGTCCAATTCTCACAATTACTTAAGGAGAAGATTGTCCTCTAATTGCTATGTGCTAATCGTTTTGGAGTATCCCGTGCTCTAACCCAGCCTTTCTCAACCTTTTTCAACACAGAGGAACCCTTGAAAAAACTTTCCGGTCGCAGGGAACCCCTTCTAAAAATTCCTAATATCTGCATCTCATCATACATTAGTGTGGAGATCAGTGGGAAGAATGTTCCTTACATTGGTGATCAGTGAGAAGAATGTTCCTTACATTGGTGATCAGTGGGAAGAATGATCCTTACATTGGTGATCAGTGGGAAGAATGTTCCTTACATTGGTGATCAGTGAGAAGAATGTTCCTTACATTGGTGATCAGTGGGAAGAATGTTCCTTACATTGGTGATCAGTGGGAAGAATGTTCCTTACATTGGTGATCAGTGAGAAGAATGTTCCTTACATTGGTGATCAGTGAGAAGAATGTTCCTTACATTGGTGATCAGTGGGAAGAATGTTCCTTACATTGGTGATCAGTGAGAAGAATGTTCCTTACATTGGTGATCAGTGAGAAGAATGTTCCTTACATTAGTGATTAGTGAGAAGAATGTTCCTTACATTGGTGATCAGTGAGAAGAATGTTCCTTACATTGGTGATCAGTGAGAAGAATGTTCCTTACATTGGTGATCAGTGGGAAGAATGTTCCTTACATTGGTGATCAGTGAGAAGAATGTTCCTTACATTGGTGATCAGTGAGAAGAATGTCCCTTACATTGGTGATCAGTGAGAAGAATGTTCCTTACATTGGTGATCAGTGAGAAGAATGTTTCTTACATTGGTGATCAGTGAGAAGAATGTTCCTTACATTGGTGATCAGTGGGAAGAATGTTCCTTACATTGGTGATCAGTGGGAAGAATGTTCCTTACATTGGTGATCAGTGAGAAGAATGTCCCTTACATTGGTGATCAGTGAGAAGAATGTTTCTTACATTGGTGATCAGTGAGAAGAATGTTCCTTACATTGGTGATCAGTGAGAAGAATGTTCCTTACATTGGTGATCAGTGGGAAGAATGTTCCTTACATTGGTGATCAGTGAGAAGAATGTCCCTTACATTGGTGATCAGTGAGAAGAATGTTTCTTACATTGGTGATCAGTGAGAAGAATGTTCCTTACATTGGTGATCAGTGAGAAGAATGTTCCTTACATTAGTGATCAGTGAGAAGAATGTTTCTTACATTGGTGATCAGTGAGAAGAATGTTCCTTACATTGGTGATCAGTGGGAAGAATGTCCCTTACATTGGTGATCAGTGGGAAGAATGTCCCTTACATTGGTGATCGGTGGGAAGAATGTTCCTTACATTAGTGATCAGTGAGAAGAATGTTCCTTACATTGGTGGTCAGTGAGAAGAATGTTCCTTACATTGGTGATCAGTGGGAAGAATGTTCCTTACATTGGTGATCAGTGAGAAGAATGTTCCTTACATTGGTGATCAGTGGGAAGAATGTTCCTTACATTGGTGATCAGTGAGAAGAATGTTCTTTACATTGGTGATCAGTGGGAAGAATGTTCCTTACATTGGTGATCAGTGGGAAGAATGTCCCTTACATTGGTGATCAGTGAGAAGAATGTTCCTTACATTGGTGATCAGTGAGAAGAATGTTCCTTACATTGGTGATCAGTGGGAAGAATGTCCCTTACATTGGTGGTCAGTGGGAAGAATGTTCCTTACATTGGTGATCAGTGGGAAGAATGTTCCTTACATTGGTGGTCAGTGGGAAGAATGTTCCTTACATTGGTGATCAGTGAGAAGAATGTTCCTTACATTGGTGATCAGTGAGAAGAATGTTCCTTACATTGGTGATCAGTGAGAAGAATGTTCCTTACATTGGTGATCAGTGAGAAGAATGTTTCTTACATTGGTGATCAGTGGGAAGAATGTCCCTTACATTGGTGATCGGTGGGAAGAATGTTCCTTACATTAGTGATCAGTGAGAAGAATGTTCCTTACATTGGTGGTCAGTGAGAAGAATGTTCCTTACATTGGTGATCAGTGGGAAGAATGTTCCTTACATTGGTGATCAGTGGGAAGAATGTCCCTTACATTGGTGATCGGTGGGAAGAATGTTCCTTACATTAGTGATCAGTGGGAAGAATGTTCCTTACATTGGTGATCAGTGGGAAGAATGTTCCTTACATTGGTGATCAGTGAGAAGAATGTTCCTTACATTGGTGATCAGTGGGAAGAATGTTCCTTACATTGGTGATCAGTGAGAAGAATGTTCCTTACATTGGTGATCAGTGGGAAGAATGTTCCTTACATTGGTGATCAGTGAGAAGAATGTTCCTTACATTGGTGATCAGTGAGAAGAATGTTCCTTACATTGGTGATCAGTGAGAAGAATGTTCCTTACATTGGTGATCAGTGGGAAGAATGTTCCTTACATTGGTGATCAGTGAGAAGAATGTTCCTTACATTGGTGATCAGTGAGAAGAATGTTCCTTACATTGGTGATCAGTGGGAAGAATGTTCCTTACATTGGTGATCAGTGAGAAGAATGTTCCTTACATTGGTGATCAGTGGGAAGAATGTTCCTTACATTGGTGATCAGTGAGAAGAATGTTCCTTACATTGGTGATCAGTGAGAAGAATGTTCCTTACATTGGTGATCAGTGAGAAGAATGTTCCTTACATTGGTGATCAGTGAGAAGAATGTTCCTTACATTGGTGATCAGTGAGAAGAATGTTCCTTACATTGGTGATCAGTGGGAAGAATGTTCCTTACATTGGTGATCAGTGAGAAGAATGTTCCTTACATTGGTGATCAGTGGGAAGAATGTTCCTTACATTGGTGATCAGTGAGAAGAATGTTCCTTACATTGGTGATCAGTGGGAAGAATGTTCCTTACATTGGTGATCAGTGGGAAGAATGTTCCTTACATTGGTGATCAGTGGGAAGAATGTTCCTTACATTGGTGATCAGTGAGAAGAATGTTCCTTACATTGGTGATCAGTGGGAAGAATGTTCCTTACATTGGTGATCAGTGGGAAGAATGTTCCTTACATTGGTGATCAGTGGGAAGAATGTTCCTTACATTGGTGATCAGTGGGAAGAATGTCCCTTACATTGGTGATCAGTGGGAAGAATGTCCCTTACATTGGTGGTCAGTGGGAAGAATGTTCCTTACATTGGTGATCAGTGGGAAGAATGTTCCTTACATTGGTGATCAGTGAGAAGAATGTTCCTTACATTGGTGATCAGTGGGAAGAATGTTCCTTACATTGGTGATCAGTGAGAAGAATGTCCCTTACATTGGTGATCAGTGAGAAGAATGTTCCTTACATTGGTGATCAGTGGGAAGAATGTTCCTTACATTGGTGATCAGTGGGAAGAATGTTCCTTACATTGGTGATCAGTGAGAAGAATGTTCCTTACATTGGTGATCAGTGGGAAGAATGTTCCTTACATTGGTGATCAGTGTTCCTTACATTGGTGATCGGTGGGAAGAATGTTCCTTACATTGGTGATCGGTGGAAAGAATGTTCCTTACATTGGTGATCAGTGAGAAGAATGTTCCTTACATTGGTGATTAGTGGGAAGAATGTCCCTTACATTGGTGATCAGTGGGAAGATTGTTCCTTACATTGGTGAAAAGAGGTAAAAGAGCTCTGTGGCATGTCAATCAAACATCCGGTTTGCGCATGCGTAGTACGTGTGCGTGTCGCCCTACGACCGTTTCGTCACAACTGACGTCATCAGGGGCACGCCCACGTAACCGCGCACACGCTATTTATGTCCCAGAGGTGCCAGCAAAGCTCCCTCATTGGTTCGGCTGCAGATTGACAAACGGAGCTGATTGGACAGGCTCCCGTGGTATTGATCACCCAGACAGGAACCTATATTACTAAAAGAGAACAATTTCGCCTCAAACGCAAAAACTGGCCCTTAGGGACAGCCGATAGCCAGGAACGGTGATGACACGAATCTAATGGTATATATCCGTTCCTGTCTGTCGGTTTAAAAAAGGTTGATGTACCAATCCTGCCCTCCTCTATTGAGATATTAGGATCCAAAAAATGAATTTGAGTAGGACTTATCTCATGAGTTAAGACAATCCCTCTATCATTACTGTTAAGAAAGGATAAAAAAGTGCTGGCCGAGTCAACATCATCATCCCAAATGCATAGGACATCGTCTATAAATCTTTTCCATAGGATAAGATTTGGCGGCCTATCGTGAAGGACAACGTCCTCCTCCCATTTAGCCATAAAGAGCTTGGCCATGCTGGGGGCAAACTTTGCCCCCATGGCCACACCTCTTATTTGGAGATAGTGTGTGCCACTATGCCAAAAATGGTTGTGCTCCATCGCGAAATCCAGCAGCTCCATCACGAAGTTGCACTGCGTGACGGAGATGCTGGTGTCGCGATAAAGAAAATTTTGCACCGCCTCATGACCCAATCTATGAGAGTTGGCCGTATACAGGGATGCGACATCTGCTGTGATTAACATGTATGAAGCTTTCCACTCAATATCACCAAGCAAGTTGATCACTTGCTTGGTGTCCTTAAGAAAAGATGACGTCCTATGCATTTGGGATGGTGATGTTGACTCGGCCAGCACTTTTTTTATTCTCTCTTAACAGTAATGATAGAGGGATTGTCTTAACTCGTGAGATAAGTCCTACTCAAATTAATTTTTTGGATCTTAATATCTCAATAGAGGAGGGCAGGATTGGTACATCAACCTTTTTTAAACCGACAGACAGGAACGGATATATACCATTAGATTCGTGTCATCACCGTTCCTGGCTGTCGGCTGTCCCTAAGGGCCAGTTTTTGCGTTTTGAGGCAAAATTGTACCGACCTAGAAGAATTTCATAAGGAGGCCCAAATACTCAGATCCAGATTTATAGCAAAGGGTTATGACAGTACCTATCTTGATTCTACTATCGCAGAGGTTAGTGTCAGGGACAGACAAACTCTACTTTGTGATAGACCTCCCGAGGTGGTGAATAGAGAGGATTTTGGCCTGGCTTTTTTAACTACTTATTCAAGCCAACATTGGGCCATTAAATGGATCATTAAAATACACTGGCCAGTAATAAAGAACGACCATTGTTGTCTAATAATCCAAGGGTGCTTTTTAGGGGTTCCTCCAATCTTAGACATTCATTAACACCAAATGTACCTGATCCGCCTATCCGCCCAGTCTTTTTTGGGGGTCTAAAGGGATTCTATCCCTGTAGGAGATGTAAAGTTTGTAAAGTAAACGCACTCCAGGGTAGAAGATTCACTGAATTCACCTCAACTGGAACAGGCATTACATACCCGATTAAGTCTTTCATAACATGTACTACCAAGTGCGTGGTATACCTCTTGATGTCCGTGTGGGCTGCAATATGTTGGATGTACTGTCCGGTAGCTCCATGTAAGATTGGGGGAACATATTACCAATATCAAGAGTGGCTTTGATAAATATAATGTGTCCAAACACTATGATCTTAAGCACAACAGGGATCCCAAAGGTCCAGTTTTTATGGCCCTGGAGAAATATGTGTCTCACTGGCGGGGCGGAAATGGCAAGAGAAGTATATCCAGATCAGAGACCAGCTGGATACACAAACTTGGGTGTCACATTCCGGGTGGTTTAAATGTTGAGTGGGACATCAACTGTTTTATAAATAATGGGTGATGCCCCACTCCCTTGAGATGTCCTCTCTGTTTCTCTGATCATGTGATTCTTGTTTTTGTCATTTTTGTCTGAGAGCTCACAGGTTAATTCCTATGTTTTGTTTTGTTTCTTTATATATTTATCTGATGGAATATGGGGGACCACTTAATGCAACTATCGGGGTTCCTCATGTTCTATATTTTAGTTTTATTTTAATTTTATTTTTACTATTCTAAGAATTCAGGGTCCATTGAACTGATTTAAAAAAAATATAACAGTTCCACCATGATCCACAAGATGGCATTGCTATTCTGTGAATAGCTTTAGAGGCATTTTTATGTTGATTAGCAGGATGTAATATCCAAAGTGTCCACTGAATCCAAAGGCCCAAATACTCAGATCCAGATTTATAGCAAAGGGTTATGACAGTACCTATCTTGATTCTACTATCGCAGAGGTTAGTGTCAGGGACAGACAAACTCTACTTGGAGGGACTTGTTCTCTTTTAGTAATATAGGTTCCTGTCTGGGTGATCAATACCACAGGAGCCTGTCCAATCAGCTCCGTTTGTCAATCTGCAGCCGAACCAATGAGGGAGCTTTGCTGGCACCTCTGGGACATAAATAGCGTGTGTGCGGTTTCGTGGGCGTGCCCCTGATGACGTCAATTGTGACGAAAGGGTCGTAGGGCGACACACACACGTACTACGCATGCGCGAACCGGATGTTTGATTGACATACCACGGAGCTCTTTTATCCTTGCAAGGAATGCTGTTTTAAAAGTTTTATACTGAGGACTTAGTCCTATTATTTTTTCCTGTATACCTCTGTTATAAATAAACGTTTTTAGAGGAACGTCTGCACTATTGGAAGTCTTTTTTCTTTTTTGGATATCGCTTACATCCTACCATTGGATGTGCACCCATCCCAACCCGGAAAGAGTTTACCAAGTTGGAAAGCGCGGATGAGACGTCGATGGTGAATCCCCCAACGTTCCAGTGAGGACCACTATTCTGCTGAGCCTGTTTTGACCCCCCTGAGAAGGGCGGTCGCTGGCTACTCGATAAGCCTTCATTTCTCCTCCTGGTGGCGGGTCTCTCCATGCACTGGATGTCACTTATATGTTTATCACTGGATAGCTGCATACTTTGATTGAACTTTTCACCTCATCCCCGGATAGGGGATCATTCACACGAGTTATATGAACTATATGAACTTTCTGAGCACTCATTATTATCATTTTGTACTTTTTTTTGCTGTTTATTACCTTTGAACTATATGGCACATATAGTTCCTTATCCAGCACGACACTTTTTCTATTGTATTCTTTGTTGTACCTCATATCAAGGTTGTGGTGTTTAGCGGCAGGATTTCCGTTCAGGATATATTGATTCATTTATTTTTGTCACATTTACTTTGCACCTAACACAAATTTTTCTTTTTATAATTATATAAATAATAGTTATAACAACTTGTTGGCACTTCCATATATTACATTAAGACCACACAAGGGAGAATCCCTCATGGCACGCAGCAACTGAAGACCTCCTTTTAATTTTAGCTTAGAAACAGGATTTGTCTTTGCAGAGCCATAGGACTGAGCACTGAGGACTGAGCACTGAGGACCGAGCACTGAGGACCGAGCACTGAGGACCGAGCACTGAGGACCGAGCACTGAGGACCGAGCACTGAGCACTGAGGACCGAGCACTGAGGACCGAGCACTGAGGACTGAGCACTGAGGACTGAGCACTGAGGACCGAGCACTGAGGACCGAACACTGAGGACCGAGCACTGAGCACTGAGGACCGAGCACTGAGGACCGAGCACTGAGGACTGAGCACTGAGGACTGAGCACTGAGGACCTAACACTGAGGACCGAACACTGAGGACCGAGCACTGAGGACTGAGCACTGAGGACTGAGCACTGAGGACCGAGCACTGAGGACCAAGCACTGAGGACCGAGCACTGAGGACCGAGCACTGAGGACCGAGCACTGAGGACCGAGCACTGAGGACCGAGCACCGAGCACTGAGGACCGAGCACTGAGCACCGAGCGCTGAGGACCGAGCACTGAGGACCGAGCACTGAGGACCGAGCACTGAGGACCGAGCACTGAGGACTGAGCTCCGAGCACTGAGCTCCGAGCACTGAGGACTGAGCACTGAGGACTGAGCACTGAGGACCGAGCACTGAGGACCGAGCGCTGAGGACCGAGCACTGAGGGCCGAGCACTGAGCACTGAGGACTGAGCACTGAGGACTGAGCACTGAGGACTGAGGACCGAGCACTGAGGACTGAGCACTGAGGACTGAGGACTGAGGACCTAACACTGAGGACCGAACACTGAGGACCGAGCACTGAGGACTGAGCACTGAGGACTGAGCACTGAGGACTGAGCACTGAGGACCGAGCACTGAGGACCAAGCACTGAGGACTGAGCACTGAGGACCGAGCACTGAGGACCGAGCACTGAGGACCGAGCACTGAGGACCAAGCACCGAGCACTGAGGACCGAGCACTGAGCACCGAGCGCTGAGGACCGAGCACTGAGGACCGAGCACTGAGGACCGAGCACTGAGGACTGAGCACTGAGGACTGAGCACTGAGGACTGAGCACTGAGGACCGAGCACTGAGGACCGAGCACTGAGGACCGAGCGCTGAGGACCGAGCACTGAGGGCCGAGCACTGAGCACTGAGGACTGAGGACCGAGCACTGAGGACTGAGGACCGAGCACTGAGGACTGAGCACTGAGGACTGAGGACTGAGCTCTGAGGACTGAGCACTGAGGACCGAGCACTGAGGACTGAGGACTGAGGACCGAGCACCGAGCACCGAGCACTGAGGACCGAGCACTGAGCACCGAGCGCTGAGGACCGAGCACTGAGGACCGAGCACTGAGGACCGAGCACTGAGGACCGAGCACTGAGGACTGAGCTCCGAGCACTGAGCTCCGAGCACTGAGGACTGAGCACTGAGGACTGAGCACTGAGGACCGAGCACTGAGGACCGAGCGCTGAGGACCGAGCACTGAGGGCCGAGCACTGAGCACTGAGGACTGAGCACTGAGGACTGAGGACCGAGCACTGAGGACTGAGCACTGAGGACTGAGGACTGAGGACCTAACACTGAGGACCGAACACTGAGGACCGAGCACTGAGGACTGAGCACTGAGGACTGAGCACTGAGGACCGAGCACTGAGGACCAAGCACTGAGGACTGAGCACTGAGGACCGAGCACTGAGGACCGAGCACTGAGGACCGAGCACTGAGGACCAAGCACCGAGCACTGAGGACCGAGCACTGAGCACCGAGCGCTGAGGACCGAGCACTGAGGACCGAGCACTGAGGACTGAGCACTGAGGACTGAGCACTGAGGACCGAGCACTGAGGACCGAGCACTGAGGACCGAGCACTGAGGACCGAGCACCGAGCACTGAGGACCGAGCACTGAGCACCGAGCGCTGAGGACTGAGCACTGAGGACTGAGCACTGAGGACCGAGCACTGAGGACCGAGCACTGAGGACCGAGCACTGAGGACCGAGCACTGAGGACCGAGCACCGAGCACTGAGGACCGAGCACTGAGCACCGAGCGCTGAGGACCGAGCACTGAGGACCGAGCACTGAGCACTGAGGACTGAGCACTGAGGACTGAGGACCGAGCACTGAGGACTGAGCACTGAGGACTGAGGACTGAGCTCTGAGGACTGAGCACTGAGGACTAGGCACTGAGGACCGAGCACTGAGGACTGAGCACTGAGGACTGAGGACTGAGGACTGAGCACTAGGAACATATGGATCAGGAATTTCCTCCCATTGTTGGTCATCCTTCTAGACTGGGCAGCTATCATTTCTTATTGCAGCATTTCCCTCAGTGCCCAGGGAAGGAGAGTCGTGGCACATGGCGTGGCACATGGCGTGGCCGGGTTCTCTGGGTCTCATTATTATTCTATGCAGAGCCTGTTAGGTGGCCTCTCACTGAGTCCTGGAATAAACCATGTCATATGAAACTAAAGCTTGAACTTTGCCTTATCTTTAATGTGCGTTGATTGGGCCCCTGATATTCCTCTTGGCCCCTCTGTAGGGTGAAAGTCTTTCCACATAGCAAGTTTATCCAATTCATCCTTCAGGCTTTAGCCGAAATCTTCCCACTTTTATTAAAAAGCAGGCGGGGCTTCCTATGTCTTCCTGTGAAGGTTCATTAGAGGATACTTTTATAAATTACAAGATTATTCTGTTTATAAACTGTGAATTTTCCTTTGGACTCGAGTCTCTTTTCTGAAGTCGCTGCTGCCAAATCCCCCAACTGAGTCACAGGTATTCATTCGTATGAAGCAGAGTTTGAAATATGTGGCTGCAGCACAATTTCCATGAAAATGCGGCATTTCATATCCTCGAGGGTTCCTTTATTAAAGGCACACTAGACGGGTTCAGTTCAAATATGTGAATCCTCTCCAGACCAAAGGACAGAGGTGGCCTTCCAGATTTCACACTCAACCCCAAGGCTGCCGTCCTCCTGACTCTGAATCCTGATTGGTTTTGTGCCACTGAGACAAAGAGCGGAGTATCTCTGGATGTACCTGGAGCCATTCAAAGGTTTCCCACTCATAAATCTTCATGTCTTGGATTCCCTTACTTTCTTAGCATTTCCTTTATTGAAATGTTGGGACGAGGTCATACACCTCTCCTGAAGACCTGCTCTTCCTACTCCCATATTTAATAAAATAAAGTTTCCTCCTGGCATGCACTGTAGTGAAAATACCCTCATTAGATTCCTCTTCTGACATTCAGCTTTATCATATATTACTCCCTGGCTGCACACCATGTCCTACAACCTCACTTTTAGCCAATCGCCCAACAGAAAATGCACGATTAATATGTGGCCACGTAATTAATGGATGGGACTTTGTCCGATCTTTGAACCGTTAAGTTTTTGTTTCATGTCCCCTCATGCAGTTTAAAGCCCTATTGAGGAAGAAATTCTGTCTGGAGAAGACTCCTTATGGAAGAATGAGAGAGAAATCTAGGATCTATCCCACCAATCTCCCTGAAGTGGGGGTCCAATGCCCCTGAGGTGGGCTGTCCAACCACATCAATTCCCCTGAGATGAGGGGGTGCAATCCCATCAATCTCATTGAGGCAGGGGGTCCAATCCCATAAATCCTCTTTAGGTAGGGGGTCCAATCCCACCAATAATCCTGAGAAGGGGGCGGGGCACTTCCACAACACCTATGAGATGGAGGTTCAATATCACCAATACCTCTGAGGTGGGGGGGGTGGGTCTAATCCCACCAATCTACCTGAGGTGTGAGGTTATATCCCACCAATCCTTTTGAGGTAGGGGGATGCAATCCCATCAATCCCCCTGAGGTGGTGGGATCCAATCCCACCAATACACCTAAGGTGGGCGGATCCAATCCCACCAATACTCAGAGGTTGGGGCCAGTCTAACCAACCCCCCTGAGGTGGGGGGTCCAATCTCACCAATCCCCCTGAGGTGGGGGCCAGTCTAACCAACCCCCCTGAGGTGGGGGGTCCAATCTCACCAATCCCCCTGAGGTGGCGGGTCCAATCCCCTAAAGTGGGAGGTCCAATCCCAACAATCCCCCTGAGGTGGAAGGTCCAATCCCAACAATCCCCCTGAGGTGGGAGGTCCAATCTCACCATCCCCCCTGAGGTGGGGGGTCCAATCTCACTAATCCCCCATAGGTGGTGGGTCCAATCCCCCTAAAGTGGGAGGTCCAATCCCAACAATCCCCCTGAGGTGGGATGTCAAATCCTAACAATCCCCCTGAGGTGGGAGGTCCAATCCCACTGTAGCAAAATACTGAACACTGAGAATCTGGTGGGGATCACTTCAAATGTGACAGTAAATATTCCTTCCAGGAGAGGTAGAGACAGAATGTCTACTGATGTCTGAATAAGTAAATTGGGTTAATTGGGGTCTGAGGTAGCTTTCCATTCATCTATTGTTCAGTGTGTTAATGACCCCACCTATTATCTGCTACGGGATGTAATTGCACTCCTAGTAATGTGTCTGGCACGGTTTCATTGTTATGGGTAAATATGTGGAGCTCTGTCCATGGGGTGACAAAAGTCTCACGCATACCAAGTGTGTTAGAAATAGTTCCAGGTAATTAAATCACTGTCATCTGTTAGTTGCTGAATGGAATGCCCCTGGAAAATGAGTTAAGAAACCCCTTGCATGGGGAATGATATAAAAAGCCAGCTGTGGCTGAATAAAGGGTTGATTTACTCCCAGAACTGTGTGTCATCCAGTTACTGGGGGGTAACAGGTTGCCTTGGATAAGTTAATACTTCCTCAGCTTCAAGGATTTCCCAGCGGACGTTGGAGATCCGCTACACCCACCAATCCCCCTAAGATGGGGGTCCAATCCCACCAATACTCAGAGGTGGGGCCAGTCTAACCAATCCCCCTAAAGTGGGAGGTCCAATCCCAACAATCCCCCTGAGGTGGGAGGTCCAATCCCAACAATCCCCCTGAGGTGGGAGATCCAATCCCAACAATCCACCTGAGGTGGGGGGTCCAATCTCACCAATCCCCTCTGAGGTGCTGGGTCCAATCCCACCAATCCCCCTAAGGTGGGGGTCCAATCCCACCAATACTCAGAGGTGGGGCCAGTCTAACCAATCCCCCTAAAGTGGGAGGTCCAATCCCAACAATCCCCCTGAGGTGGGAGGTCCAATCCCAACAATCCCCCTGAGGTTTGAGATCCAATCCCAACAATCCACCTGAGGTGGGGGGGTCCAATCTCACCAATCCCCCCTGAGGTGCTGGGTCCAATCCCACCAATCCCCCTAAGGTGGGGTCCAATCCCACCAATACTCAGAGGTGGGGCCAGTCTAACCAATCCCCCTAAAGTGGGAGGTCCAATCCCAACAATCCCCCCTGAGGTGGGAGGTCCAATCCCAACAATCCCCCTGAGGTGGGGGTCCAATCCCACCTATCCCCTTAAGATGAGGGGTCCAGTCCTTCCAATCCCCCTGAGGTGGGTGGTCTAATCCTCCTGAGGTTGGGTGGAGGGGGGGACAATTCCACCAATCCTTCTGAGATGGGGAGGGTCCAATCTTACCAATCCCCCTGGGAGGACTTGATAAAGGGGTCTTTATCCCAAAACATCTGTACATCTCCACCTCCTCCTGTTACCAGATGTTTGCTTTTAGTGATTATTGCTTTATATGTTGCTTTGTATTCTATTACTGTATAATTTCTCATACACTTTATGAACCTTTTGCTAAAGCTGCTAGGACTCTGTACTTCTGTCTAGTATAGAGTTATTGGTGGTGTACAAAGTGTGTGGTCTTTCTACTAAACCTTGTGGACGACCTTCCCAGAAGAGGTGAAGCTGTTATAGCTGCAAAGGGTGGGGCCAACTCAATATTGAACCCTCCGGACTGAGACTGGGATGCCATTAAACTAAGGTGACCAGATTTTTTAAATTAAATCCGGGGACATATTTATTTTTTTACTAGTACTGGCGACTATCATCGACTTATTGCGGCACTGCGATATTGCCCTGTAGCAGTAAATCTGCCATCAGACGATCGGCAACTGGTTAAGATCATCAGCATTATGATAACTCACAGGATAGGCATGCACACAGTGTGTGCCAGGTGTGCCCAGGCACACCCTAATCACCCCATGTGGTTCTGGAAACCCTTACCGCAGGGCTGCCAGCTTTCCTCCTCTCCCACCGGCTGCTGCTGCGGGCACACAGAGATGATGTTTCAGGATGAGTGGGGGAAGTGGTAATGTCATTTACCGGCCCCTTACCTTTGTGAATGAACCCAGTGATTGGTACCAGGTGTTTGAGCTTTGGGGTGCACACCCTAATACAATAGGCTGCGCACACCTATGACTCACATGCAACAGGCACTCTATCATGGCTCTGGCTGGCTCTGTCACAGTGCGTCACATAACATGGCTGCTGGGTACTGATTTTGTTAACTTATGAACAATATGCCAGAGAGACAGACAAAGTGCAATGTAGTCTAGTCACAGACAACCCCAAAGCACTCCTGTGTTGAAGCCTTGAAGGCACTGGCAGCCCCCCCATCGGATCCTCTTCGCTTCTGTTCCTGCTGCTGGACACTGTGAGCAGAGCTCAGCTGCCTCTCTGCCCATCGCCACCGCCGCTGCCCGCCTCACAGCCTCTCATGTCTTACTCTCCGGGCCCCGGCTACTACTGGGTGGGGAGCGGAGGAAGATCACTCCACCAGGGAAGGAGATAAGCAGGCAGGCGGGTGGCCGGGACTTGAGCCAAGGCAGAAGAACATGTGAGGGGAGCTGAATGGGCACCCGAAACTGAAGAAATATTCCCTCCACTCCGACCAGCACATGATCATCAGAGAGGGGCACAGATAATGGAAAACATTCACCCCCCTAAGCTAGTAGGAGCGGCAGAGTAGGGGGTGTAATTATGAAATTTTCTTTTTAATCTCTGCACTGACTGTCTTTGAAATTTCCTCAGCCTCTGTTCAAATCCAATCCGGGGACCAATCCGGGGACAGACTTGGTCCGGGGACAGTTTCCTCAATCCGGGGACTGTCCCCGGAAACCGGGGATGTCTGGTCACCCTACATTAAACTTCATGTGTGTGTAAAGGCAGGCGTCCCAATACTTTTGGTAATATAGTGTATATACTGCTGATGAGAAACGGTATTTAGTAGTTTATATTTACTAAAAGAATTGTATTTCCATGTTCTGTGTGCTGTGGGAGAGCAGATATAGTGACCGCAGGAAGAGGAAAAGGTCCTTGGCCCTCAGTACTCGGATTTTCTTCTGAGGAGTTTCCATGAACTTCTCTATTCCAATGATGGAGAAAACCAACGTAAAAATACTTCAGCCCTTTGTGCTTTAATGTTAATGAATTCATGAGGGATATTTTTAAGTCTTTTTGAGATGTTCCAAATTGCTTCCATTGTATTCCTGGAGGTCGAAGTCAATGCCGGCTGATAATTGCATTCACAGAGGATAAATACAGCTCTAAATTCAATACACACCATATAAAATGAAGATCTATAAACCCCGAGCCAGGGAAAGCCAGTGCAATGAAACACAAACGGACCATTTATTAGGGGCCTACGTTCGGGGCGACAGTTATGGGGATTTTGTTTTAATTGAGAGTAATTTTTCAATAAACTCCCATCTCTCGGCACTCCGCACTCATCGCAGTCACAGCTAATTGGTTGCACATGGCGGCCGAGACCCGAGATTTACAATATTACAGCAGATGTGGGAGCAGAAGACCGGCCTACAGTACATACGATAACCTGCGACGTATATTTATCTTGGAAGATAAGAAAACCGTGAAATTAACTTTCACTCTCGCGACTGTTTTTACTGCGACTTCTTGGCGGTGGGGTAAAGAGAGGCCGATGGGGACCAGGAGATACTGACAGTTATGTCTTTATGTTCTCTAGATGGTTTTTACTGGAGATACCTCAGCTGTCTAAAAGCAATAACGCGCATTACCGGCGCTGAAGACCGATGAGAGTTCACAACAAGTAGACTGATAGATTGATCAAGATTCAGAAATATACTAAATGGCCACACTGGTGAAAGTCACCCTCTTAATGCAGGGGTACCCAATCAGTGGCCCGGGGGTCACATGTTGCCCGCGGAGCCCTCTGATGTGTCCCGCGACCTCCTTCTCTGGGATGGAATAAAATAGAATACTGTTGTTAAAGTGGATGTAAACCCTCCATACACCCAGTGAAGTGAACAGCCTCAGATGATACACTGAGATGAACCAAATCTCCCTACATAAGTTTTACATCCATATCTGCTGTCTTCACATTTATATACTGTTTAGAAAGTTCAGATTGTGTTAGGAAATTTTCTCTTCCTGGTTAACGCAAAGTGTGATGTCTGGGCACACAGCCAAGATAGCTAACATTGCTGATTGGAGGAAAGGCACACAGCCCCTCTCCTCATAGGCAGAGACTCTCAGAGGTGTTTTGTAATAGGGCCAGCTCCCTGTTAATCTATTTTAGCAACCTCCCCTGACAGAAATTTCAGGCTACTTTTATCTGATGTGTCAGAGAATTTGTCAGGAGTTATCAGGCTGATAACAGAGGAACGGATCAGGAGAAAAGAGATAACAAAATACTGCAGATATATGTGCCCAGCTCAAATTTCATGAATTGGGTTCAGATCCACTTTAAAGGTCAGTTTATTACTAAAATCACAGTGTGTGTATCTGGGCATATCTGTTCTGCAGGGGTTACTGGGCGGCTTTCAAACTGATCCGCAGGTGCAGAGAAGTGCCCCTCTGGGTTACCTGCACTGAGCCATAGACTTCTATTACCTGCGAGTTTGGCGTGCTGAGAGTAGAGTTGGCTCTATAGAGCCCAGTGAGCTGCCGTCCACCCGCTCCGCCCATTGTGGCCCGCGACCGGTTACCAAGTCACTTAAGTGGCCCTTGCTCTTCAAAAAGTTGGGCACCCCTTAATGTTTATTATCAGATCTGATTTAGTTGACTTTAAAAAGCAAATTATGTGGCCAAAAATTTGTGGAACTCTGATTTTACACCCCCTGATTTTACACCCTCTGATTTTACACCCTCTGATTTTACACCCTCTGATTTTACACCCCCTGATTTTACACCCTCTGATTTTACACCCCCTGATTTTACACCCTATGATTTTACACCCTCTGATTTTACACCCTCTGATTTTACACCCCCTGATTTTACACCCTCTGATTTTACACCCTCTGATTTTACACCCCCTGATTTTACACCCTCTGATTTTACACCCTCTGATTTTACACCCTCTGATTTTACACCCCCTGATTTTACACCCTCTGATTTTACACCCTCTGATTTTACACCCCCTGATTTTACACCCTCTGATTTTACACCCTCTGATTTTACACCCTCTGATTTTACACCCCCTGATTTTACACCCTCTGATTTTACACCCCCTGATTTTACACCCTCTGATTTTACACCCCCTGATTTTACACCCTCTGATTTTACACCCTCTGATTTTACACCCTCTGATTTTACACCCCCTGATTTTACACCCTCTGATTTTACACCCCCTGATTTTACACCCTCTGATTTTACACCCCCTGATTTTACACCCTCTGATTTTACACCCCCCTGATTTTACACCCTCTGATTTTACACCCTCTGATTTTACACCCTCTGATTTTACACTCTCTGATTTTACACCCTCTGATTTTACACCCCCTGATTTTACACCCTATGATTTTACACCCTCTGATTTTACACCCTCTGATTTTACACCCCCTGATTTTACACCCTCTGATTTTACACCCTCTGATTTTACACCCCCTGATTTTACACCCTCTGATTTTACACCCTCTGATTTTACACCCCCTGATTTTACACCCTCTGATTTTACACCCTCTGATTTTACACCCTCTGATTTTACACCCCCTGATTTTACACCCTCTGATTTTACACCCCCTGATTTTACACCCTCTGATTTTACACCCTCTGATTTTACACCCTCTGATTTTACACCCTCTGATATTACACCCTCTGATTTTACACCCTCTGATTTTACACCCTCTGATTTTACACCCCCTGATTTTACACCCTCTGATTTTACACCCCCTGATTTTACACCCTCTGATTTTACACCCTCTGATTTTACACTCTCTGATTTTACACCCTCTGATTTTACACTCTCTGATTTTACACCCTCTGATTTTACACTCTCTGATTTTACACCCTCTGATTTTACACCCTCTGATTTTACACCCCCTGATTTTACACCCTCTGATTTTACACCCTCTGATTTTACACCCTCTGATTTTACACCCCCTGATTTTACACCCCCTGATTTTACACCCTCTGATTTTACACCCTCTGATTTTACACCCCCTGATTTTACACCCTCTGATTTTACACCCCCTGATTTTACACCCCCTGATTTTACACCCTCTGATTTTACACCCTCTGATTTTACACTCTCTGATTTTACACCCTCTGATTTTACACTCTCTGATTTTACACCCTCTGATTTTACACCCCCTGATTTTACACCCTATGATTTTACACCCTATGATTTTACACCCTCTGATTTTACACCCCCTGATTTTACACCCTCTGATTTTACACTCTCTGATTTTACACCCTCTGATTTTACACCCTCTGATTTTACACCCTCTGATTTTACACCCCCCTGATTTTACACCCTCTGATTTTACACCCCCTGATTTCACACCCTCTGATTTTACACCCTCTGATTTTACACCCCCCTGATTTTACACCCTCTGATTTTACACCCCCTGATTTTACACCCTCTGATTTTACACCCTCTGATTTTACACCCCCTGGTTTTACACCCTCTGATTTTACACCCTCTGATTTTACACCCCCTGATTTTACACCCTCTGATTTTACACCCTCTGATTTTACACCCTCTGATTTTACACCCCCTGATTTTACACCCTCTGATTTTACACCCTCTGATTTTACACCCTCTGATTTTACACCCTCTGATTTTACACCCCCTGATTTTACACCCTCTGATTTTACACCCTCTGATTTTACACCCCCTGATTTTACACCCTCTGATTTTACACCCCCTGATTTTACACCCTCTGATTTTACACCCTCTGATTTTACACTCTCTGATTTTACACCCTCTGATTTTACACTCTCTGATTTTACACCCTCTGATTTTACACCCTCTGATTTTACACCCTCTGATTTTACACCCTCTGATTTTACACCCTCTGATTTTACACCCCCTGATTTTACACCCTCTGATATTACACCCTCTGATTTTACACCCTCTGATTTTACACCCTCTGATTTTACACCCCCTGATTTTACACCCTCTGATTTTACACCCCCTGATTTTACACCCTCTGATTTTACACCCTCTGATTTTACACCCTCTGATTTTACACTCTCTGATTTTACACCCTCTGATTTTACACCCTCTGATTTTACACCCCCTGATTTTACACCCCCTGATTTTACACCCTCTGATTTTACACCCCCTGATTTTACACCCTCTGATTTTACACCCTCTGATTTTACACCCTCTGATTTTACACCCGTCATGTAGACAGGTGGGGGTCGACCTCCTTTACATGTAAGAAAAAGAGGGTTTGGGACTTTAAAAGAGGAAGGTCTATCATGGCTAAAAGATGAGTCAATGTAAGAAGACACGTTTTATACAATACATTAAAAAACATGACATAGCAAAATGAGTACATGCATGGTAAACAAGCATATCAATCACATACAGTGGAACCTCGAATTACGAGGATAATCCGTTCCAGGAGAATGCTCGTAATCCAAAGCACTCGCATATCAAAGCGAGTTACCCCATTGAAGCCAATGGAAACAAAAATAATTAGTTCCGCATTGACTTCAATGCATTGCAATACCGCATGCGGCCTGAGGTGCGGGGGGAGGCGCCGGAGAGCCTCGGAAACATCCGGAAAGGCCCGAGGACACCTCGGCTGACCTCGGAAAGGCTCGGAAACTGAGTGTAGCGGGGTCCTAAATTTAGGGGAAGTGTTTGAGTGGTAGGACAATGTTGAATACTTCATAGACACTTTTGACAAGAACTGGAAACCTTTAGTGCTGCCGCATCCACAGTACTACCTTTAAGAGACTGGACTCTTTTGTGTTTGCCTTTGTTGTATTCCGGAGTATACTCTCCCGGAGCCCAAGAACTTTTGCCCTTGCAGATGGGGTATTCTACTTGCTGGAAGAGCAGGAGCTGTTGTTTTTTTCTCTCTCCTCTCACAGCGCCCAAAAGACAGTGACTTTTGGGGTAGTAATAGTTCAGGGCCACAGTCAGGTTCAAGAAGAAGAGGATTCGTCTTCAAAGAGGAAAAGAACGTTTTTTTTTGGACAAGTGTCTTGACGGTGGCACTTCCACTAGGTGGCGGTGTTGCATAACTTTTACATTGCATTTCAAATGTGATTTACTTATTAGAAGGAAAGGGTTTTTCCTTCGGGGAGAATCTTTTCTCTTCTACTGTACATAGGTTAGGATGTTAAATTATTGGTTGTGTGTATTTTTTTCTTCCCTCTGCAGGTGGACACCAAGCAAATCACTGAGAATGGGGTGGATTTAGCTATTGCAGTTGGGGAGGGAAATGTAAATGATAAATTTGTTTATGTGACATTGAGAATGGGATGTACACATTTTGTTTTCTCCTACTCTTTCTTCATCTCTCCAATTTAACTCCCTTTTCCCCATGTTCAGGTTCCGGCACAAACAAACCTATTTTTCAAATTAGCTTTTTTTTGTAGATAGTTTCTGGAATAGGTCTATGTTGACTCAGGCTTGAGAGGCATAGGTTTGCTCCAGACACTGGGGACCAGTGTCTATTTAGTGGGGGGAGTGTGTAGCGGGGTCCTAAATTTAGGGGAAGTGTTTGAGTGGTAGTTGTGCTCAAACATCCCAATTGTCAGGATTCTGTCAACCATTTTATCCACAGGGAGAGTATTGGTGTGTAGTTCCCTGGGGCCTGCAGGTGGCGCTGCCATAGTAGGCCAGGGTTGAACCACTGATACAGTGCTGTGCCTTGTGTGTCCCCTCTCAGCAGCCGTACCGTGGGTGTGGCAGGCCTGCTGTGCATGCTGGGAGAGGATATAAAAGGGGCAGACGCTGCCTGTTCGGGGTTCTGTCCATTCTGTCCTCCCCCAGGAGTGTGTTCCTGTCCGCCCTTGGCACCTTTGGCCCAGGGGCGGAGGTCGGTGAATCAGTCCCAGGCACCTTTAGTCCTGGGGCTGCAGCAAAGGCCTTGGACCCAGTGCCTTCGGCTGGGGCCCATCAAGGATCGAGGAATCCCAGGGTGCCGCCTTGCGAGGGGACCCGTATCTTAGATGAGGAGGCCGGGGAGGAACTGTTCCGAGGGACCGGTGAGAAGTCATGGTGAAGGAAGGGTCCCGGTAACCCTCTGGAGGGATGTCTTCTCCGTACATAGAGGCCAAGTTTTGAAGTACCAAGTTCATCGGGTCTGTGGCAGAGATCAAAATTCAACCCAGTCTGTGGCAGATACTGTGAGTCTAAGTTGGAGTACCATTTGGCTGCTAGTCCCTTCCTAGGGAGATTATTCATCTGGGCTGAGTCTGCTTGAGAAGCCAAGCAGTGAAGTGTTTGCCTGGACCTCTCCCACAACTTATGCTGACCTGTCTTTACTCCAACCTTTTTCCTATCAGAGACTGTTATTTTACTAAAGAGAAAATAAACTCTGCGTTGGAGTTGCAGCTGGTGTGGACATTCAAGTTACTGGGAAAACAAGGACTTATCTCTGTTATTCATGGAGATGAGAAACATTCTCTGACTTTCTGACTGTGGAGACCCATTGGTAACACCGCTCAACCTCCTCATACGGGAGGGTACGGGCTTGTGGCGTGGTGTGCCCTCTTTGCCTGCGAGGAGCCAAAGACAGGTAAAGGGGGTTGAGGTCGCTACACGAGTATTTCCGTGTCTTTCCAAGCATTGCCGAACGGCGCCGATCGTCGCTGTTCGGCTCTGCTCGGCTCCAGCGCCCCCTGCACCTCAGGCCAAATGCAGTACTGCAGGCCCTATTCGCTTGAATTCTGCTCATCTTGCGAGACAATACTTGCAAACCGACTCAGAATTTAAAAATAAAAGTTGCTCGTAAATCAAAACGCTCGTTAACCGCGTTACTCTTAACCACTTAAGCCCCGGACCAATACGCAGCATAAAGACCAGGCCCCTTTTTGCGATTCAGCACTGCGACACTTTAACTGACAATTGCATGGTCGTGCGACGTGGCTCCCAAACAAAATTGACGTCCTTTTTTTCCCACAAATAGAGCTTTCTTTTGCTGGTATTTTATCACCTCTGCGTTTTTTATTTTTTGCGCTATAAACAAAAATAGAGCGACAATTTTGAAAAAAATTCTATATTTTTTACTTTTTGCTATAATAAATATCCCCAAAAAATATATAAAAAAACATTTTTTTTCCTCAGTTTAGTCCGATACGTATTCTTCCACATATTTTTGGTAAAAAAAATCACAATCACGTTTATTGATTGGTTTGCGCAAAACTTATAGCGTCTACAAAATAGGGGATAGTCTTATGGCATTTTTATTATTTTTTTTTTTTTACTAGTAATGATGGCAATCAGCGATTTTTTTCTGACTGCGACATTATGGCGGACACATCAGACACTTTTGACACATTTTTGGGACCATTGTAATTTTTACAGCGATCAGTGCAATAAATGACACTGGCAGTGAAGGGGTTAACCACTAGGGGCGCTGAAGAGGTTAAGTGTGTCCTAGGGAGTGATTCTAACTGTGTGGGGGTGGGGCTACATGTGAGACGACACTGATCACCGCTCCCGATGAGAGGGAACATTCGATCAGTGTCCTGTCACTAGGCAGAACAGGGAGACGCCTTGTTTACACTGGCCTCTCCCTGTTCTGCAGGTCCGTGACACGATCGCGGGCCCCCGGCAGACATCGAGTCCGCGGGTCCCACAGGCATAGACACGGAGCTCGCGGCAGGGGCGCGCGCTACGAAATTCAAAGTGAAGTAAAGATAGGTTACGTTGCGCAGCCGTGCCATTCTGCCGACGTATATCTACATGACGGGGTCGGCAGCTCAGGGAGGGGCCCGCAGGAAAGCCGGACACACATCATGATCCCCAGACAAAGGGAAACAAGTGATCAATAAGGAAACCATTTGGGCTCCAATGTTGTAAAAGTGAATAAATCAGGTAGACTGTGAATACATGAAGGTATATTATTATTATTATACAGGATTTATATTTGCGCAGCGCTTTACACCATCAGGGAAGACAGTACAGTCACAATACAAATCAATACAGAGAGATCAGAGGGCCCGGCTCGTTAGAGATTACAGTCTAGAAGGATCAGAGGGAATATAATTGTTAAAAAGTATTGAACAGTAACTGGAGCCAAGATAAAAGGTACATACAAATGAAGTGTGGAAATAGTGAAAAAAGCCATACCTGCTCATAAGGAATAGAAGAGCGCAGTGGATAAACATGTAGGCAAGTGCAGTCTGCTGTCTCCACTGCAGGTGGCGCTCAATCGCAGCAGCAATGCAGAGGAAGAGGAAGTAATGAGGAACATAGTTCCTCTATGGTTTCCTGAGTCACTGGGGCAGTGTTCCGATTGGATGCTGGTCACCCATGTGAGTCTGGGGGCCATCTTGGGTGTGGCAGAGTCTAATTTACACCCTGGCCCCTGGGTTTGGCACACATTTGCATGTGGGTAATGTAAGGACAGGTCACCTGTCTGTCAGGGACAGTATTAGTGGCAAGGAAAGGTTCCAAACGAGTAGGGAAAGCTTCGGGCTCCACAATCTCCTTGGACATATTCCTGTTTGACCACATTCCACCCCTCCAGACAGATGCTGACAGTTCGGCTGACACCTGCACCACAGTGACAGCACACTGTTGTCATTCGTAAGTGTTTCCAGTTGGGCCTTCTCCCACCGGGTTTGTTGTGAACTGTTTTGCCTTTACTTCAATACAAGTTCTACTAATTGCACTTGGACTGTGTGGGTTATTTCTGCAACCACCATGCAAGGAGAGTGGAGGACAGGAGGAACTCACGTTCCTCTTATGCCTCAGTACGCATCATCAGGCGAGTGGCTGTCCGATTGGATGCTGCTGCCCAGATGACCTCTGTGGCCATCTTTAGTGAGGGCAGTGCAGTTGTAGTGCATTTTGCATGTGGTTAGGATGGTGACAGGTACCCCTTGGTTAGGGAGAGTTTGCTTGGCGTAGGGAAAGGTTCCAGAGGAGGAGGGACAGTATAGCGACTGTTCTTTATCATTGCTGTGTGGAACCTTTCCGCTTCAGTGCCTCATTGCATATTGTCTAGCAGCTGCCTCCTGTGCCAGGACTGTCGGTCCTCAAGCATCACTCTATGCAGATGTACCACCCTCTACCATAGGTAGGTGCTAGAGGTGAGGATTTTTGTGTGGTAGCTGCCAGGCAGGTAAATTTAGGCAGGCCTATGCTTCAGGCTAGGCCTGCTTGTTTTGATCTGGGTGCAGGGAGTGGTTAGTGTAGCAGTGGGTGTGACCACCTGTGCTTCAGTTCTTGGGCGCCTCCCCTGCTTCCAGGGAGAATGTTCTGGAAGAGGGGCAGGGCTGGGAGCTGGAGTGACAGGAAGCTCATATGAGGAGCCCTGACCAATCCCCAACTGGAATTGGCAAGGGGCAGGCCTTCTTCATAAGCTTAGGTCCAGCCCACTGGAGGGTGGTTGTTGGTTGGGTGAAGGGAAGAATGGAGTATTAGACTGCAAGCAGGAGGCCCATTCCCACCTGGGGGGGGTGCGCGCCTCGGCGGAGGAGCTCGTGAGCTGGGAGGGAGCCTCATCCTTACACGGTCATGGAGGAGGTGTCCTGCAACAGAGGAGCTGGAAAAGCAGTCGGTACGCATCTCCGGTAAAGTTCTTCACCATGGACCCAGGGCAGGACTTTCCTTATTTGCTCTATGACTGAGCTGTTAACCATCAGGAGCTGGTAGGTCAGGCGTCTGATGACATCAGCATTGTGCAACCAATCACAGTGCTGCATGATCAGTAATGATATTTTACTGAATTCACTTTGCATAAAGAGATACCAGGCACTGTGCTGCGCCTCCTCCCACATTCGTGGTCTTTGAATGGCCAATAACTGAAGCCCTAAGATTGGGAATAAGTAAATCATGAGTAGATAGGGGACAGAGGTGTTACACTAAATCAATAAATGCCAAAATATTGATGTTTCCTGAGGTTTGGAGTGAATGGATCGATCTGCCTTCTGGAAATGGCCGGCAGAGCCTGCAAGTGTCCGGCCCGGAAGACAACACCACCGACTGCTGACACCATGGACTGCCAGTCGCTGTTTTATTGCTTTATTGCGGGGCAGAACCTCTATAATGAAAGTTCACAGACTTTTAATAAAATGTAATCCTGTAAGGCTCTGTGTTTGTTATTGTCTGCCCGTCCTGCATACAGCTAACAGATGTGTGAGTGCGCCGGCGTGCCAAAATCACTGCGAGCTTTACTAGAGTCTTACTTCTCTCGCTGGAAGATTCCAATATAGAAGAGTCATCACTATGTAGCAATGTGGACTACAATTGCAAGGCATAGAGATTCCTCGTCATTTCTATGTACTGTGTTGTCCCTCTAGTGCCCAGCATCACGAACTGACATCATATCTGTGAGCCGATCCAAAGGGATTGTGGGATTAGTAGTTCCTCAGAATGGCAATTGCTCCGTATGACTATGAACCCGGACTACATATCCCAGGCATCTTTGCTATCATCCGAGAGGATGCTGGGAAGAGCATAAAAGAGACCAGAGACGCACGCTATGGTCTCTTCCTCCTGGGCCTGGTGTGTGACGGACCTCTCTGTTCATAGAGGGTGAGGTCGTGGCCTACCACGCGGTGTACGACATCCCAACCTGGCCGAGAAGGGCCCATCCCTGCTTGCTGATCATCACACATCTATCCAGTGTCTCCTGATAGTCCAACATCCTGCGCTTTGTGCTGTGCATCGGATGATCGTCACAAGTGAAACAGCTGCAAGGATGACTCTTTGGGAACCGCTCTTCAGAAGGCATTGAATCGGGCTGGTCGTTGGTGAAAGGGCAATTGCCCACCTTTGCAAACCTTTCTTTGTTGCTTCACTGGGACACTGTGTACAGACAGCTTTACCCTGGTGAAAGACTTTACTGCATCTTTATTTGAACACTGTACATAGACACCTGTGGCATCAACCATTCCAATAAATACTATTGCCTTGTTGCTGCACCTTATTGGATACAGTCAATGAGCTCCAACTGCCGGTGAAGACCATCAGGCCTGCCACTGGGACATTACAGTCATTACTACTTAAGGGGCCCTCATACCGTTCTTGTTTAATCGATCTCTTATTAGGATTAAAAGTTGAATAGGCCGGCCTGGGTTTCCCCTTTAGAAGTCGCTTGCTTATCCTTTTAGGTTATGCTCAAGTGGTACTCCATTGTACATACATGTATATGTATCAGGTGGGTTGGAATGTTCCCAGGGTCATGACGGTGCAGATGAGCAGGTAAAGAGAGAAAATTACCGCTCCAGGTGAGTGAGTTCTGTTAATCCTTCAACAATCAGGAAACCATGGGTGCTGGCAATGCACAAGGCAAACAGGAACAGCAGAAAGGAAGGGATGGACAGCCGCACTCCAAAAAAAACCTTAAAGGTTGCTTTTATTGTAAAAAAAATAAAACACATGCACCACAGGTCACAGCAAGGCAGGGATCAGCTGACGCGTTTCACACTACAAATGTTAGTGCTTACTCATAGGGGGCCGTGCTATAACTACATGAGGAGGACTCTACTCCTTCCTCTATAACTCTCCTCTCCTGAAATACTCTACTCTGCTGGAGGACTCTGCTCCTTCCTCTATAACTCTCCTCTCCTGAAATACTCTGCTCTGCTGGAGGACTCTGCTCCTTCCTCTATAACTCTCCTCTCCTGATATACTCTGCACTGCTGGAGGACTCTGCTCCTTCCTCTATAACTCTCCTCTCCTGAAATACTCTACTCTGCTGGAGGACTCTGCTCCTTCCTCTATAACTCTCCTCTCCTGATATACTCTGCTGGAGGACTCTGCTCCTTCCTCTATAACTCTCCTCTCCTGAAATACTCTGCTCTGCTGGAGGACTCTGCTCCTTCCTCTATAACTCTCCTCTCCTGAAATACTCTGCTCTGCTGGAGGACTCTGCTCCTTCCTCTATAACTCTCCTCTCCTGATATACTCTGCTCTGCTGGAGGACTCTGCTCCTTCCTCTATAACTCTCCTCTCCTGATATACTCTGCTCTGCTGGAGGACTCTGCTCCTTCCTCTATAACCCTCCTCTCCTGAAATACTCTCCTGAAATACTCTGCTCCTTCCTCTATAACTCTCCTCTCCTGAAATACTCTGCTGGAGGACTCTGCTCCTTCCTCTATAACTCTCCTCTCCTGAAATACTCTGCTCTGCTGGAGGACTCTGCTCCTTCCTCTATAACTCTCCTCTCCTGAAATACTCTACTCTGCTGGAGGACTCTGCTCCTTCCTCTATAACTCTCCTCTCCTGAAATACTCTGCACTGCTGGAGGACTCTGCTCCTTCCCCTATAACCCTCCTCTCCTGAAATACTCTCCTGAAATACTCTGCTCCTTCCTCTATAACTCTCCTCTCCTGAAATACTCTGCTGGAGGACTCTGCTCCTTCCTCTATAACTCTCCTCTCCTGATATACTCTGCTCTGCTGGAGGACTCTGCTCCTTGCTCTATAACTCTCCTCTCCTGAAATACTCTGCTGGAGGACTCTGCTCCTTCCTCTATAACTCTCCTCTCCTGAAATACTCTGCTAGAGGACTCTGCTTCTCCCTCTATAACTCTCCTCTCCTGATATACTCTGCACTGCTGGAGGACTCTGCTCCTTCCTCTATAACTCTCCTCTCCTGATATACTCTGCTGGAGGACTCTGCTCCTTCTTCTATAACTCTCCTCTCCTGAAATACTCTGCTGGAGGACTCTGCTCCTTCCTCTATAACTCTCCTCTCCTGAAATACTCTGCTCTGCTGGAGGACTCTGCTCCTTCCTCTATAACTCTCCTCTCCTGAGATACTCTGCACTGCTGGAGGACTCTGCTCCTTCCTCTATAACTCTCCTCTCCTGAAATTCTCTGCTCTGCTGGAGGACTCTGCTCCTTCCTCTATAACTCTCCTCTCCTGAAATACTCTGCTGTGCTGGAGGACTCTGCTCCTTCCTCTATAACTCTCCTCTCCTGAAATACTCTGCACTGCTGGAGGACTCTGCTCCTTCCTCTATAACTCTCCTCTCCTGAAATACTCTGCACTGCTGGAGGACTCTGCTCCTTCCTCTATAACTCTCCTCTCCTGATATACTCTGCACTGCTGGAGGACTCTGCTCCTTCCTCTATAACTCTCCTCTCCTGAAATACTCTGCTGGAGGACTCTGCTCCTTCCTCAATAACTCTCCTCTCCTGAAATACTCTGCTGGAGGACTCTGCTCCTTCCTCTATAACTCTCCAGTTATTAGCTGTATATTATTATACTTTGTATTTCTGGTGGTGACGTTGCTGTCTTGCTGATATAAGAGTTCTATTTCTGTTATTTTCTTGTGTGTTATATATATTGCAGCCACTGGGGGTCAGTAGAGATTTGCTTACAGCTGGGCCGCCACTAACCCCCATGACGGCTCCCAAAAACGCTTTGAATGTCACCGGGCGCGTGCCGTTAAAAAAGCATTTGAGTGAAAATAAATAAGGGCGGATGGAGACATTGTCCAGGACCAGCACAAGGTGTAATCTCTCCAACAAGAATTCATTTTACAGAAAAACACTGAAAATCACAATGCTGAGGGGGGGGGGGGGGCTTCTCACTTCAGAAAATTGTTTTGTACGTTTAATCGATGAAGAACGTTACTTTTTGGCACAAAGAAAAAGGAAAAAGAGAAAAAAGGTTAAAAAAAACGAGAACCGTTTAAACACCAAAGCTGCCCACAGATGACAAGCCGACTGTAAAATTTCCTGTTTAGAGTGGAAAAAATAATTGCGTTATTATTGCCTTGGAATTTTCCTAAAGAAGCACTCCGGTCTAAAGAAAGTCCAATCATCAATTCTAATGGCCAAATTTGTCATAGACCCCGATGCTGGGAAGGCCTGCTAGAGTCATTTGTTGTCAGTGCCCCCCCCCCCCCCCCCCTGCTTTGAGATGACGGTCCTCACCCGGTCACAGTTGTGTCTTGGTAAGGAGACAAAGTGGTGCTATTCAGATCCTAACTCATAGCTCCTTCAATTTTACCTTCTCACTCCCCACCCCTCTCTTCTTCATAACTTACCCACCTTCACCCGACACCACCGTCCACCCCCTCTCTTCTTCATAACTTACCCACCTTCACCCGACACCACCGTCCACCCCCTCTCTTCTTCATAACTTACCCACCTTCACCCGACACCACCGTCCACCCCCTCTCTTCATAACTTACCCACCTTCACCAGACACCACCGTCCACCCCCTCTCTTCTTCATAACTTACCCACCTTCACCCGACACCACCGTCCACCCCCTCTCTTCTTCATAACTTACCCACCTTCACCCGACACCACCGTCCACCCCCTCTCTTCATAACTTACCCACCTTCACCAGACACCACCGTCCACCCCCTCTCTTCTTCATAACTTACCCACCTTCACCCGACACCACCGTCCACCCCCTCTCTTCTTCATAACTTACCCACCTTCACCCGACACCACCGTCCACCCCCTCTCTTCTTCATAACTTACCCACCTTCACCCGACACCACCGTCCACCCCCTCTCTTCTTCATAACTTACCCACCTTCACCAGACACCACCGTCCACCCCCTCTCTTCTTCATAACTTACCCACCTTCACCCGACACCACCGTCCACCCCCTCTCTTCTTCATAACTTACCCACCTTCACCAGACACCACCGTCCACCCCCTCTCTTCTTCATAACTTACCCACCTTCACCCGACACCACCATCCACCCCCTCTCTTCTTCATAACTTACCCACCTTCACCCGACACCACCGTCCACCCCCTCTCTTCTTCATAACTTACCCCCCTTCACCCGACACCACCGTCCACCCCCTCTCTTCATAACTTACCCACCTTCATCAGACACCACCGTCCACCCCCTCTCTTCTTCATAACTTACCCACCTTCACCAGACACCACCGTCCACCCCCTCTCTTCTTCATAACTTACCCACCTTCACCCGACACCACCGTCCACCCCCTCTCTTCTTCATAACTTACCCACCTTCACCAGACACCACCGTCCACCCCCTCTCTTCTTCATAACTTACCCACCTTCACCCGACACCACCGTCCACCCCCTCTCTTCTTCATAACTTACCCACCTTCACCCGACACCACCGTCCACCCCCTCTCTTCTTCATAACTTACCCACCTTCACCCGACACCACCGTCCACCCCTCTCTTCTTCATAACTTACCCACCTTCACCAGACACCACCGTCCACCTCTCTCTTCTTCATAACTTACCCACCTTCACCCGACACCACCGTCCACCCCCTCTCTTCTTCATAACTTACCCACCTTCACCCGACACCACCGTCCACCCCCTCTCTTCTTCATAACTTACCCACCTTCACCCGACACCACCGTCCACCCCTCTCTTCTTCATAACTTACCCACCTTCACCAGACACCACCGTCCACCCCCTCTCTTCTTCATAACTTACCCACCTTCACCAGACACCACCGTCCACCCCCTCTCTTCTTCATAACTTACCCACCTTCACCAGACACCACCGTCCACCCCCTCTCTTCTTCATAACTTACCCACCTTCACCAGACACCACCGTCCACCCCCTCTCTTCTTCATAACTTACCCACCTTCACCAGACACCACCGTCCACCCCCTCTCTTCTTCATAACTTACCCACCTTCACCCGACACCACCGTCCACCCCCTCTCTTCTTCATAACTTACCCCCCTTCACCCGACACCACCGTCCACCCCATCTCTTCTTCATAACTTACCCACTTTCACCAGACACCACCGTCCACCCCCTCTCTTCTTCATAACTTACCCACCTTCACCAGACACCACCGTTCACCCCCTCTCTTCTTCATAACTTACCCACCTTCACCCGACACCACCGTCCACCCCCTCTCTTCATAACTTACCCACCTTCATCAGACACCACCGTCCACCCCCTCTCTTCTTCATAACTTACCCACCTTCACCAGACACCACCGTCCACCCCCTCTCTTCTTCATAAATTACCCACCTTCACCAGACACCACCGTCCACCCCCTCTCTTCTTCATAACTTACCCACCTTCATCAGCCACCACTGTCCACCCCCTCTCTTCTTCATAACTTACCCACCTTCACCCGAAACCACCGTCCACCCCCTCTCTTCTTCATAACTTACCCACCTTCACCAGACACCACCGTCCACCCCCTCTCTTCTTCATAGCTTACCCACCTTCACCAGACACCACCGTCCACCCCCTCTCTTCTTCATAACTTACCCACCTTCATCAGACACCACCGTCCACCCCCTCTCTTCTTCATAACTTACCCACCTTCATCAGACACCACCGTCCACCCCCTCTCTTCTTCATAACATACCCACCTTCACCAGACACCACCGTCCACCCCCTCTCTTCTTCATAAATTAACCACTTTCATCAGACACCACCGTCCACCCCCTCTCTTCTTCATAACTTACCCACCTTCATCAGCCACCACCGTCCACCCCCTCTCTTCTTCATAACTTACCCACCTTCACCAGACACCACCGTCCACCCCCTCTCTTCTTCATAGCTTACCCACCTTCACCAGACACCACCGTCCACCCCCTCTCCTCATAACTTACCCACATTCACCTGACACCACCGTCTACCCCCTCTCTTCTTCATAACTTACCCACCTTCACCCGACACCACCGTCTACCCCCTCTCTTCTTCATAGCTTACCCACCTTCATCAGCCACCACCGTCCAGACCTCTCTTCTTCATAACTTACCCACCTTCACCAGACACCATCGTCCACCCCCTCTCTTCTTCATAACTTACCCACCTTCACCAGACACCACCGTCCACCCCCTCTCTTCTTCATAACTTACACACCTTCACCAGACACCACCGTCCATCCCCTCTCTTCATAACTTACCCACCTTCACCCGACACCACCGTCCACCCCCTCTCTTCTTCATAACTTACCCACCTTCATCAGCCACCACCGTCCACCCCTCTCTTCTTCATAACTTACCCACCTTTATCAGCCACCACCGTCCACCCCCTCTCTTCTTCATAAATTACCCACTTTCATCAGACACCACCGTCCACCCCCTCTCTTCTTCATAACTTACCCACCTTCATCAGCCACCACCGTCCACCCCCTCTCTTCTTCATAACTTACCCACCTTCACCAGACACCACCGTCCACCCCCTCTCTTCTTCATAGCTTACCCACCTTCACCAGACACCACCGTCCACCCCCTCTCCTCATAACTTACCCACATTCACCCGACACCACCGTCCACCCCCTCTCTTCTTCATAACTTACCCACCTTCACCCGACTCCACCGTCTACCCCCTCTCTTCTTCATAGCTTACCCACCTTCATCAGCCACCACCGTCCAGACCTCTCTTCTTCATAATTTACCCACCTTCACCAGACACCACCGTCCACCCCCTCTCTTCTTCATAACGTACCCACCTTCATCAGACACCACCGTCCACCTCTCTCTTCTCCATAACTTACCCACCTTCACCCGACACCACCGTCCACCCCTCTCTTCTTCATAACTTACCCACCTTCACCAGACACCACCGTCCATCCCCTCTCTTCATAACTTACCCACCTTCACCCGACACCACCGTCCACCCCCTCTCTTCTTCATAACTTACCCACCTTCATCAGCCACCACCGTCCACCCCTCTCTTCTTCATAACTTACCCACCTTCATCAGCCACCACCGTCCACCCCCTCTCTTCTTCATAACTTACCCACCTTCACCAGACACCACCGTCCACCCCCTCTCTTCTTCATAACTTACCCACCTTCATCAGCCACCACCGTCCACCCCTCTCTTCTTCATAACTTACCCACCTTCATCAGCCACCACTGTCCACCCCCTCTCTTCTTCATAACTTACCCACCTTCATCAGCCACCATCGTCCACCCCTCTCTTCTTCATAACTTACCCACCTTCATCAGCCACCACTGTCCACCCCCTCTCTTCTTCATAACTTACCCACCTTCACCCGACACCACTGTCCACCCCCTCTCTTCTTTATAACTTACCCACCTTCATCAGCCACCACTGTCCACCCCCTCTCTTCTTCATAACTTACCCACCTTCATCGGCCACCACCGTCCACCCCTCTCTTCTTCATAAATTACCCACTTTCATCAGACACCACCGTCCACCCCCTCTCTTCTTCATAACTTACCCACCTTCATCAGCCACCACCGTCCACCCCCTCTCTTCTTCATAACTTACCCACCTTCATCAGTCACCACCGTTCATCCCCTCTCTTCTTCATAACTTACCCACCTTCATCAGACACCACCGTCCACCCCCTCTCTTCTTCATAACTTACCCACCTTCACCAGACACCACCGTCCACCCCCTCTCTTCTTCATAACTTACCCACCTTCATCAGACAACGCTGTCCACCCCCTCTCTTCTTCATAACTTACCCACCTTCACCCGACACCACCGTCCACCCCCTCTCTTCTTCATAACTTACCCACCTTCATCAGCCACCACCGTCCACCCCCTCTCTTCTTCATAACTTACCCACCTTCATCAGTCACCACCGTTCATCCCCTCTCTTCTTCATAACTTACCCACCTTCATCAGACACCACCGTCCACCCCCTCTCTTCTTCATAACTTACCCTACTTCACCAGACACCACCGTCCACCCCCTCTCTTCTTCATAACTTACCCACCTTCACCTGACACCACCGTCTACCCCATCTCTTCTTCATAGCTTACCCACCTTCATCAGCCACCACCGTCCAGACCTCTCTTCTTCATAACTTACCCACCTTCACCAGACACCACCGTCCACCCCCTCTCTTCTTCATAACTTACCCACCTTCACCAGACACCACCGTCCACCCCCTCTCTTCTTCATAACTTACCCACCTTCACCAGACACCACCGTCCACCCCCTCTCTTCTTCATAACTTACCCACCTTTATCAGACAACGCTGTCCACCCCCTCTCTTCTTCATAACTTGCCCACCTTCATCAGCCACCACCGTCCACCCCCTCTCTTCTTCATAACTTACCCACCTTCATCAGACACCACCGTCCACCCCCTCTCTTCTTCATAACTTACCCACCTTCATCAGCCACCACCGTCCACCCCATCTCTTCTTCATAGCTTACCCACCTTCATCAGCCACCACCGTCCAGACCTCTCTTCTTCATAACTTACCCACCTTCACCAGACACCATCGTCTACCCCATCTCTTCTTCATAGCTTACCCACCTTCATCAGCCACCACCGTCCAGACCTCTCTTCTTCATAACTTACCCACCTTCACCAGACACCACCGTCCACCCCCTCTCTTCTTCATAACTTACCCACCTTCACCAGACACCACCGTCCACCCCCTCTCTTCTTCATAACTTACCCACCTTCATCAGACACCACCGTCCACCCCCTCTCTTCTTCATAACTTACCCACCTTCATCAGCCACCACCGTCCACCCCCTCTCCTCATAACTTACCCACATTCACCCGACACCACCGTCCACCCCCTCTCTTCTTCATAACTTACCCACCTTCACCCGACACCAACGTCTACCCCATCTCTTCTTCATAGCTTACCCACCTTCATCAGCCACCACCGTCCAGACCTCTCTTCTTCATAACTTACCCACCTTCACCAGACACCACCGTCCACCCCCTCTCTTCTTCATAACTTACCCACCTTCACCAGACACCACCGTCCACCCCCTCTCTTCTTCATAACTTACCCACCTTCACCAGACACCACCGTCAATCCCCTCTCTTCATAACTTACCCACATTCACCTGACACCACCGTCCACCCCCTCTCTTCTTCATAACTTACCCACCTTCATCAGCCACCACCGTCCACCCCTCTCTTCCTCATAACTTACCCACCTTCATAAGCCACCACCGTCCACCCTCTCTCTTCTTCATAACTTACCCACCTTCATCAGCCACCATCGTCCACCCCTCTCTTCTTCATAACTTACCCACCTTCATCAGCCACCACTGTCCACCCCCTCTCTTCTTCATAACTTACCCACCTTCACCCGACACCACCATCCACCCCCTCTCTTCTTTATAACTTACCCACCTTCATCAGCCACCTGTCATGGATATGCATTAATGTCTGTCTGCCATCTTACCTTCCTCCTCATGTGTTCATCTAGAGACCAGACCTCCTTCACCTGGCTTCCTTTATAATCTCCTCCCAGCCTGACTCCACCCCAGGCCCTATCACTGAACACTATATTAACCTGTGCACTGCAAGCCTGCTTTGCTGATCAACGTGTTTGTTAGGCATTGTGTGTTTGGGTTCCTGCCTGCCGTGTGCTACGTCTGTCTCTCTGTTACGTTATTGGCTTGTCCCCGACCATCCCTGTCTGCTCGTGACCCTTGACCTTCGGCTCGTTCTTCGTTATCCTTGTCTGCTTGTGGCCCCTGACCTTCGGCTTGTTATTCGGTTCTCTCTATCGTGTGCTGCTGCTTCCCCTTATCCTACGGGGCGTGAGCTAGGAAACTCCAGGGGCCGCGACCTGGTCCCAGCCTGCAGCGTAACATCCTCACCACTAGAGGCCCTGGAGAAGACCAGCTGGGTCTTAGACTCCGCGCCCTGGGGAATCTTGGCTCTCGCTTCCGTTGGGATCCCGGTTGTGCTCCTCTGGTCCCGCTTTCCACAACCACCCAGTTTCCTATCCACAGAAGCCAGCCATAGGGTTCACTACCTCGCGGTGCACTCCTGTCCCCCTACGGTGTGCATCTGTCACCTGGCCACAGGTGACCCTGACAGTTTGATCAGCCATGAACCCGGCTGACATCCCGCTTCCCGCGGATGATCCATTGCAGGGCATAGTTCGCAGACTTGAGACCCAGGAATCAAATCAGACCCAGGTGATGCGAGTCCTCCAGGATCTGGCTTCTCGATTCGAGCAGCTTCAGGTCTCCTTGGGAACCCCGAATCCGCAACCCCAAGTACAACCAGCGGCTGTACCTATCGCACCAGTCGCAGCCACACACTCGCTACAACTGCCAGCTCCGTCCCGTTTCTCTGGGGACTCCAAGGCTTGCAGGGGGTTCCTTAGCCAATGCACGATTCATTTTGAGCTCCAGCCCCAAAACTTCCTGTCTGATCGGGCTAAGGTAGCCTATATCATTTCCCTCCTCTCTGGTGAAGCTTTAGCCTGGGCAGCCCCTCTGTGGGAACTGAATGATCCAGTGGTTTCTAGCCTGTCTGGTTTCTTGAAACTTTTTCGGAATATCTTCGAAGAACCGGCTCGTGTCTCTTCAGCGGCCAGCACCCTTTTACGTCTCCGCCAAGAGTCTGCTTCTGTGGGACAGTATGCCCTTCATTTCCGCATACTGTCGGCTGAGTTGAGCTGGAACAATGAGGCCTTAGTCGCAACCTTTTTGCATGGCCTGTCTGATAGAGTGAAGGATGAATTAGCTGGAAGAACCATCCCCACTGATCTGGCCGGCGTTATCTCCTTGTGTAACCAGATCGATATTCGCTTTCAGGAGAGGACCTTAGAAAAGCAACGCCAGCCCTCCTTGGTTCTTAGTCAGCCTGAGCTCCCCTCTCTTCGACCCGTAGAGCATCTCCTACCAGCTGAGGAACCCATGCAGCTGGGTCGGACCAGGCTATCCCCCGAGGAACGTGCTAGGCGCAGAACTCTTGGTCTGTGTCTTTACTGTGGGGGCAAAGGTCATTTTCGTGACACTTGCTCTCTTTGTCCAGAAAAACGTTCGGGTCCACTTCATCTGGAAAGTGGAGTATTGGACCCAGAAATATCACCTTCCCCTTCTCGTCTTCTGCTTTCTGTGTTCCTTCATGTTGGTGCTTCTTCTCATTCGGTCTCAGCATATCTGGATTCCGGAGCCGCTGGTAATTTCATGGACTGGGAAATCGCATCGTCCATGAGACTTACTCTTTTGCCCCTCACCACGCCATTGGTGGTCTTGGCGATTGATGGTACTGTTCTCCCAGGGGGACCTATCCGCTTCCAGACCCTCCCTGTTAAGATGTCGGTAGGGACACTCCACCAGGAGTGGATATCCTTCCTTATCTTACCCAAGGCCTCAACGCCTATAATTTTGGGTCTCCCATGGTTACAGCTCCATTCTCCTCATGTGGACTGGACTACTGGACAGATCCTGGCTTGGGGCCCCTCCTGTTCCTCCTCCTGTCTACCCAAGGTTGCCCCCTGTGAATCTGAGCCGGTCATTCATTCCAGGTTGCATAACCATTTACATTTCTCTGTCCCTAACCACCCTTGGACGCACAGCCAGGCTAGCTTGTCTACAAGTCCTGCAGTCGCTACGTCTTGCGATGCGATTCAGGTAGTCGCTACACCTGACTCAGCTATTCACTCTGCCTCTGTACTAGTTATGCCAGTCCAGCCCATGCCCAGTGAGCCTCTTACTTTTTCTTGTTCGGGACATTCTGCTTGTCCTTCAGCTATTCAGCTTGACTCCGGCGACATGTCACCTTCTAACCAACCTGACTTCAGGGTTCCACTGACATCTGCCCAGTCTGATGGTCCTGTGCAAGATGACCAGTTCCCCTTTAAGGGTCTAGGGGACCCTCCTCAGATTCCTGTTGATCCTCTCATGCCCTTGCTTATTCCTAGAGAGCCTTTGGTCCTCAATAGATCTTCTTGTCATCTCCCTACCTCGTTTTCGGTCTCTGAGGATAATTTTAAGTACGAGGTTAGACAAGTTCTGGATTCTCGGCTCTGCAGAGGCATTCTTCAGTACCTTGTGCATTGGAGAGGTTTTGGTCCTGAGGAGGCGTCTTGGATCGCTGCATCTGATGTCGCTGCACCTCATCTGTTGAGAAGGTTTCATCAGAGATTTCCCTTTAAGCCTGGGTCCAGGCGGGGGAGGGCCCATAAGAGGGAGGGTACTGTCATGGATATGCATTAATGTCTGTCTGCCATCTTACCTTCCTCCTCATGTGTTCATCTAGAGACCAGACCTCCTTCACCTGGCTTCCTTTATAATCTCCTCCCAGCCTGACTCCACCCCAGGCCCTATCACTGAACACTATATTAACCTGTGCACTGCAAGCCTGCTTTGCTGATCAACGTGTTTGTTAGGCATTGTGTGTTTGGGTTCCTGCCTGCCGTGTGCTACGTCTGTCTCTCTGTTACGTTATTGGCTTGTCCCCGACCATCCCTGTCTGCTCGTGACCCTTGACCTTCGGCTCGTTCTTCGTTATCCTTGTCTGCTTGTGGCCCCTGACCTTCGGCTTGTTATTCGGTTCTCTCTATCGTGTGCTGCTGCTTCCCCTTATCCTACGGGGCGTGAGCTAGGAAACTCCAGGGGCCGCGACCTGGTCCCAGCCTGCAGCGTAACATCCTCACCACTAGAGGCCCTGGAGAAGACCAGCTGGGTCTTAGACTCCGCGCCCTGGGGAATCTTGGCTCTCGCTTCCGTTGGGATCCCGGTTGTGCTCCTCTGGTCCCGCTTTCCACAACCACCCAGTTTCCTATCCACAGAAGCCAGCCATAGGGTTCACTACCTCGCGGTGCACTCCTGTCCCCCTACGGTGTGCATCTGTCACCTGGCCACAGGTGACCCTGACACCACCACTGTCCACCCCCTCTCTTCTTCATAACTTACCCACCTTCATCAGCCACCACCGTCCACCCCTCTCTTCTTCATAAATTACCCACTTTCATCAGACACCACCGTTCACCCCCTCATTTCTTCATAACTTACCCACCTTCATCAGCCACCACCGTCCACCCCCTCTCTTCTTCATAACTTACCCACCTTCATCAGTCACCACCGTTCATCCCCTCTCTTCTTCATAACTTACCCACCTTCATCAGACACCACCGTCCACCCCCTCTCTTCTTCATAACTTACCCACCTTCACCAGACACCACCGTCCACCCCCTCTCTTCTTTATAACTTACCCACCTTCATCAGACACCACCGTCCACCCCCTCTCTTCTTCATAACTTACCCACCTTCATCAGCCACCACCGTCCACCCCCTCTCCTCATAACTTACCCACATTCACCCGACACCACCGTCCACCCCCTCTCTTCTTCATAACTTACCCACCTTCACCAGACACCACCGTCAATCCCCTCTCTTCATAACTTACCCACCTTCACCCGACACCACCGTCCACCCCCTCTCTTCTTCATAACTTAGCCACCTTCATCAGCCACCACCGTCCACCCTCTCTCTTCTTCATAACTCACCCACCTTCATCAGCCACCACCGTCCACCCCCTCTCTTCTTCATAACTTAGCCACCTTCATCAGCCACCACCGTCCACCCTCTCTCTTCTTCATAACTCACCCACCTTCATCAGCCACCACCGTCCACCCCCTCTCTTCTTCATAAATTACCCACTTTCATCAGACACCACCGTCCACCCCTCTCTTCTTCATAACTTACCCACCTTCATCAGCCACCACCGTCCACCCCCTCTCTTCTTCATAACTTAAGCACCTTCACCAGACACCACCATCCACCCCCTCTCTTCTTCATAACTTACCCACCTTCATCAGACACCACCGTCCACCCCATCTCTTCTTCATAACTTACCCACCTTCATCAGACACCACCGTCCACCCCCTCTCTTCTTCATAACTTACCCACCTTCATCAGCCACCACCGTCCACCTCCTCTCTTCTTTATAACTTACCCACCTTCATCAGCCACCACCGTCCACCCCTCTCTTCTTCATAACTTACCCACCTTCATCAGCCACCACCGTCCACCCCCTCGCTTCTTCATAACTTACCCACCTTCAACAGCCACCACCGTCCACCCCCTCTCTTCTTCATAACTTACCCACCTTCATCAGACACCACCGTCCACCCCCTCTCTTCTTCATAACTTACCCACCTTCATCAGCCACCACCTTCCACCCCCTCTCTTCTTCATAACTTACCCACCTTCATCAGACACCACCATCCACCCCCTCTCTTCTTCATAACTTACTCACCTTCATCAGCCACCACCGTCCACCTACTCTCTTCTTCATAACTTACCCACCTTCATCAGACACCGCCGTCCACCCCCTCTCTTCTTCATAACTTACCCACCTTCATCAGACACCATCATCCACCCCCTCTCTTCTTCATAACTTACCCACCTTCATCAGACACCACCGTCCACCCCTTCTCTACTTCATTATCCACCCCCTTTCATCAACCACCACCAATCAGCCGCCCATTCTTTATCATCAACTCATCTTCACCAGACACCACCGACCCCCCCTATCTTCTTCATAATCCGCCCATATTCATCGGCCACCGCTAACCACCTCCTCACTTCTTTATCTTCCATTCACCTTCATCAACACCCCTTTCTCCTTTGCCATCTAAAAGATTTTGTGGTTGTGTTAGAAGGCCAGATCAGAATTTGGTGAAGGAAAATGCCTTCAATACGGAAATCTTAAAATGAACTCCTCAACTTTTTGTCATATTTAAGATTATTTAATATAGAGACTTTTGTATAAGTTTTTCTGCTGACTTGCATTTCCAGGATGGTAAACATTCTAAACTGAGTCCAGACAGGGCCCCTCCCCCCGATAGATGTAATAATTATACATTCCAGACCTGATCGATCCATATTCTCTGCTGGAGAAAACTGTAACACAACACTAACATTATTGGGGGAGCCGAAAAATAATCTACCAGTGTCCTCAGCGAAAACAATCCTATTGACAGACTAACCTTTTCCGAGATTAATTGGCGCTCCTCATTGATGCCCCAAGGTAACAATTTAAACAGTAGTTGCAAGTCAATGACCAATTCATTGACACATCCTAACATTGCATTAAAGCATTACTTTGTTTAAAGGGACTCCAGACCATTCATATCAACATAAGATTATACTGTATGTGGATAGGACAATTGACAGGTCCAATTTTTCAGCAAGACGTTGATATTAAATTAAAATATTAATGCTTATTTGATATTTGAGTGATTTGATTTACATATGCTATGTATGGTATAAATTGTGCCCTGATTTTTGTTGTTATCTTGGATGGATTTGACTCTTTGTACCCTTAAATTTCAAAGAAAATTCTCATTATAAGTTGAGATACCGTCTTCCCTTTTTTGGGGATAAGTAACATTTGGGATATAAATAATAATATGGCATAAGTGAATTCTTCTTTATCTGGGTGAAAATGATCCCTCCCCCTCATTTGTGCCTCCTGGGCCTTGCAAGATAAGGTGCCCATTAAATACATTTGACACATCTTACTGATGCCCCAAGTCACAGGAGCAAACCAGGATGTCTAAGAGGCAAAGTCTGAAGGCCACACTTGACCCCCAAGACCACCACTGGAAGAACACTGCTGTAGACCAACCTCTATACTAGTCTTCATGTGGTCCGACCTCCTCTGAACTTGGCTTGTATTACCAATATTAAACAATTCGCTAAATTCAATAAAACCTTGTGAACTGCCATGTCCCCACTCTGTGCTCTTATTGTGGTCGATTAGAGGAGAAATGCGCCTTGACAAAGGGCGCTCCATATTACACTCATAGCTCCGAGGACAAAAACGAGCTATGCTGAGAATGGAGCTCCAATTATCTAACACAGCATGCAATTTTATTTTTTGCGGTTTTGGGGACGCACATTAGAAAAAAATGATTTCTGTGCAACATCAGTCCAAACCACAATTAGTATTTTGGAAACATTTAATTCAATTTTCTGTGTGTGTTAGTCTAGTCAAAAAAATAATCAGGTGAGAATAATTGGAGCGTCTGAGGAAAATGCGCCCAGTTCCTCCAAATAAGGAGCTCAAGAGGAGCAGCGACAATCAGGGAATTTACCAAAGACAATTTTTTTTTTAAATCTGAATTTAATGAAACAACCTGAAATGCTATCTTATACAGAAATTAAATACAACATTAGGGTTTCTGTAATTAATGTAACTTTCAGGATATATTATTCAAACAGAAAATCATTCATTATCGCTTAAAAATAATTATAGCCAAATTCTAAAGAACAACACAAAGACAAAAGTTTACCGTAAATTAAAAAAATGTAAAACAGAAAACTAAATGGTATAGTATAAGGTATATTATAGCAAACAGTATATATATATATTGTGAGGGGGTTGGCTCGGCAGCGGGTGTGTGTGACCCCCCGAGATGGGCTCCCCACACAAAAACAGGCCCAGCAAACGGAGGTTGTGGTTTTCAAAATCAAAAAGGTGCGGTTTATTTTCTATTTACAGTGACAAAACACAGCAAAGCAAAAGAAACATAAACAAAATAAATCCTGGTCAACTTGACCTCTGACTAAACATACAGGTTTCCTAACTAACAACTGGGATCAGCCTAGTGCTGTCCTAGTCCCTAAGTCCCTGGTTTTAAATGTCCAAGCAAATAGCCACACAGGCTTTGTCTCACCGCACAGGGGTTCACTCTCCCTAGACAGTCCACACAGGTCTGGTTCCAGGCATGAGCTAACATCTAATGAAGCTGGGAGTTCTTATAGAGGCCTTAAATGAGCTGACAAGCTTCAGCTGGTCTCATCAACTCCCTGCCTGCACGACGCCCAGCCCTCTCTCTAGAGGTATGAGTCATCCATGAGCCCACTAGACTCAGCTGGGCTTATACAACTCTCCACCTAGTTGTATAAGTCGGCGTAAAGCCTGAATCTGGGCGAAATATATCTACCCCCCTGGATGCAACCAGGTGACTTTACCTTCCTGCTGTCACAATATATATATATATATATATATATATATATATATATATATATATATATACAGTATATATATTTATATTTATAAAAAAAAATTATATATATATATTGTGACAGCAGGAAGGTAAAGTCACCTGGTTGCATCCAGGGGGGTAGATATATTTCGCCCAGATTCAGGCTTTACGCCGACTTATACAACTAGGTGGAGAGTTGTATAAGGCTAGTGGGCTCATGGATGACTCATACCTCTAGGGAGAGGGCTGGGCGTCGTGCAGACAGGGAGTTGATGAGACCAGCTGAAGCTTGTCAGCTCATTTAGGCCTCTATAAGAACTCCCAGCTTCATTAGATGTTAGCTCATGCCTGGAACCAGACCTGTGTGGACTGTCTAGGGAGAGTGAACCCCTGTGCGGTGAGAAAAAGCCTGTGTGGCTATTTGCTTGGACATTTAAAACCAGGGACTTAGGGACTAGGACAGCACTAGGCTGATCCCAGTTGTTAGTTAGGAAACCTGTATGTTTAGTCAGAGGTCAACTTGACCAGGATTTATTTTGGTTATGTTTCTTTTGCTTTGCTGTGTTTTGTCACTGTAAATAGAAAATAAACCGCACCTTTTTGATTTTGAAAACCACAACCTCCGTTTGCTGGGCCTGTTTTGTGTGGGTAGCCCATCCCTGGGGTCACACACACCCGCTGCCGAGCTAACCCCCTCACAGTTGGTGGAGAACCAGTGGCAGTTTTTTTAAGCCAGCATGGAGGAGATACTGAAACAGCTGGCTCTAGCAAATGCCAATCAACAGCAGACAAATGCAGGTTTGCAAAGGAGCCTTGCAGCCCAGCAGCAAGCTCATCAACAAGCCCAGCAGCAATCTGAGGCCCGCTTCATAGACCTGTTACAGAAGCAAGAGCAGAGACTACAACAAATGGAAGCAGTAATGCAGCAACGTCCGCAGACCAGTGAGGAAAGCCGTCCCACTAATACCGCGTCCTTTGGGGTGAGTCGTTTATTGACAAAAATGACTGGAGAGGATGATCCAGAGGTATTTTTGACCACATTTGAAAGGACTGCTGAAAGAGAAAAGTGGCCTGAGGAGCAGTGGGCTGGACTGGTGGCTCCTCTGTTAACTGGTGAATCGCAGAAGGCTTACTATGACCTAGAGCCTGACCAAGCAAAAGACTATGTGATGCTAAAAGCTGAAATATTGGCAAGGCTGGGTGTCACCCAGGCTGTCCGGGCTCAGCGTGTGCATAACTGGACTTTCCAGCTTGGAAAACCCCCCAGGTCTCAAATGTATGATCTCATTCACCTGAGCAGAAAGTGGCTACAGCCAGAGACTTTGTCCGCACCAAAGATTGTGGAACGTGTTGTAATGGATCGGTTTTTGAGAGTTCTTCCTACTGCCATCCAAAAGTGGGTAAGCCATGGAGACCCAGAGACGGCCGATGGTCTTGTGGATCATGTGGAGAAATACTTGGCTACAGAGAACCTGACGGCCTCTTCCAGAGACACTCGGACTTTCCACCCTAAGACCAGACCATCCCCAGGGGCGGATAAGATGATTCCAAGGGGTGAGGGTGGAGAGAGTGAGAGGGTGGGAGCTCTACCCCAAGTTTGGCGAGAACAGCCTGGGAAATCAGCGGCTCAAGAGGCGGCAAGAAGGATCGTTTGCTACCGCTGCCGGCAAGCGGGACATATTGCAGCCAATTGCCCGGTTGTGGAGGAACCCATGCAGTGTGACTTTCTGACGGGCAGACGTCAGTCGCTGTGTGCGACAGTCGCATGCACTGCCATTCGAGGAACTGAGAAACATTTATGCAAAATGTGTGTTAATGGTAGAAATGTTGTGGTATTGCTGGATTCAGGTAGCCTTGTGACCCTGATAAAGGCTGAGTTAGTTAAAACAGAGGTCTCTGGGAATAGCAAGGTAGCTGTTATTTGTGTGCATGGGGACACCCGAGAGTATCCAGTGACTACAGTGTGTTTCGAGACCCCCAAAGGTACCCTCTCTCATCCAGTGGGCTTAGTATCTCAGTTACCGCATGACGCCATTGTGGGAAGGGATTTTCCGAAGTTCTGGGAACTGTGGGATGATCCTGAGCCCCTCACTGGTGCCCCTATGTACCAGGAATGTGATAGCCAGAACTCCCCTGAGAGTGGTGAGGACTCTCCGGAATTTCCCTTATCAGTATTGGCAGGGGAGACTCAAGAAACTGGAGAGGAGCCCACCTCCTCAGACGAAAACCTACCGTCTGTGGAGTTTTCTGATCTTGAGGTTCACAGGGAAAACTTTGCCACAGAACAGTTGAAAGACCCCGCCCTAATAAAGGCACGGGAAAACGTAGTGAAAATAGATGGCGAGTTAGTGAACCCAGATAATACCTGCACTTACCCATACTTCAGCGTAGAGAAGGACCTACTGTATCGGGTGGCAAAAAGGGCAGAAGAAACCGTTGAGCAGCTTGTGGTGCCCAAACCTTACAGGAAGTTGGTGTTGGAGTTGGCCCATGGGCACATTCTTGGAGGTCATCTGGGGACAGAGAAAACCCGAGAGAGGGTATTACAGAGATTCTATTGGCCGGGGGTGATGAAGGACGTAGAAAATTATTGTTCCTCCTGCCCTGTGTGTCAGAGGTTGGCCCCGATGCCACATTTCCGTAGCCCGCTGGTCCCTCTACCCATCATTGAGGTCCCGTTTGAGAGGATCGCCATGGATTTGGTAGGTCCTATAATCAAGTCCGCTAGGGGGCACCAGTACATATTAGTTATAATGGACTATGCCACCCGTTATCCAGAAGCGATCCCTCTCCGAAATACCTCGGCCAAAACCATAGCCAAAGAGCTATCTCTTGTTTTTAGCCGGGTGGGTATTTGTAAAGAACTGCTTACGGACCAAGGTACACCCTTTATGTCCCGGGTTATGAAAGAGCTGTGTAAATTGTTCAAAGTGACGCAATTGCGTACGTCTGTGTATCACCCCCAAACCGATGGGCTGGTTGAAAGATTCAACAAAACCCTAAAACAAATGTTGAAGAAAGTGGTGGATAGAGATGGAAAGGATTGGGACTGTTTACTTCCTTATTTGATGTTTGCTATTAGGGAGGTGCCCCAATCCTCTACGGGATTCTCCCCCTTTGAGTTACTGTATGGGAGACACCCAAGAGGGCTGTTGGATATTGCCAAGGAAACTTGGGAAAGTGAGAGTTCTCCCCACAGGAGTGTGATTGAGCATGTCGCCCTGATGCAAGATCGAATTGCACAGGTAATGCCCATCGTGAAGGAACATTTGGCCCAAGCGCAGTTGGCACAGCAGAGAGTGTACAACCGTGGAGCCAAGACCCGTACCTTTTCCCCGGGGGATAGGATATTGGTACTTGTCCCTACGGTTGAAAGTAAATTCCTTGCCAAATGGCAAGGCCCCTACGAGATAATGGAAAAAGTGAGCGAAGTGAATTACAAGGTCAGACAACCAGGAAGGCGAAAGCCCGAACAGATCTATCACCTTAAGCTGTTGAAAGCCTGGAGGGATAGAGAGTCCCTAGTCGCAGACACTTGGTCACCAGCTCAAACTGGTTGCGTGATTCCTGAGGTTGGAATAGCAGCCACCTTGTCACAACCCCAACAACAGGAGGTTAAGGAGTTTGTGCTTCGCAACAAGGAGGTATTCTCTGAGCTGCCGGGACAAACATCTGGGGTAGAGCATGACATCATTACCCCGCCCGGTGAAAGGGTGAAGTTAAAACCCTATCGGATCCCAGAGGCTCGACGGGAGGCAATACGGGAGGAAGTACAGAAAATGCTGAACTTAGGGGTGATAGAGGAGTCCCAAAGTGATTGGTCTAGTCCCATCGTGTTGGTGCCTAAACCGGATGGGAGCTGGCGATTTTGTAACGATTTTCGTCAGTTGAACAAAGTTACAAAATTTGACACCTACCCCATGCCACGTATAGATGAGTTGATCGACCGGCTGGGAACAGCCCGATACATGACGACTCTTGACCTCACAAAAGGGTATTGGCAAATCCCCCTGGCCAAGTCGGCCAAAGAGAAAACCGCATTTGTAACCCCAGACGGGGCGTTCCAATATAAAAGAATGCCGTTCGGGTTACAGAATGCGCCGGCCACATTCCAGCGGAAAATGGACCAGATGCTGAGGCCCCATCGGAAGTATGCTGCGGCTTACCTGGATGACGTAATTGTCCATAGCACAGATTGGGCCTCACATCTGCCAAAAGTGCAAGCAGTCCTGGACTCTGTTCGGGAAGCGGGGTTTACGGCTAACCCCAAGAAGTGTACCATTGGGCAGGAGGAGGCCAAATATCTTGGGTACACCATTGGGAGGGGGGTAATAAAACCCCAACTCAACAAAGTCGAGGCCATCCAGAGTTGGCCACGTCCCAACAGTAAGAAGCAGGTACGAGCCTTTCTGGGAATCGCTGGGTATTATCGGCGATTCATTCCCCACTTTGCTTCTAAGGCTGTGCCCCTAACCAACCTGACGAAGGGGAAAGGGTCGGTCATGATTAAATGGACCCCCGAGGCTGAGGCAGCATTCCAATTCTTGAAACAAGCCTTATGTAGCCAGCCAGTGTTGTACTCACCCGACTTCTCTAAAGACTTTGTCGTACAAAGTGATGCGTCAGATGTGGGGTTAGGAGCAGTATTGTCCCAGGTCTGGAACGGGGAAGAGCACCCAGTCATTTACCTCAGCAGGAAGTTGAAGTCCCATGAGGTAAATTACGCCACCGTTGAAAAGGAGTGTTTAGCGGTGAAGTGGGCTCTAGATTCCCTTCGGTACTACCTGCTAGGTAGGCACTTTGACATGGTTACGGATCACGCTCCGTTAAAGTGGATGGCTCAAAACAAGGAAACAAATAGAAGAGTGAATAGGTGGTTCCTGGCCCTCCAGGAATTCAACTTCACAGTAAAGCATCGCCCTGGCGTTCAAATGGGGAATGTGGATGCTTTGTCTCGAGTACATGAATGCCTGATTGCTGGTGTTCCAACCCCGAGGTTAAAACAAGAGGGGGGGGTATGTGACAGCAGGAAGGTAAAGTCACCTGGTTGCATCCAGGGGGGTAGATATATTTCGCCCAGATTCAGGCTTTACGCCGACTTATACAACTAGGTGGAGAGTTGTATAAGGCTAGTGGGCTCATGGATGACTCATACCTCTAGGGAGAGTGTGGGGCGTCGTGCAGACAGGGAGTTGATGAGACCAGCTGAAGCTTGTCAGCTCATTTAGGCCTCTATAAGAACTCCCAGCTTCATTAGATGTTTGCTCATGCCTGGACCCAGACCTGTGTGGACTGTCTAGGGAGAGTGAACCCCTGTGCGGTGAGAAAAAGCCTGTGTGGCTATTTGCTTGGACATTTAAAACCAGGGACTTAGGGACTAGGACAGCACTAGGCTGATCCCAGTTGTTAGTTAGGAAACCTGTATGTTTAGTCAGAGGTCAACTTGACCAGGATTTATTTTGGTTATGTTTCTTTTGCTTTGCTGTGTTTTGTCACTGTAAATAGAAAATAAACCGCACCTTTTTGATTTTGAAAACCACAACCTCCGTTTGCTGGGCCTGTTTTTGTGTGGGGAGCCCATCTCGGGGGTCACACACACCCGCTGCCGAGCTAACCCCCTCACAATATATATATATATATATATATATATATATACAGTATATATATTTATATTTATAAAAAAAAATTATATATATATATATATATATATTGTGACAGCAGGAAGGTAAAGTCACCTGGTTGCATCCAGGGGGGTAGGTATATTTCTCCCAGATTCAGGCTTTATGCCGACTTATACAACTAAGGGAGAGAGTTGATGAAGCCCAGCTGAGGCTAGTGGGCTCATGGATGATTCATACCTCTAGGGAGAGGGCTGGGCGTCGTGCAGGCAGGGAGTTGATGAGACCAGCTGAAGCTTGTCAGCTCGTTTAAGGCCTCTATAAGAACTCCCAGATTCATTAGATGTTAGCTCATGCCTGGAACCAGACCTGTGTGGACTGTCTAGGGAGAGTGAACCCCTGTGCGGTGAGAAAAAGCCTGTGTGGCTATTTGTTTGGACTTTTACTAAACCAGGGACTTAGGGACTAGGACAGCACTAGGCTGATCCCAGTTGTTAGTTAGGAAACCTGCATGTTTAGTCAGAGGTCAAGCTGACCAGGGTTTCTTTTGTTTATGTTTCTTTTTGCTTTGCTGTGTTTTTTTTGTCACTGTAAATAGAGGAATAAACCGCACCTTTTTGATCTTGAAAACCACAACCTCCGTCTGCTGGGCCTGTTTTTGTGTGGGGAGCCCATCCAGGGGATCACACACCCCCGCTACCGAGTTAACCCCCTCACAATATATATATATATTTTGTTTTTAACATGGGAGTTTCACTTTAAAATTTTTATTTTTTCCTATAGTCTCACTGGTTTCCTTTAAACCTATTTAGATTACTCCAATTTCAAATATGATAAACATTCCCTCACCCCTGTGTCTTCTTAATTGAGAGTATCGTAAGTCAGCTTAACAATGTATATATATATAACTATATTTCGTTTAATTCCCCCCACACATCATATATTGCAGTCTTCTTCAACCTGCAAATATGGCACGTTACATTCAGGGAGGATTATAGTAAGAGTTTTATGGGAAGCGTTCTCGGCGACAGATCATTCAACTTAACATGTAAGATATATCAACGACATCCAAAATGCCAAACAGTACAACCAAACTAAGCGGTTAAACCAATTAAGCTGAAATATGGGGCCTTTCATTTTTATCCAGGGGAAATTGTAAGACAATTTTTTAATTACCAGATTGGCTTGGAGATCAGTCTTGTTATATACATTAAACACAGGACATGCTGTATATGAGGGCTAAGCCGGAGATGAGGATTGTACATTTTAAATATTCAACGGACAGATTTTACACCTGTGTTTTGTAGGATACCAAACAGATGAACCTTCTCTGGAGGACACGAATACTACAGAACTATTTGTCTTTTCATATCCAAAAAAGGTAAGGCCGTGTTTATACTCTGTACAAAAAATATAAAAAAACTTGAATAAAATGCAAAACTAAAAAACAATGTGGATTTTACATTTTAAATATTCAACGGACAGATTTTATGCCTGTGTTTTGTAAGATACCAAACAAATGAACCTTCTCTGGAGGACACGAATAATACAGAATTATTTCTCTTTTTTATACCTAGAAAGGGTAAAGCCGTGTTTATATTTTGTAAAGAACATTTTTAAAACTTGAGAAATTTAAAATGTAAATATAAAAAAATGTCCCAACACAACCCAAAAGTAGTACAGACATAATCAAGTTCTCTTTGGCCAAATATTTGGAAACGTAGGTAGAGTACAGTGCCTTGAAAAAGTATTCATACCCTTTGAAATTGTCCACATTTTGTCATTGTAATGGGTGGGCCCGTGGAACCCAGAAGTTCTTAGAAAGTATGAGCCAGAAAATAATGAACATTGAGAATATGTCTTGGATTGCTTTAAAATGGGTCTGTGGTGTTAATCCACAATGTTCCCCAGGATATCTGTAAAGGACTATTTACTGGTTGTTTGATTCTGAACTTAACAGGTTAATTGAGAGATGCTGATGTGTTCAACTCCAACCACCTGGATGCCTGTGTAATGTTAATGAATCCAGACTGACTTCTGGAGACCTTTTCATTGTTGTTTGTGATGATGTGGATTGGAGCTGGTGGACAGTCTGGCTGCCTATTATGGGATGTTTAAGTGTCTTTCTGTGAGGAAAGGGGGGGGGGAAATCACTCCAGCAACCCCTCCTGCTAAGACTGTTTACTGAAGGAGAAGTTTGAACACACCTGACCTGTATCACCATTGCCATTGGACAATTTAACCCGCCCTGTTCCCCAAGGATGGGCGTGAAGTGTTTTGAAGAGAAATGTGTTACCATGTGCTGGCAATAAAGATTCATTCCCTGTTTTGGAACCTCAACACAGAGCGTTGTCTCGTTTGTGGAGGGAGAATTATTTGTATGGGGTCTTATTCGGCTGGTTGGAGTGTCTGGTAGCTGGCGTGTGTTCGAGAATGGAATATCCTAAACGACGTTAACCCCTGTCGTTACAATTGTTGGCAAGCAGTGGGATGATTCCACAGCCTATAAGGACAGCTACAAGAGGACACAGGACAATGGAAGCACAGTAAGGATGGCTAAAGCTCTCTTCCCTCAAGGACTTACTGGAGAACCGGGGCCGACCGGCCAACAACCGTAAGAAAAGGGACATTATCACAGAACGAGTCGAAATGGATGGAGCTGAAAGACCCAACCAAACTCGAAAGGCCCAGCGTAACAGACAGGACACCCGAAGAGGCAAGTTTTGATCGGGCTGTTAACATAAGACTGGCACATTATGGTCCTAACCCTACAGCGGCGATCATGGACCGAGTTATAGCGGCTGTGGACGCAAATTGGCTACAGAAAAGAGGTTCTGCAGCAGCAGAAGTCACAGCAGCACCAAATGAAAGGAGAAAGATACATTTTGCTGCTTTTAAATTTTTTATTGAAACAGAAGGGGAGATTGATGGGTACCTTGCTGATTTTGAACGGCAATGTGCCCTACACCGGGTGCCCACAGAGGAATGGGTTACCATTTTGTCTGGGAAATTGTCTGGCCGGGCCAGTGAAGCGTTCAGGGCCATCCCAGACGAGGATATTATGAACTATGGACTGGTAAAAGAAGCACTTTTGGCCAGGTATGCCGGCACACCGGAGGCATACCGGAGGCGGTTCCGAGAGACGAGCAAGCAGACTGGAGACTCGTATACCAAGTGGGCATACCGCCGACACCGCACTGCATCCCACTGGGTCGCTGGATGCCAAGCAGAATCCGGGGAAGAGGTGCTGCAGGTGTTCCTGCTGGAGCATTTCTTTGACAAACTGTCCCTGGAAGTCAGAGAGTGGGTCCGGGACCGAAAACCTTTCACCTTGCCTAAAGCAGCTCGCCTGGCGGACAAATACACAGACACCCGCAAACTGGATAACCCTGTGGTCAAGACAACAGCTCGGGTGGATTATTGATCAGCGGCACCCCCTCCAGCTGCCGCCTACCAACCCCAGCCATGCCACCCTACAGCACCACCTCCAGTGGCCACATATTCTCAGCAGCCCAGGTTCAACTCCCAGGGCTACTCACAACCCATCAGGTGTTTCGGGTGTAAACAGCTAGGGCACAAAAAGCCAGATTGTCCGTTAAATCCAGCCAGGCAGTCCCAGTCATGGAGACAGCCAGCAAGGGGGAACCCCCACACATCCATGTCTGCGGCCCACTGCGTTAAGGAGGAAGAACATTGGGGCGTCCTGCACAAGGCTGATCCAATACAAGCAGCTAACCGGACAACCGGCAGCAACTCAGGCAGACTGTCTGGGTCAATGGAAAGGTAGACAATGGCCTACGTGATACTGGCGCCACCATGACCCTACTACAGAAGAACCTCATCCCAGAGAGCCAACATACCGGAGACACTGTAGCCGTAAGAGTAGCGGGAGGCACCGTCTTCTGGCTACCTGTTGCCCGTGTTCACCTGGATTGGGGGGTTGGTTCGGGACACGTGAATGTGGGGGTGATGAAGGATTTGCCAGCGGATGTACTACTGGGGAATGATTTGGCCCCCCTCGTTTCTGCTTACGCCCCGATGGGCCCCGCTTAAGCCAACCCAGTGACTACCTGTGCCCAGACCCTTGCTGCTGGAACCAACCCGCTTGCTGCCGAGACCCGGGTAAGACTATCTTCCCCGACATGTACCTTAGATCAGGCACAATATCACAGTCTAAAATTGGAATGTGACAAGTTGGCCAGTGAGAAATCGGAGATGCAACGACACTACGTCATGTATTATGAAATGTCACATGGCTTGAACATTGAAATGCACAAACAGGCTGAAATTGTCAAAAGGTTAAATGGGAATTGCGCCCAGGTTTTGCCTTACCTCTCCCAAGAGCGTCATCAACAAGTTTTGGGAGCCATTGAGAGAGCAAAGCAAGTGACTGTTCCAGAACTGAATTCCATTATTCGCCCTGCAACCTTACAACGTCACCATCAGCTACTGACCCGGTAAGCAAAATGGCCATGCTGATGGGTTGTCCAGGCATTAGAGGAATGGAGCTATGGACTAACTTTGGAGTCAACCCGTCTGGGGTCTCCTCCTGTGTTAGTCTCCCGCTGAAAGGGGAGAGATGTAACGGGTGGGCCCGTGGAACCCAGAAGCTCTTAGAAAGTATGAGCCAGAAAATAATGGACATTGAGAATATGTCTTGGATTGCTTTGAAATGGGTCTGTGGTGTTAATCCACAATGTTCCCCAGGATATCTGTAAAGGACTATTTACTGGTTGTTTGATTCTGAGCTCAACAGGTTAATTGAGAGATGCTGATGTCATCACCTCCAACCACCTGTCTGCCTGTGTAATGTAAATGAATCCAGACTGACTTCTGGAGACCTTTTCATTGTTGTTTGTGGTGATGTGGATTGGAGCTGGTAGACCGTCTGGCTGCCTATTATGGGATGTTTAGGTGTCTTGCTGTGAGGAAAGGGGGGGGGGGGATCACTCCAGCAACCCCTCCTGCTAAGACTGTTAACTGAAGGAGAAGTTTGAACACACCTGACCTGTATCACCATTGCCATTTGACAGTTTAACCCGCCCTGTTCCCCAAGGAGGGGAGGGAAGTGTTTTGAAGAGAAGTGTGTTACCATGTGCTTGTAATAAAGATTCATTCCCTGTTTTTGGAACTTCAACACAGAGCGTTGTCTCGTTTGTACGGGGGGGAGAAATATTTGTATGGGGTCTTATTCGGCTGGTTGGGGTGTCTGGTAGCTGTCGTGTGTTCGAGAATGGAATATCCTAAACGACGTTAACCCCTGTCGTTACAGTCATGTTACAACCAAAACTGTAAATGTATTTTATTGGGATTTTATGTGATAGACCAACACAAAGTGGCACATAATTGAGAAGTGGAAGGAAAATGATAAATGATACAAATAAATATGTGAAAAGTGGGGGGGGGAGCATTTGTATGGCGCCCCCCGGAGTCAATACTTTGTAGAACCCCCTTTCTCTACAAGTCTTTTTGGGGGTGTCTCTACCAGCTTTGCACATCTAGAGAGGGACATTTCTGCCCATTCTTCTTTGTAAAATATCTCAAGCTTTGTCAGATTGGATGGAGAGCGTCTGTGATCAGCAATTTTCAAGTCTTGCCACAGATTCTCAATGGGATTTAGGTCTGCACTGTGACTGGGCCATTCTAACACATGAATATGCTTTGATCTAAACCATTCCATTGTAGCTCTGGCTGTACTTTAGGGTCTTTGTCCTGCTGGAAGGGTAACCTCCACCCCAGTCTCAAGTCTTTTGCAGACTCTAACAGGTTTTCTTCTAAGATTGTCCTGTATTTGTCTCCATCCATCTTCCCATCAACTTTGACCAGCTTCCCTGTCCCTGCTGAAGAAACGCATCCCCACCACATGATGCTGCCACCACCATGTTTCACAGTGGTGTGTTCAGGGTGATGTGCAGTGTTAGTTTTCCACCACACATAGCGTTTTGCTTTTAGGCCAAAAAATTATCACTTTTGGTCTCATCTGACCAGAGAACCTTCTTCCACATGTTTGCTGTGTCCCCCACATGGCTTCTCACAAACTGCAAACAGGACTTGTGATGAACCCTTGTCCTCAACAGGACTATACCCGTCGTAAATGCATCCTCTGTCCAGCACTATCCTAGACTTGTTTAGCCCACCCAGTCAGCAGCCGTACTTCAGTGTAGGGTAAAACATCAGACAGTTTATTAGAACAAGAATACAGTCTTATATACAGTTGAAGAGGAGGTTCCCCCCTCCTGCTCATATTACTCTAACAAAACACCTGTAACCAGAAACATAAATTAACATGAGCTAATTATCTAATCATTTCCAGACTAGGTGACTCCGAGATATGACCTTTCAGGTCCTAGCCTTGCTGTCTCCTAGCTCCCTAACTACAATATACATTATAATAAATATCAACACAGAACTCCTTCACACACTAGCAAAGTTAATTAACACAAACAACAATGGGTTAAAGACTCTTAGAGCCCACACTAGCCTTATTTACAATGAACACATTATAGCAGACAACAGACAGGTGGCTGGAGTTGATGACATCAGCATCTTCTATGAGCCCCAACATTATTAAGCAGTCCCTATTTATAATATGGCATATACCGGGTTCCCAGAGTCTGTGTGTTTTGGGGGGACATGGACTGGAATCCAAAGTAACGTTACTTCAAGGTCCCCAGGCATACACCTCACTAAGAGTATTGTTCCCGTAAAATTCAGGGCCCATAACCAGTAGGCAAGAGGCCAGCATTCAGTCGTCTCCAAAAGCTTCTGTCCCGGCTAGGTCTGTCGCAGGACTTCTCATGACTTTCTTACACCAATGTCTTTCTTCTTGTCACTCTTCCATAAAGGGCAGATTTGTGGAGAAGCACGACTAATAGTTGTCCTGTGGACAGATTCTCCCCCCTGAGCTGTGGATCTCTGCAGCTCCTCCAGAGTCACCATGGACCTCTTGGCTGCTTCTCTAATGAAGGCTCTCCTTGCCCGGCCTGGTCAGTTTAGGTGGACGGCCATGTCTTGGTAGGTTTGCAGTTGTGCCGTACTCTTTCCATTTTCCGATGATGGATTGAACAGAGCTCCGTGAGATGATCAAAGCTTGGGAGATTTTTTTTATAACCTAACCCTGCTTTATACTTCTCCACAACTTTATCCCCGACCTGTCTGCTGTGTTCCTTGGCCTTCATGATGATGTTTGTTCACTAAGGTTCTCTAACAAACCTCTGAGGGCTTCACAGAACAGCTGTATTATATGATACAATGTAAGCTCTACAAGCTGGACTTTCCTGTACCTTCTGTATTGAACTGTACTGTAATTGTGCTGTCCCCCCTATACAATGTAAAGCGATGCGCAAACTGTTGGCGCTCTATAAATCGTGTATAATAATAATAATATTTACTAATTAGGTTACTTCTGAAGGCAATTGGTTCCACTAGATTTTAGTTGGGGGTATCAGAGTAAAGGGGGCTGAATACAAATGCCCCCCCACACTTTTCACATATTTATTTGTATCATTTATCATTTTCCTTCCACTTCACAATTATGTGACACTTTGTGTTGGTCCATCACATAAAATCCCAATAAAATACATTTACGGTTTTGGTTGTAACATGACAACATGTGGAAAATTTCAGGGGTATGAATACTTTTTCAAGGCACTGTAAAGGGATGCAATTTTCACATTAAAACACTGAGTGTGTAACGGGTGATTATAATGAACCAGGCCCACCCTTGCAGATTCAGTCTATGATAAAACAACCAGCTAATTCTTCAGAGCAACAAAAAGTAGAAATCTACTAAAAAGTTTGTCTAAATCCCTGCAACGTACATTGATCACCCAGATGGGATTGGGGTTTTTTTTACCAACAAAAGTGAAATTACTTTTTACTATAAATATAAATAAATAACATTTCTTATATTTGGATTTCGATGGGCTTATATAGAAAAAACGCTCCAGAAGATTATAAAACAAAAGCTATTTTCCCCTATAGACCCGGGCCTGGACGTCCCTGAGCAGGCCCCTTCTTTTATTAGTAGCGATATACATTTCCCTTCTATTTTTTCCAAGATTCATTTGATCCCCTTTCAAGTTCTTAGAACAGGTACTGAACTCCCAACCCCCGTTCCTCTTCTCTGTTTTCTTCAACGAGCCCCCCTAAAGTCAGCCAATGTAATTAAGAAGGCTTCACCTGGTATTTTCTCTTTATCGGCCCCGTCATCACAAATAAACAGAGCATTTAGGTTTAATAAATCCCAAACACAAAGCAAATGTTCCGAGGACCGTGGAACTAGCGGGAGAACATGTTTTTGGCTTACAAGCAGATTACGATATCGCTGCCATCAAGATGGGAAGCCGCTGATAACTTTGTTTGCGTTCTGCATGAATATTAATTTTAAATCCCTATTTGAAACTCGTTGTAGACTTCATAAGTTTAGAAAACAAATGGTTTTCATGTTGGTGTGTTGGAGAAAATTAAGGCAAGGTCTACTCATTTCTTTTTCTTATTGCGTAATACGTATGTCTATCGCTCTGACAAAATTTGGGATAGAGAGACGGGAATAGAAATAGGAAACATAAAGATCTTTAAGTGACATTAAACTCTGCTTCAAATGTTTTTTTAATTCTATTCAAAGTCATAAAAGTCCCTTCTCTTGCTCTCAGCCTCCTCCAGATATCCAATTATTATTTTATTTTTTTGCTGCTCTGATCCGACCTCCTGTTCGCTCCAGAGATGGACTATGGACTTTGGGCTATTGACTATGGGCTCTGGACTAGGGGCTAAAGACTTTGGGCTATGAGCTATGGGCTCTGGACTAGAGGCTAAAGACTTTGGGCTATGAGCTATGGGCTCTGGACTAGAGGCTAAAGACTTTGGGTTATGAGCTATGGGCTCTGGACTAGGGGCTAAAGACTTTGGGCTATGAGCTATGGGCTCTGGACTAGAGGCTAAAGACTTTGGGCTATGAGCTATGGGCTCTGGACTAGAGGCTAAAGACTTTGGGCTATGAGCTATGGGCTCTGGACTAGGGGCTAAAGACTTTGGGCTATGAACTATGGGCTCTGGACTAGAGGCTAAAGACTTTGGGCTATGAGCTATGGGCTCTGGACTAGAGGCTAAAGACTTTGGGCTATGAGCTATGGGCTCTGGACTAGGGGCTAAAGACTTTGGGCTATGAACTATGGGCTCTGGACTAGAGGCTAAAGACTTTGGGCTATGAGCTATGAGCTCTGGACTAGGGGCTAAAGACTTTGGGCTATGAACTATGGGCTCTGGACTAGAGGCTAAAGACTTTGGGCTATGAGCTATGGGCTCTGGACTAGAGGCTAAAGACTTTGGGCTATGAGCTATGGGCTCTGGACTAGGGGCTAAAGACTTTGGGCTATGAACTATGGGCTCTGGACTAGAGGCTAAAGACTTTGGGCTATGAGCTATGAGCTCTGGACTAGGGGCTAAAGACTTTGGGCTATGAGCTATGGGCTCTGGACTAGAGGCTAAAGACTTTGGGCTATGAGCTATGGGCTCTGGACTAGAGGCTAAAGACTTTGGGCTATGAGCTATGGGCTCTGGACTAGGGGCTAAAGACTTTGGGCTATGAACTATGGGCTCTGGACTAGAGGCTAAAGACTTTGGGCTATGAGCTATGGGCTCTGGACTAGAGGCTAAAGACTTTGGGCTATGAGCTATGGGCTCTGGACTAGGGGCTAAAGACTTTGGGCTATGAACTATGGGCTCTGGACTAGAGGCTAAAGACTTTGGGCTATGAGCTATGAGCTCTGGACTAGGGGCTAAAGACTTTGGGCTATGAACTATGGGCTCTGGACTAGAGGCTAAAGACTTTGGGCTATGAGCTATGGGCTCTGGACTAGAGGCTAAAGACTTTGGGCTATGAGCTATGGGCTCTGGACTAGGGGCTAAAGACTTTGGGCTATGAACTATGGGCTCTGGACTAGAGGCTAAAGACTTTGGGCTATGAGCTATGAGCTCTGGACTAGGGGCTAAAGACTTTGGGCTATGAGCTATGGGCTCTGGACTAGAGGCTAAAGACTTTGGGCTATGAGCTATGAGCTCTGGACTAGGGGCTAAAGACTTTGGGCTATGAGCTATGGGCTCTGGACTAGAGGCTAAAGACTTTGGGCTATTGACTATGGGCTCTGGACTAGAGGCTAAAGACTTTGGGCTATGAGCTATGGGCTCTGGACTAGAGGCTAAAGACTTTGGGCTATGAGCTATGAGCTCTGGACTAGAGGCTAAAGACTTTGGGCTATGAGCTATGGGCTCTGGACTAGGAGATAAGGACTTTGGGCTATGAGCTATGGGCTCTGGACTAGAGGCTAAAGACTTTGGGCTATGAGCTATGGGCTCTGGACTAGAGGCTAAAGACTTTGGGCTATGATCTCTGGACTAGGGGCTAAAGACTTTGGGCTATGAGCTATGGGCTCTGGACTAGAGGCTAAAGACTTTGGGCTATGAGCTATGAGCTCTGGACTAGAGGCTAAAGACTTTGGGTTATGAGCTATGGGCTCTGGACTAGGGGCTAAGACTTTGTGCTATGAGCTATGGGCTCTAGACTAGGGGCTAAAGACTTTGGGCTATGAGCTATGGGCTCTGGACTAGAGGCTAAAGACTTTGGGCTATGAGCTATGGGCTCTGGACTAGGGGCTAAAGACTTTGGGCTATGAGCTATGGGCTCTGGACTAGAGGCTAAAGACTTTGGGCTATGAGCTATGAGCTCTGGACTAGAGGCTAAAGACTTCGGGCTATGAGCTATGGGCTCTGGACTAGAGGCTAAAGACTTTGGGCTATTGACTATGGGCTCTGGACTAGAGGCTAAAGACTTTGGGCTATGAGCTATGGGCTCTGGACTAGAGGCTAAAGACTTTGGGCTATGAGCTATGAGCTCTGGACTAGAGGCTAAAGACTTTGGGCTATGAGCTATGGGCTCTGGACTAGGAGATAAGGACTTTGGGCTATGAGCTATGGGCTCTGGACTAGAGGCTAAAGACTTTGGGCTATGAGCTATGGGCTCTGGACTAGAGGCTAAAGACTTTGGGCTATGATCTCTGGACTAGGGGCTAAAGACTTTGGGCTATGAGCTATGGGCTCTGGACTAGAGGCTAAAGACTTTGGGCTATGAGCTATGAGCTCTGGACTAGAGGCTAAAGACTTTGGGTTATGAGCTATGGGCTCTGGACTAGGGGCTAAGACTTTGGGCTATGAGCTATGGGCTCTAGACTAGGGGCTAAAGACTTTGGGCTATGAGCTATGGGCTCTGGAATAGGGGCTAAAGACTTTGGGCTATGAGCTATGGGCTCTGGACTAGGGGCTCAAGACTTTGGGCTATGAGCTATGGGCTCTGGACTAGGGGCTAAAGACTTTGGGCTATGAGCTATGGGCTCTGGACTAGAGGCTAAAGACATTGGGCTATGAGCTATGGGCTCTGGACTAGGGGCTAAGGACTTTGGGCTATGAGCTATGGGCTTTGGACTAGAGGCTAAAGACTTTGGGCTATGAGCTATGGGCTCTGGACTAGGGGATAAGGACTTTGGGCTATGAGCTATGGGCTCTGGACAAGGGGCTAAAGACTTTGGGCTATGAGCTATGGGCTCTGGACTAGGGGCTAAAGACTTTGGGCTATGAGCTATGGGCTCTGGACTAGGGGCTAAAGACTTTGGGCTATGAGCTATGGGCTCTGGACTAGGGGCTAAGAACTTTGGGCTATGAGCTATGGGCTTTGGACTAGAGGCTAAAGACTTTGGGCTATGAGCTATGGGCTCTGGACTAGGGGCTAAGAACTTTGAGCTATGAGCTATGGGCTTTGGACTAGAGGCTAAAGACTTTGGGCTATGAGCTATGGGCTCTGGACTAGGGGATAAGGACTTTGGGCTATGAGCTATGGGCTCTGGACTAGGGGCTAAAGACTTTGGGCTATGAGCTATGGGCTCTGGACTAGGGGCTAAAGACTTTGGGCTATGAGCTATGGGCTCTGGACTAGGGGCTAAAGACTTTGGGCTATGAGCTATGGGCTCTGGACTAGGGGCTAAGAACTTTGGGCTATGAGCTATGGGCTTTGGACTAGAGGCTAAAGACTTTGGGCTATGAGCTATGGGCTCTGGACTAGGGGCTAAGAACTTTGGGCTATGAGCTATGGGCTTTGGACTAGAGGCTAAAGACTTTGGGCTATGAGCTATGGGCTCTGGACTAGGGGATAAGGACTTTGGGCTATGAGCTATGGGCTCTGGACTAGGGGCTAAAGACATTGGGCTATGAGCTATGGGCTCTGGACTAGGGGCTAAAGAGATTGGGCTATGAGCTATGGGCTCTGGACTAGAGGCTAAAGACATTGGGCTATGAGCTATGGGCTCTGGACTAGGGGCTAAAGACTTTGGGCTATGAGCTATGGGCTCTGGACTAGAGGCTAAAGACTTTGGGCTATGAGCTATGGGCTCTGGACTAGAGGCTAAAGACATTGGGCTATGAGCTATGGGCTCTGGACTAGAGGCTAAAGACATTGGGCTATGAGCTATGGGCTCTGGACTAGGAGATAAGGACATTGGGCTATGAGCTATGGGCTCTGGACTAGAGGCTAAAGACTTTGGGCTATGAGCTATGGGCTCTGGACTAGGGGCTAAAGACATTGGGCTATGAGCTATGGGCTCTGGACTAGGGGCTAAGGACTTTGGGCTATGAGCTATGGGCTCTGGACTAGGGGCTAAAGAGATTGGGCTATGAGCTATGGGCTCTGGACTAGGAGATAAGGACATTGGGCTATGAGCTATGGGCTCTGGACTAGGAGATAAGGACATTGGGCTATGAGCTATGGGCTCTGGACTAGAGGCTAAAGACATTGGGCTATGAGCTATGGGCTCTGGACTAGGGGCTAAAGACATTGGGCTATGAGCTATGGGCTCTGGACTAGGAGATAAGGACATTGGGCTATGAGCTATGGGCTCTGGACTAGGAGATAAGGACATTGGGCTATGAGCTATGGGCTCTGGACTAGAGGCTAAAGACATTGGGCTATGAGCTATGGGCTCTGGACTAGGAGATAAGGACATTGGGCTATGAGCTATGGGCTCTGGACTAGAGGCTAAAGACATTGGGCTATGAGCTATGGGCTCTGGACTAGGGGCTAAAGACATTGGGCTATGAGCTATGGGCTCTGGACTAGAGGCTAAAGACTTTGGGCTATGAGCTATGGGCTCTGGACTAGGAGATAAGGACTTTGGGCTATGAGCTATGGGCTCTGGACTAGGGGCTAAAGACTTTGGGCTATGAGCTATGGGCTCTGGACTAGGAGATAAGGACTTTGGACTATGAGCTATGGGCTCTGGACTAGGGGCTAAAGACTTTGGACTATGAGCTATGGGCTCTGGACTAGGAGATAAGGACTTTGGGCTATGAGCTATGGGCTCTGGACTAGAGGCTAAAGACATTGGGCTATGAGCTATGGGCTCTGGACTAGGGGCTAAAGACTTTGGACTATGAGCTATGGGCTCTGGACTAGGAGATAAGGACTTTGGGCTATGAGCTATGGGCTCTGGACTAGAGGCTAAAGACATTGGACTATGAGCTATGGGCTCTGGACTAGGGGCTAAAGACTTTGGACTATGAGCTATGGGCTCTGGACTAGGAGATAAGGACTTTGGACTATGAGCTATGGGCTCTGGACTAGAGGCTAAAGACATTGGGCTATGAGCTATGGGCTCTGGACTAGGAGATAAGGACTTTGGGCTATGAGCTATGGGCTCTGGACTAGGAGATAAGGACTTTGGGCTATGAGCTATGGGCTCTGGACTGTGGACTTTGTAAAAAAGAAAGATAAAAATCTGGCGCAACAAACAAAATAAACAGAGGAAAGACCATGCTCAATATATAATATATACAGTAGTATTAAATTGCCCTATTAATAGTGCCAATTCAAATCCCGCCCAGCCAGCGCTACCAAACCACGAGACGCGGCCGCCTTACAGCGGTGACAGGGAGGTGTGGTGGGCCCAGGGGGAGGGGGTACATGTTCTGCGGTGCAGATCTGTGCCTGGCTGGAAGTGGGTGTAAGGGCGGCGGAGGGGGTAGAACACTGCCAATTTGGCCAACACCTTCTCGATTCCAGGGGGGGGGCAAACGACCCCCCTTGCCCTATGTAGCAGATGGTGCTGAAGTGCACTATAACAAACCACCTTCCGTTTATATGACCTCGGGGCCCCGGTGTAGACATTGTGTGCCGTATTTGGAGTAGGGGAAGCAGGAGTACCTGGGCAGAAGATTGAAGGACAAATATATATATTTGTTTCTGCAATATTATTAAGTGAGGACTCTGTAATAAGCGAGGATTCTGTAATAAGTGAGGATTCTGTAATAAGCGAGGATTCTGTAATAAGTGAGGATTCTGTAATAAGCGAGGATTCTGTAATAAGTGAGGATTCTGTAATAAGTGAGGATTCTGTAATAAGTGAGGATTCTGTAATAAGTGAGGATTCTGTAATAAGCGAGGATTCTGTAATAAGCGAGGACTCTGTAATAAGTGAGGATTCTGTAATAAGTGAGGACTCTGTAATAAGTGAGGACTCTGTAATAAGTGAGGACTCTGTAATAAGCGAGGACTCTGTAATAAGCGAGGATTCTGTAATAAGCGAGGATTCTGTAATAAGTGAGGATTCTGTAATAAGCGAGGATTCTGTAATAAGTGAGGATTCTGTAATAAGCGAGGACTCTGTAATAAGTGAGGATTCTGTAATAAGTGAGGATTCTGTAATAAGTGAGGACTCTGTAATAAGCGAGGATTCTGTAATAAGTGAGGACTCTGGAATAAGCGAGGATTCTGTAATAAGTGAGGATTCTGTAATAAGTGAGGACTCTGTAATAAGTGAGGACTCTGTAATAAGTGAGGATTCTGTAATAAGCGATGATTCTGTAATAAGTGAGGATTCTGTAATAAGTGAGGACTCTGTAATAAGCGAGGATTCTGTAATAAGTGAGGACTCTGTAATAAGTGAGGATTCTGTAATAAGTGAGGATTCTGTAATAAGCGAGGACTCTGTAATAAGCGAGGATTCTGTAATAAGCGAGGATTCTGTAATAAGTGAAGATTCTGTAATAAGCGAGGATTCTGTAATAAGCGAGGATTCTGTAATAAGTGAGGATTCTGTAATAAGTGAGGATTCTGTAATAAGTGAGGATTCTGTAATAAGTGAGGACTCTGTAATAAGTGAGGACTCTGTAATAAGTGAGGATTCTGTAATAAGTGAGGATTCTGTAATAAGTGAGGATTCTGTAATAAGCGAGGATTCTGTAATAAGCGAGGATTCTGTAATAAGTGAGGATTCTGTAATAAGTGAGGATTCTGTAATAAGTGAGGATTCTGTAATAAGTGAGGATTCTGTAATAAGCGATGATTCTGTAATAAGCGAGGATTCTGTAATAAGTGAGGATTCTGTAATAAGTGAGGATTCTGTAATAAGTGAGGATTCTGTAATAAGTGAGGATTCTGTAATAAGTGAGGATTCTGTAATAAGTGAGGACTCTGTAATAAGTGAGGACTCTGTAATAAGTGAGGATTCTGTAATAAGTGAGGATTCTGTAATAAGCGAGGACTCTGTAATAAGTGAGGATTCTGTAATAAGTGAGGATTCTGTAATAAGTGAGGATTCTGTAATAAGTGAAGATTCTGTAATAAGCGAGGATTCTGTAATAAGTGAGGACTCTGTAATAAGTGAAGATTCTGTAATAAGCGAGGATTCTGTAATAAGCGAGGATTCTGTAATAAGTGAGGATTCTGTAATAAGTGAGGACTCTGTAATAAGTGAGGATTCTGTAATAAGTGAGGATTCTGTAATAAGTGAGGATTCTGTAATAAGTGAGGATTCTGTAATAAGTGAGGATTCTGTAATAAGCGATGATTCTGTAATAAGCGAGGATTCTGTAATAAGTGAGGATTCTGTAATAAGTGAGGATTCTGTAATAAGTGAGGATTCTGTAATAAGTGAGGATTCTGTAATAAGTGAGGACTCTGTAATAAGTGAGGATTCTGTAATAAGTGAGGATTCTGTAATAAGCGAGGACTCTGTAATAAGTGAGGATTCTGTAATAAGTGAGGATTCTGTAATAAGTGAGGATTCTGTAATAAGTGAAGATTCTGTAATAAGCGAGGATTCTGTAATAAGTGAGGACTCTGTAATAAGTGAGGATTCTGTAATAAGTGAGGATTCTGTAATAAGCGAGGACTCTGTAATAAGCGAGGATTCTGTAATAAGCGAGGATTCTGTAATAAGTGAAGATTCTGTAATAAGCGAGGACTCTGTAATAAGCGAGGATTCTGTAATAAGCGAGGATTCTGTAATAAGTGAGGATTCTGTAATAAGCGAGGATTCTGTAATAAGTGAGGATTCTGTAATAAGTGAGGATTCTGTAATAAGTGAGGATTCTGTAATAAGTGAGGACTCTGTAATAAGTGAGGACTCTGTAATAAGTGAGGATTCTGTAATAAGTGAGGATTCTGTAATAAGTGAGGATTCTGTAATAAGCGAGGATTCTGTAATAAGCGAGGATTCTGTAATAAGTGAGGATTCTGTAATAAGTGAGGATTCTGTAATAAGTGAGGATTCTGTAATAAGTGAGGACTCTGTAATAAGTGAGGATTCTGTAATAAGTGAGGATTCTGTAATAAGCGATGATTCTGTAATAAGCGAGGATTCTGTAATAAGTAAGGATTCTGTAATAAGTGAGGATTCTGTAATAAGTGAGGATTCTGTAATAAGTGAGGATTCTGTAATAAGTGAGGATTCTGTAATAAGCGAGGATTCTGTAATAAGTGAGGATTCTGTAATAAGCGAGGATTCTGTAATAAGTGAGGATTCTGTAATAAGTGAGGATTCTGTAATAAGCGAGGATTCTGTAATAAGCGAGGATTCTGTAATAAGTGAGGATTCTGTAATAAGTGAGGATTCTGTAATAAGCGAGGATTCTGTAATAAGTGAGGATTCTGTAATAAGTGAGGATTCTGTAATAAGCGAGGATTCTGTAATAAGTGAGGATTCTGTAATAAGTGAGGATTCTGTAATAAGCGAGGACTCTGTAATAAGCGAGGACTCTGTAATAAGTGAGGATTCTGTAATAAGTGAGGATTCTGTAATAAGTGAGGATTCTGTAATAAGCGAGGACTCTGTAATAAGCGAGGATTCTGTAATAAGTGAGGACTCTGTAATAAGTGAGGATTCTGTAATAAGTGAGGATTCTGTAATAAGCGAGGATTCTGTAATAAGCGAGGATTCTGTAATAAGTGAGGATTCTGTAATAAGTGAGGACTCTGTAATGAGTGAGGATTCTGTAATAAGTGAGGATTCTGTAATAAGTGAGGATTCTGTAATAAGCGAGGATTCTGTAATAAGCGAGGATTCTGTAATAAGTGAGGATTCTGTAATAAGTGAGGATTCTGTAATAAGTGAGGACTCTGTAATAAGCGAGGATTCTGTAATAAGCGAGGATTCTGTAATAAGTGAGGATTCTGTAATAAGTGAGGATTCTGTAATAAGCGAGGACTCTGTAATAAGCGAGGATTCTGTAATAAGTGAGGACTCTGTAATAAGTGAGGATTCTGTAATAAGTGAGGATTCTGTAATAAGTGAGGATTCTGTAATAAGCGAGGATTCTGTAATAAGCGAGGATTCTGTAATAAGTGAGGATTCTGTAATAAGTGAGGATTCTGTAATAAGCGAGGACTCTGTAATAAGCGAGGATTCTGTAATAAGTGAGGACTCTGTATTAAGTGAGGATTCTGTAATAAGTGAGGATTCTGTAATAAGCGAGGATTCTGTAATAAGTGAGGATTCTGTAATAAGTGAGGACTCTGTAATAAGTGAGGACTCTGTAATAAGTGAGGATTCTGTAATAAGTGAGGATTCTGTAATAAGCGAGGATTCTGTAATAAGCGAGGATTCTGTAATAAGTGAGGATTCTGTAATAAGTGAGGATTCTGTAATAAGTGAGGATTCTGTAATAAGTGAGGATTCTGTAATAAGTGAGGACTCTGTAATAAGTGAGGACTCTGTAATAAGTGAGGATTCTGTAATAAGTGAGGATTCTGTAATAAGTGAGGATTCTGTAATAAGTGAGGATTCTGTAATAAGCGAGGATTCTGTAATAAGCGAGGATTCTGTAATAAGTGAGGATTCTGTAATAAGTGAGGATTCTGTAATAAGTGAGGATTCTGTAATAAGCGATGATTCTGTAATAAGCGAGGATTCTGTAATAAGTAAGGATTCTGTAATAAGTGAGGATACTGTAATAAGTGAGGATTCTGTAATAAGTGAGGATTCTGTAATAAGTGAGGATTCTGTAATAAGTGAGGATTCTGTAATAAGCGAGGATTCTGTAATAAGCGAGGATTCTGTAATAAGTGAGGATTCTGTAATAAGCGAGGATTCTGTAATAAGTGAGGATTCTGTAATAAGTGAGGACTCTGTAATAAGCGAGGATTCTGTAATAAGCGAGGATTCTGTAATAAGTGAAGATTCTGTAATAAGCGAGGATTCTGTAATAAGCGAGGATTCTGTAATAAGTGAGGATTCTGTAATAAGCGAGGATTCTGTAATAAGTGAGGATTCTGTAATAAGTGAGGACTCTGTAATAAGCGAGGATTCTGTAATAAGTGAGGATTCTGTAATAAGTGAGGATTCTGTAATAAGTGAGGATTCTGTAATAAGCGAGGATTCTGTAATAAGCGAGGATTCTGTAATAAGTGAAGATTCTGTAATAAGCGAGGATTCTGTAATAAGCGAGGATTCTGTAATAAGTGAGGATTCTGTAATAAGCGAGGATTCTGTAATAAGTGAAGATTCTGTAATAAGCGAGGATTCTGTAATAAGCGAGGATTCTGTAATAAGTGAAGATTCTGTAATAAGTGAGGATTCTGTAATAAGCGAGGATTCTGTAATAAGTGAGGATTCTGTAATAAGCGAGGATTCTGTAATAAGTGAGGATTCTGTAATAAGTGAGGATTCTGTAATAAGTGAGGATTCTGTAATAAGCGAGGATTCTGTAATAAGTGAGGATTCTGTAATAAGTGAGGATTCTGTAATAAGCGAGGATTCTGTAATAAGCGAGGATTCTGTAATAAGTGAGGATTCTGTAATAAGTGAGGATTCTGTAATAAGTGAGGATTCTGTAATAAGTGAGGATTCTGTAATAAGCGAGGATTCTGTAATAAGCGAGGACTCTGTAATAAGTGAGGATTCTGTAATAAGTGAGGACTCTGTAATAAGTGAGGACTCTGTAATAAGTGAGGACTCTGTAATAAGCGAGGACTCTGTAATAAGCGAGGATTCTGTAATAAGCGAGGATTCTGTAATAAGTGAGGATTCTGTAATAAGCGAGGATTCTGTAATAAGTGAGGATTCTGTAATAAGCGAGGACTCTGTAATAAGTGAGGATTCTGTAATAAGTGAGGATTCTGTAATAAGTGAGGACTCTGTAATAAGCGAGGATTCTGTAATAAGTGAGGACTCTGTAATAAGTGAGGATTCTGTAATAAGTGAGGATTCTGTAATAAGTGAGGACTCTGTAATAAGTGAGGACTCTGTAATAAGTGAGGATTCTGTAATAAGTGAGGACTCTGTAATAAGTGAGGACTCTGTAATAAGTGAGGATTCTGTAATAAGCGATGATTCTGTAATAAGTGAGGATTCTGTAATAAGTGAGGACTCTGTAATAAGTGAGGATTCTGTAATAAGTGAGGACTCTGTAATAAGTGAGGATTCTGTAATAAGCGATGATTCTGTAATAAGTGAGGATTCTGTAATAAGTGAGGATTCTGTAATAAGTGAAGATTCTGTAATAAGCGAGGATTCTGTAATAAGTGAGGACTCTGTAATAAGTGAGGATTCTGTAATAAGTGAGGATTCTGTAATAAGCGAGGACTCTGTAATAAGCGAGGATTCTGTAATAAGCGAGGATTCTGTAATAAGTGAAGATTCTGTAATAAGCGAGGATTCTGTAATAAGCGAGGATTCTGTAATAAGTGAGGATTCTGTAATAAGTGAGGATTCTGTAATAAGTGAGGACTCTGTAATAAGTGAGGACTCTGTAATAAGTGAGGATTCTGTAATAAGTGAGGATTCTGTAATAAGTGAGGATTCTGTAATAAGCGAGGATTCTGTAATAAGCGAGGATTCTGTAATAAGTGAGGATTCTGTAATAAGTGAGGATTCTGTAATAAGTGAGGATTCTGTAATAAGCGATGATTCTGTAATAAGCGAGGATTCTGTAATAAGTGAGGATTCTGTAATAAGTGAGGATTCTGTAATAAGTGAGGATTCTGTAATAAGTGAGGACTCTGTAATAAGTGAGGATTCTGTAATAAGTGAGGATTCTGTAATAAGCGAGGACTCTGTAATAAGTGAGGATTCTGTAATAAGTGAGGATTCTGTAATAAGTGAGGATTCTGTAATAAGTGAAGATTCTGTAATAAGCGAGGATTCTGTAATAAGTGAGGACTCTGTAATAAGTGAAGATTCTGTAATAAGCGAGGATTCTGTAATAAGCGAGGATTCTGTAATAAGTGAGGATTCTGTAATAAGTGAGGACTCTGTAATAAGTGAGGATTCTGTAATAAGTGAGGATTCTGTAATAAGTGAGGATTCTGTAATAAGTGAGGATTCTGTAATAAGTGAGGATTCTGTAATAAGCGATGATTCTGTAATAAGCGAGGATTCTGTAATAAGTGAGGATTCTGTAATAAGTGAGGATTCTGTAATAAGTGAGGATTCTGTAATAAGTGAGGATTCTGTAATAAGTGAGGACTCTGTAATAAGTGAGGATTCTGTAATAAGTGAGGATTCTGTAATAAGCGAGGACTCTGTAATAAGTGAGGATTCTGTAATAAGTGAGGATTCTGTAATAAGTGAGGATTCTGTAATAAGTGAAGATTCTGTAATAAGCGAGGATTCTGTAATAAGTGAGGACTCTGTAATAAGTGAGGATTCTGTAATAAGTGAGGATTCTGTAATAAGCGAGGACTCTGTAATAAGCGAGGATTCTGTAATAAGCGAGGATTCTGTAATAAGTGAAGATTCTGTAATAAGCGAGGATTCTGTAATAAGCGAGGATTCTGTAATAAGTGAGGATTCTGTAATAAGTGAGGATTCTGTAATAAGTGAGGATTCTGTAATAAGTGAGGACTCTGTAATAAGTGAGGACTCTGTAATAAGTGAGGATTCTGTAATAAGTGAGGATTCTGTAATAAGTGAGGATTCTGTAATAAGCGAGGATTCTGTAATAAGCGAGGATTCTGTAATAAGTGAGGATTCTGTAATAAGTGAGGATTCTGTAATAAGTGAGGATTCTGTAATAAGTGAGGACTCTGTAATAAGCGATGATTCTGTAATAAGTGAGGATTCTGTAATAAGCGATGATTCTGTAATAAGCGAGGATTCTGTAATAAGCAAGGATTCTGTAATAAGTGAGGATTCTGTAATAAGTGAGGATTCTGTAATAAGTGAGGATTCTGTAATAAGTGAGGATTCTGTAATAAGTGAGGATTCTGTAATAAGTGAGGATTCTGTAATAAGCGAGGATTCTGTAATAAGTGAGGATTCTGTAATAAGTGAGGATTCTGTAATAAGTGAGGATTCTGTAATAAGTGAGGACTCTGTAATAAGTGAGGACTCTGTAATAAGTGAGGACTCTGTAATAAGCGAGGACTCTGTAATAAGCGAGGATTCTGTAATAAGTGAGGATTCTGTAATAAGTGAGGATTCTGTAATAAGTGAGGATTCTGTAATAAGTGAGGATTCTGTAATAAGCGAGGATTCTGTAATAAGCGAGGATTCTGTAATAAGCGAGGATTCTGTAATAAGCGAGGATTCTGTAATAAGTGAGGATTCTGTAATAAGTGAGGATTCTGTAATAAGTGAGGATTCTGTAATAAGTGAGGATTCTGTAATAAGTGAGGATTCTGTAATAAGTAAGGATTCTGTAATAAGTGAGGATTCTGTAATAAGTGAGGATTCTGTAATAAGCGAGGATTCTGTAATAAGTGAGGATTCTGTAATAAGTGAGGATTCTGTAATAAGTGAGGATTCTGTAATAAGCGAGGATTCTGTAATAAGCGAGGACTCTGTAATAAGTGAGGACTCTGTAATAAGTGAGGACTCTGTAATAAGTGAGGATTCTGTAATAAGCGAGGATTCTGTAATAAGCGAGGACTCTGTAATAAGTGAGGACTCTGTAATAAGTGAGGATTCTGTAATAAGTGAGGACTCTGTAATAAGTGAGGACTCTGTAATAAGCGAGGATTCTGTAATAAGCGAGGATTCTGTAATAAGCGAGGATTCTGTAATAAGTGAGGACTCTGTAATAAGCGAGGATTCTGTAATAAGTGAGGATTCTGTAATAAGTGAGGATTCTGTAATAAGCGAGGATTCTGTAATAAGTGAGGATTCTGTAATAAGTGAGGATTCTGTAATAAGTGAGGACTCTGTAATAAGTGAGGACTCTGTAATAAGTGAGGATTCTGTAATAAGTGAGGATTCTGTAATAAGCGAGGATTCTGTAATAAGCGAGGATTCTGTAATAAGCGAGGATTCTGTAATAAGTGAGGATTCTGTAATAAGTGAGGATTCTGTAATAAGTGAGGATTCTGTAATAAGTGAGGATTCTGTAATAAGTGAGGATTCTGTAATAAGCGAGGATTCTGTAATAAGTGAGGATTCTGTAATAAGCGAGGATTCTGTAATAAGTGAGGATTCTGTAATAAGCGAGGACTCTGTAATAAGCGAGGATTCTGTAATAAGCGAGGACTCTGGAATAAGCGAGGATTCTGTAATAAGCGAGGATTCTGTAATAAGTGAGGATTCTGTAATAAGCGAGGATTCTGTAATAAGTGAGGATTCTGTAATAAGTGAGGATTCTGTAATAAGTGAAGATTCTGTAATAAGCGAGGATTCTCTAATAAGCGAGGATTCTGTAATAAGTGAGGATTCTGTAATAAGTGAGGATTCTGTAATAAGTGAGGATTCTGTAATAAGTGAGGATTCTGTAATAAGTGAGGATTCTGTAATAAGTGAGGATTCTGTAATAAGTGAGGATTCTGTAATAAGCGAGGATTCTGTAATAAGTGAGGATTCTGTAATAAGCGAGGACTCTGTAATAAGCGAGGATTCTGTAATAAGCGAGGACTCTGGAATAAGCGAGGATTCTGTAATAAGCGAGGACTCTGTAATAAGTGAGGATTCTGTAATAAGCGAGGATTCTGTAATAAGTGAGGATTCTGTAATAAGTGAGGATTCTGTAATAAGTGAGGATTCTGTAATAAGCGAGGATTCTGTAATAAGTGAGGATTCTGTAATAAGTGAGGACTCTGTAATAAGCGAGGATTCTGTAATAAGTGAGGATTCTGTAATAAGTGAGGATTCTGTAATAAGCGAGGATTCTGTAATAAGTGAAGATTCTGTAATAAGTGAGGATTCTGTAATAAGCGAGGATTCTGTAATAAGTGAGGATTCTGTAATAAGTGAGGATTCTGTAATAAGTGAGGATTCTGTAATAAGTGAGGACTCTGTAATAAGTGAGGACTCTGTAATAAGTGAGGATTCTGTAATAAGTGAGGATTCTGTAATAAGTGAGGATTCTGTAATAAGTGAGGATTCTGTAATAAGTGAGGACTCTGTAATAAGTGAGGACTCTGTAATAAGTGAGGACTCTGTAATAAGCGAGGACTCTGTAATAAGCGAGGATTCTGTAATAAGTGAGGATTCTGTAATAAGTGAGGATTCTGTAATAAGTGAGGACTCTGTAATAAGTGAGGATTCTGTAATAAGCGAGGATTCTGTAATAAGTGAGGACTCTGTAATAAGTGAGGATTCTGTAATAAGCGAGGATTCTGTAATAAGTGAGGACTCTGTAATAAGTGAGGACTCTGTAATAAGCGAGGACTCTGTAATAAGTGAGGATTCTGTAATAAGCGAGGATTCTGTAATAAGTGAGGACTCTGTAATAAGTGAGGATTCTGTAATAAGCGAGGATTCTGTAATAAGTGAGGATTCTGTAATAAGTGAGGACTCTGTAATAAGTGAGGACTCTGTAATAAGTGAGGATTCTGTAATAAGTGAGGATTCTGTAATAAGTGAGGATTCTGTAATAAGTGAGGATTCTGTAATAAGTGAGGACTCTGTAATAAGTGAGGATTCTGTAATAAGTGAGGATTCTGTAATAAGCGATGATTCTGTAATAAGTGAGGATTCTGTAATAAGCGAGGATTCTGTAATAAGTGAGGATTCTGTAATAAGCGATGATTCTGTAATAAGTGAGGATTCTGTAATAAGTGAGGATTCTGTAATAAGTGAGGATTCTGTAATAAGTGAGGATTCTGTAATAAGTGAGGATTCTGTAATAAGTGAGGACTCTGTAATAAGTGAGGATTCTGTAATAAGTGAGGATTCTGTAATAAGTGAGGACTCTGTAATAAGTGAGGATTCTGTAATAAGTGAGGACTCTGTAATAAGTGAGGATTCTGTAATAAGTGAGGACTCTGTAATAAGTGAGGATTCTGTAATAAGTGAGGATTCTGTAATAAGCGAGGATTCTGTAATAAGTGAGGATTCTGTAATAAGTGAGGATTCTGTAATAAGTGAGGATTCTGTAATAAGCGAGGATTCTGTAATAAGTGAGGATTCTGTAATAAGCGATGATTCTGTAATAAGCGAGGACTCTGTAATAAGTGAGGATTCTGTAATAAGCGAGGATTCTGTAATAAGTGAGGACTCTGTAATAAGTGAGGATTCTGTAATAAGCGAGGATTCTGTAATAAGTGAGGACTCTGTAATAAGTGAGGATTCTGTAATAAGCGAGGATTCTGTAATAAGTGAGGACTCTGTAATAAGTGAGGATTCTGTAATAAGTGAGGACTCTGTAATAAGCGAGGATTCTGTAATAAGCGAGGACTCTGTAATAAGTGAGGATTCTGTAATAAGTGAGGACTCTGTAATAAGCGAGGATTCTGTAATAAGCGAGGACTCTGGAATAAGCGAGGATTCTGTAATAAGTGAGGATTCTGTAATAAGTGAGGACTCTGTAATAAGTGAGGACTCTGTAATAAGCGAGGATTCTGTAATAAGCGAGGACTCTGTAATAAGTGAGGATTCTGTAATAAGTGAGGACTCTGTAATAAGCGAGGATTCTGTAATAAGCGAGGACTCTGGAATAAGCGAGGATTCTGTAATAAGCGAGGATTCTGTAATAAGTGAGGATTCTGTAATAAGTGAGGATTCTGTAATAAGTGAGGATTCTGTAATAAGTGAGGATTCTGTAATAAGCGAGGATTCTGTAATAAGTGAGGATTCTGTAATAAGTGAGGATTCTGTAATAAGTGAGGATTCTGTAATAAGCGAGGATTCTGTAATAAGTGAGGATTCTGTAATAAGTGAGGACTCTGTAATAAGTGAGGATTCTGTAATAAGCGAGGATTCTGTAATAAGTGAGGATTCTGTAATAAGTGAGGACTCTGTAATAAGTGAGGATTCTGTAATAAGTGAGGATTCTGTAATAAGCGAGGACTCTGTAATAAGTGAAGATTCTGTAATAAGCGAGGATTCTGTAATAAGTGAGGATTCTGTAATAAGTGAAGATTCTGTAATAAGCGAGGATTCTGTAATAAGCGAGGACTCTGTAATAAGTGAGGATTCTGTAATAAGTGAGGACTCTGTAATAAGTGAGGACTCTGTAATAAGCGAGGATTCTGTAATAAGTGAGGATTCTGTAATAAGCGAGGATTCTGTAATAAGTGAGGACTCTGTAATAAGTGAGGACTCTGTAATAAGTGAGGATTCTGTAATAAGCGAGGATTCTGTAATAAGCAAGGATTCTGTAATAAGTGAGGACTCTGTAATAAGTGAGGATTCTGTAATAAGTGAGGATTCTGTAATAAGCGAGGATTCTGTAATAAGTGAGGACTCTGTAATAAGTGAGGATTCTGTAATAAGCGAGGATTCTGTAATAAGTGAGGACTCTGTAATAAGTGAGGACTCTGTAATAAGTGAGGACTCTGTAATAAGCGAGGATTCTGTAATAAGTGAGGACTCTGTAATAAGCGAGGATTCTGTAATAAGTGAGGATTCTGTAATAAGCGAGGATTCTGTAATAAGTGAGGATTCTGTAATAAGCGAGGATTCTGTAATAAGTGAGGATTCTGTAATAAGCGAGGATTCTGTAATAAGTGAGGACTCTGGAATAAGCGAGGAGTCTGTAATAAGTGAGGATTCTGTAATAAGCGAGGATTCTGTAATAAGTGAGGATTCTGGAATAAGCGAGGATTCTGTAATAAGTGAGGATTCTGTAATAAGTGAGGACTCTGTAATAAGTGAGGATTCTGTAATAAGTGAGGACTCTGTAATAAGTGAGGATTCTGTAATAAGTGAGGATTCTGTAATAAGTGAGGACTCTGTAATAAGTGAGGACTCTGTAATAAGTGAGGACTCTGTAATAAGTGAGGATTCTGTAATAAGTGAGGATTCTGTAATAAGTGAGGATTCTGTAATAAGTGAGGATTCTGTAATAAGTGAGGACTCTGTAATAAGTGAGGATTCTGTAATAAGTGAGGACTCTGTAATAAGTGAGGATTCTGTAATAAGTGAGGATTCTGTAATAAGTGAAGACTCTGTAATAAGTGAGGACTCTGTAATAAGTGAGGACTCTGTAATAAGTGAGGATTCTGTAATAAGTGAGGATTCTGTAATAAGTGAGGATTCTGTAATAAGTGAGGATTCTGTAATAAGTGAGGATTCTGTAATAAGCGAGGACTCTGTAATAAGTGAGGATTCTGTAATAAGTGAGGATTCTGTAATAAGTGAGGATTCTGTAATAAGCGAGGATTCTGTAATAAGTGAGGATTCTGTAATAAGCGATGATTCTGTAATAAGTGAGGATTCTGTAATAAGCGAGGATTCTGTAATAAGTGAGGACTCTGTAATAAGCGAGGACTCTGTAATAAGTGAGGATTCTGTAATAAGTGAGGATTCTGTAATAAGTGAGGATTCTGTAATAAGTGAGGATTCTGTAATAAGTGAGGATTCTGTAATAAGTGAGGATTCTGTAATAAGTGAGGACTCTGTAATAAGTGAGGACTCTGTAATAAGTGAGGATTCTGTAATAAGTGAGGACTCTGTAATAAGTGAGGACTCTGTAATAAGTGAGGATTCTGTAATAAGTGAGGATTCTGTAATAAGTGAGGATTCTGTAATAAGCGATGATTCTGTAATAAGTGAGGATTCTGTAATAAGTGAGGATTCTGTAATAAGTGAGGATTCTGTAATAAGTGAGGATTCTGTAATAAGTGAGGACTCTGTAATAAGTGAGGATTCTGTAATAAGTGAGGATTCTGTAATAAGTGAGGATTCTGTAATAAGTGAGGACTCTGTAATAAGTGAGGACTCTGTAATAAGTGAGGATTCTGTAATAAGTGAGGATTCTGTAATAAGTGAGGATTCTGTAATAAGTGAGGATTCTGTAATAAGCGAGGACTCTGTAATAAGTGAGGATTCTGTAATAAGTGAGGATTCTGTAATAAGTGAGGATTCTGTAATAAGTGAGGACTCTGTAATAAGCGAGGATTCTGTAATAAGCGAGGATTCTGTAATAAGTGAGGATTCTGTAATAAGTGAGGATTCTGTAATAAGTGAGGATTCTGGAATAAGTGAGGATTCTGTAATAAGTGAGGATTCTGTAATAAGTGAGGACTCTGTAATAAGCGAGGACTCTGTAATAAGCGAGGATTCTGTAATAAGTGAGGATTCTGTAATAAGTGAGGATTCTGTAATAAGCGAGGATTCTGTAATAAGCGAGGACTCTGTAATAAGTGAGGATTCTATAATAAGCGAGGATTCTGTAATAAGTGAGGATTCTGTAATAAGTGAGGATTCTGTAATAAGTGAGGATTCTGTAATAAGCGAGGATTCTGTAATAAGTGAGGATTCTGTAATAAGTGAGGATTCTGTAATAAGCGAGGATTCTGTAATAAGTGAGGATTCTGTAATAAGCGAGGATTCTGTAATAAGTGAGGATTCTGAAATAAGTGAGGATTCTGTAATAAGTGAGGATTCTGTAATAAGCGAGGATTCTGTAATAAGTGAGGATTCTGTAATAAGCGAGGATTCTGTAATAAGTGAGGATTCTGTAATAAGCGAGGATTCTGTAATAAGTGAGGATTCTGTAATAAGTGAGGACTCTGTAATAAGCGAGGATTCTGTAATAAGCGAGGACTCTGTAATAAGTGAGGATTCTGTAATAAGTGAGGATTCTGTAATAAGTGAGGACTCTGTAATAAGTGAGGATTCTGTAATAAGTGAGGATTCTGTAATAAGTGAGGATTCTGTAATAAGTGAGGATTCTGTAATAAGTGAGGATTCTGTAATAAGTGAGGATTCTGTAATAAGTGAGGATTCTGTAATAAGCGAGGATTCTGTAATAAGTGAGGATTCTGTAATAAGTGAGGATTCTGTAATAAGTGAGGATTCTGTAATAAGTGAGGATTCTGTAATAAGTGAGGACTCTGTAATAAGTGAGGACTCTGTAATAAGTGAGGATTCTGTAATAAGTGAGGATTCTGTAATAAGTGAGGACTCTGTAATAAGTGAGGATTCTGTAATAAGTGAGGACTCTGTAATAAGTGAGGATTCTGTAATAAGCGAGGATTCTGTAATAAGTGAGGATTCTGTAATAAGTGAGGATTCTGTAATAAGTGAGGGCTCTGTAATAAGCGAGGATTCTGTAATAAGTGAGGACTCTGTAATAAGTGAGGATTCTGTAATAAGCGAGGATTCTGTAATAAGTGAGGACTCTGTAATAAGTGAGGATTCTGTAATAAGTGAGGATTCTGTAATAAGTGAGGATTCTGTAATAAGTGAGGACTCTGTAATAAGCGAGGATTCTGTAATAAGCGAGGACTCTGTAATAAGCGAGGATTCTGTAATAAGTGAGGATTCTGTAATAAGTGAGGATTCTGTAATAAGTGAGGATTCTGTAATAAGTGAGGATTCTGTAATAAGTGAGGATTCTGTAATAAGTGAGGATTCTGTAATAAGTGAGGATTCTGTAATAAGTGAGGACTCTGTAATAAGTGAGGATTCTGTAATAAGCGAGGATTCTGTAATAAGTGAGGATTCTGTAATAAGTGAGGATTCTGTAATAAGTGAGGATTCTGTAATAAGTGAGGATTCTGTAATAAGCGAGGACTCTGGAATAAGCGAGGATTCTGTAATAAGTGAGGATTCTGTAATAAGTGAGGATTCTGTAATAAGTGAGGATTCTGTAATAAGCGAGGATTCTGTAATAAGTGAGGATTCTGTAATAAGTGAGGATTCTGTAATAAGTGAGGACTCTGTAATAAGTGAGGATTCTGTAATAAGCGAGGATTCTGTAATAAGTGAGGATTCTGTAATAAGCCAGGATTCTGTAATAAGCGAGGACTCTGTAATAAGTGAGGATTCTGTAATAAGTGAGGATTCTGTAATAAGCGAGGATTCTGTAATAAGTGAGGATTCTGTAATAAGTGAGGATTCTGTAATAAGCGAGGATTCTGTAATAAGCGAGGATTCTGTAATAAGTGAGGACTCTGTAATAAGCGAGGATTCTGTAATAAGTGAGGATTCTGTAATAAGTGAGGATTCTGTAATAAGTGAGGATTCTGTAATAAGTGAGGATTCTGTAATAAGCGAGGATTCTGTAATAAGCGAGGACTCTGTAATAAGTGAGGATTCTGTAATAAGCGAGGATTCTGTAATAAGTGAGGATTCTGTAATAAGTGAGGACTCTGTAATAAGTGAGGATTCTGTAATAAGTGAGGATTCTGTAATAAGTGAGGATTCTGTAATAAGTGAGGATTCTGTAAAAAGCGAGGACTCTGGAATAAGCGAGGATTCTGTAATAAGTGAGGATTCTGTAATAAGTGAGGACTCTGTAATAAGTGAGGATTCTGTAATAAGTGAGGATTCTGTAATAAGTGAGGATTCTGTAATAAGTGAGGATTCTGTAATAAGCCAGGACTCTGGAATAAGCGAGGATTCTGTAATAAGTGAGGATTCTGTAATAAGTGAGGACTCTGTAATAAGCGAGGATTCTGTAATAAGTGAGGACTCTGTAATAAGTGAGGATTCTGTAATAAGTGAGGATTCTGTAATAAGCGAGGACTCTGTAATAAGTGAGGATTCTGTAATAAGTGAGGATTCTGTAATAAGTGAGGATTCTGTAATAAGTGAGGATTCTGTAATAAGTGAGGATTCTGTAATAAGTGAGGATTCTGTAATAAGCGAGGATTCTGTAATAAGTGAGGATTCTGTAATAAGTGAGGATTCTGTAATAAGTGAGGACTCTGTAATAAGTGAGGATTCTGTAATAAGCGAGGATTCTGTAATAAGTGAGGATTCTGTAATAAGTGAGGACTCTGTAATAAGCGAGGACTCTGTAATAAGCGAGGATTCTGTAATAAGTGAGGATTCTGTAATAAGTGAGGATTCTGTAATAAGTGAGGATTCTGTAATAAGCAAGGATTCTGTAATAAGTGAGGATTCTGTAATAAGTGAGGATTCTGTAATAAGTGAGGATTCTGTAATAAGTGAGGATTCTGTAATAAGCAAGGATTCTGTAATAAGTGAGGATTCTGTAATAAGTGAGGATTCTGTAATAAGTGAGGATTCTGTAATAAGCGAGGATTCTGTAATAAGCGAGGATTCTGTAATAAGTGAGGATTCTGTAATAAGTGAGGATTCTGTAATAAGTGAGGATTCTGTAATAAGTGAGGATTCTGTAATAAGTGAGGATTCTGTAATAAGTGAGGATTCTGTAATAAGTGAGGACTCTGTAATAAGTGAGGATTCTGTAATAAGTGAGGATTCTGTAATAAGTGAGGATTCTGTAATAAGTGAGGATTCTGTAATAAGTGAGGATTCTGTAATAAGCGAGGACTCTGGAATAAGCGAGGACTCTGTAATAAGTGAGGATTCTGTAATAAGTGAGGATTCTGTAATAAGTGAGGACTCTGTAATAAGTGAGGACTCTGTAATAAGTGAGGATTCTGTAATAAGTGAGGACTCTGTAATAAGTGAGGACTCTGTAATAAGTGAGGATTCTGTAATAAGTGAGGATTCTGTAATAAGCGAGGACTCTGTAATAAGTGGGGACTCTGTAATAAGTGAGGATTCTGTAATAAGTGAGGATTCTGTAATAAGTGAGGATTCTGTAATAAGTGAGGATTCTGTAATAAGCGAGGACTCTGTAATAAGTGAGGACTCTGTAATAAGTGAGGATTCTGTAATAAGTGAGGACTCTGTAATAAGTGAGGATTCTGTAATAAGCGAGGACTCTGTAATAAGTGGGGACTCTGTAATAAGTGAGGATTCTGTAATAAGTGAGGATTCTGTAATAAGTGAGGATTCTGTAATAAGTGAGGATTCTGTAATAAGTGAGGATTCTGTAATAAGCGAGGACTCTGGAATAAGCGAGGACTCTGTAATAAGTGAGGATTCTGTAATAAGTGAGGATTCTGTAATAAGTGAGGACTCTGTAATAAGTGAGGACTCTGTAATAAGTGAGGATTCTGTAATAAGTGAGGACTCTGTAATAAGTGAGGATTCTGTAATAAGTGAGGACTGTGTAATAAGTGAGGACTCTGTAATAAGTGAGGATTCTGTAATAAGTGAGGATTCTGGAATAAGCGAGGACTCTGTAATAAGTGAGGACTCTGGAATAAGCGAGGATTCTGTAATAAGTGAGGACTCTGTAATAAGTGAGGATTCTGTAATAAGCGAGGACTCTGTAATAAGTGGGGACTCTGTAATAAGTGAGGATTCTGTAATAAGTGAGGATTCTGTAATAAGCGAGGATTCTGTAATAAGTGAGGACTCTGTAATAAGTGAGGATTCTGTAATAAGTGAGGATTCTGTAATAAGTGAGGATTCTGTAATAAGTGAGGATTCTGTAATAAGTGAGGATTCTGTAATAAGCGAGGACTCTGTAATAAGTGAGGATTCTGTAATAAGTGAGGATTCTGTAATAAGTGAGGATTCTGTAATAAGGGAGGATTCTGTAATAAGTGAGGATTCTGTAATAAGTGAGGATTCTGTAATAAGCGAGGATTCTGTAATAAGTGAGGATTCTGTAATAAGTGAGGATTCTGTAATAAGTGAGGATTCTGTAATAAGTGAGGATTCTGTAATAAGCGAGGATTCTGTAATAAGTGAGGATTCTGTAATAAGTGAGGACTCTGTAATAAGTGAGGATTCTGTAATAAGTGAGGATTCTGTAATAAGTGAGGATTCTGTAATAAGTGAGGACTCTGTAATAAGTGAGGATTCTGTAATAAGCGAGGATTCTGTAATAAGTGAGGACTCTGTAATAAGTGAGGATTCTGTAATAAGTGAGGATTCTGTAATAAGTGAGGATTCTGTAATAAGGGAGGATTCTGTAATAAGTGAGGATTCTGTAATAAGTGAGGATTCTGTAATAAGCGAGGATTCTGTAATAAGTGAGGATTCTGTAATAAGTGAGGATTCTGTAATAAGCGAGGATTCTGTAATAAGTGAGGATTCTGTAATAAGTGAGGATTCTGTAATAAGTGAGGATTCTGTAATAAGTGAGGATTCTGTAATAAGCGAGGATTCTGTAATAAGTGAGGATTCTGTAATAAGTGAGGATTCTGTAATAAGCGAGGACTCTGTAATAAGTGAGGATTCTGTAATAAGTGAGGATTCTGTAATAAGTGAGGATTCTGTAATAAGTGAGGATTCTGTAATAAGTGAGGATTCTGTAATAAGTGAGGATTCTGTAATAAGCGAGGACTCTGTAATAAGTGAGGATTCTGTAATAAGTGAGGATTCTGTAATAAGTGAGGATTCTGTAATAAGTGAGGATTCTGGAATAAGCGAGGATTCTGTAATAAGTGAGGATTCTGTAATAAGCGAGGATTCTGTAATAAGTGAGGATTCTGTAATAAGTGAGGATTCTGTAATAAGTGAGGATTCTGTAATAAGTGAGGATTCTGTAATAAGTGAGGATTCTGTAATAAGCGAGGATTCTGTAATAAGTGAGGATTCTGTAATAAGTGAGGATTCTGTAATAAGTGAGGATTCTGTAATAAGTGAGGATTCTGTAATAAGTGAGGATTCTGTAATAAGCGAGGATTCTGTAATAAGTGAGGATTCTGTAATAAGCGAGGATTCTGTAATAAGTGAGGACTCTGTAATAAGTGAGGACTCTGTAATAAGTGAGGATTCTGTAATAAGTGAGGATTCTGTAATAAGTGAGGATTCTGTAATAAGTGAGGATTCTGTAATAAGTGAGGATTCTGTAATAAGCGAGGATTCTGTAATAAGCGAGGGCTCTGTAATAAGCGAGGATTCTGTAATAAGCGAGGATTCTGTAATAAGTGAGGATTCTGTAATAAGCGAGGATTCTGTAATAAGCGAGGATTCTGTAATAAGCGAGGATTCTGTAATAAGCGAGGATTCTGTAATAAGCGAGGATTCTGTAATAAGTGAGGACTCTGTAATAAGTGAGGATTCTGTAATAAGTGAGGATTCTGTAATAAGTGAGGATTCTGTAATAAGTGAGGATTCTGTAATAAGCGAGGATTCTGTAATAAGCGAGGATTCTGTAATAAGCGAGGATTCTGTAATAAGCGAGGGCTCTGTAATAAGCGAGGATTCTGTAATAAGCGAGGATTCTGTAATAAGTGAGGATTCTGTAATAAGCGAGGATTCTGTAATAAGCGAGGATTCTGTAATAAGCGAGGATTCTGTAATAAGCGAGGATTCTGTAATAAGTGAGGATTCTGTAATAAGCGAGGACTCTGTAATAAGCGAGGACTCTGTAATAAGCGAGGATTCTGTAATAAGCGAGGACTCTGTAATAAGTGAGGACTCTGGAATAAGTGAGGATTCTGTAATAAGTGAAGATTCTGTAATAAGTGAGGACTCTGTAATAAGTGAGGATTCTGTAATAAGTGAGGACTCTGGAATAAGTGAGGATTCTGTAATAAGCGAGGATTCTGTAATAAGCGAGGATTCTGTAATAAGTGAGGATTCTGTAATAAGCGAGGACTCTGTAATAAGCGAGGACTCTGTAATAAGCGAGGATTCTGTAATAAGCGAGGACTCTGTAATAAGTGAGGATTCTGTAATAAGCGAGGACTCTGTAATAAGCGAGGACTCTGTAATAAGTGAGGACTCTGGAATAAGTGAGGATTCTGTAATAAGTGAGGATTCTGTAATAAGTGAGGATTCTGTAATAAGTGAGGACTCTGTAATAAGTGAGGATTCTGTAATAAGCGAGGATTCTGTAATAAGTGAGGACTCTGGAATAAGTGAGGATTCTGTAATAAGTGAAGATTCTGTAATAAGTGAGGACTCTGTAATAAGTGAGGATTCTGTAATAAGTGAGGATTCTGTAATAAGCGAGGATTCTGTAATAAGTGAGGATTCTGTAATAAGCGAGGACTCTGTAATAAGTGAGGACTCTGTAATAAGCGAGGACTCTGTAATAAGTGGGGACTCTGTAATAAGTGAGGATTCTGTAATAAGCGAGGATTCTGTAATAAGTGAGGATTCTGTAATAAGTGAGGACTCTGTAATAAGTGAGGACTCTGTAATAAGCGAGGACTCTGTAATAAGTGGGGACTCTGTAATAAGTGAGGATTCTGTAATAAGTGAGGATTCTGTAATAAGTGAGGATTCTGTAATAAGTGAGGACTCTGTAATAAGTGAGGATTCTGTAATAAGTGAGGATTCTGTAATAAGCGAGGATTCTGTAATAAGTGAGGATTCTGTAATAAGTGAGGACTCTGTAATAAGTGAGGACTCTGTAATAAGCGAGGACTCTGTAATAAGTGGGGACTCTGTAATAAGTGAGGATTCTGTAATAAGCGAGGATTCTGTAATAAGTGAGGATTCTGTAATAAGTGAGGACTCTGTAATAAGTGAGGATTCTGTAATAAGTGAGGATTCTGTAATAAGCGAGGATTCTGTAATAAGTGAGGATTCTGTAATAAGTGAGGATTCTGTAATAAGTGAGGATTCTGTAATAAGTGAGGACTCTGTAATAAGTGAGGACTCTGTAATAAGTGAGGACTCGGGAATCAGTACATTTTTGGAATCCTGGACTCCTTTCAGACTTTCTATTTCCATGGTCAGTGATTGTGTTTTCCTTGTGAGGGAAGAGAATTGTTTCCAATGCGGTATTGTGCTGCCTTAGGAGACAGAAGTTCTTTTCCTCTTTGGAATGAGGAGAGAAATATATTGTTTTGTATATAATTGGTTCCAAGGCAGATCTGTAATCGCTCCATATTTACTCGTACATTTCAGGGGACAAGAATTGGTCACAGTCCTAACCCTCCCCCAGCCATCGTTGTGTCCTAGAGCCTAAGTTCTGGTTAGAAATGAGGAACCACAGATCAGGATATTCTGATAGCGATATGAAATCT